>CAMXCT020000446.1:1166779-1584279 GCA_947184155.2 Cladocopium goreaui
AGAAAGAAGAGTAGAAGAGAAAGAGTCAGAAGAAAGAAGATGCAGATGCGTGAAAAGGTAGGTAGGAAAGTCGCGAAACACTTTGTTTTTCCAATGATTTGTGGCTCCGGAGGGTCGAAAAGTAGGCTCGCTATGGCTCGCTAAAGTTTTAAAGCGGCGGGTGCGGAGCCATGTGGCCAGATGAGACATGAAAAATTGCACGCCATTGTGGCGCGAAGCACATTTCCAAGACAAAATGTACAAAACACACCAGGTCCGGAGCACTTTTGGAAGTTGAGATGTCGAAAAAGTGCACGCCGTTGTGGCGCGAAGCGCGTTTCCAAGTCAAAATGTACAAAACATCTCAGTCTCTAACCACTTTTGGCAGTTGAGATGTCGAAAAAGTGCACGCCGTTGTGGCGCGAAGTACATTTCGAAGTCAAAATGTACAAAGCAGACCATTCTCGGACCACTTTTGGAGGTTGAGATGTCGAAAAAGTGCACACCATTGTGGCGCGAAGCACATGTGGAAGTCAAAATGTTAAAAACACTAGGGGTTCGGACCACTTTTGGAGGTTCAGATGTCGCTTCGCTTCGCTTTGCTTCATTACACTACACTACATTACACTACACTACACTACATTCCACTACGCTACACTACATTACACTACACTACACTTCACAACACTACAACTACAACTACACTCCACTACACTCCACTACACTAAATTACACTACACTACACTACTTTACACTACACTACACTACATTCCACTACACTCCACTACGCTACACTACATTACACTACACTACACTACACTCCACTACACTACACTACATTACACTACACTACACTTCACAACACTACAACTACAACTACACTACACTCCACTCCACTACACTACATTACACTACACTACACTACATTACACTACACTACACTCCACTACACTACACTACATTACACTACACTACACTACCTTCCACTACACTTCACTACATTACACTGCACTACACTCCACTACACTACAACTACAACTACGCAACTACACTCTGCTACACTCCACTACACTAAATTACACTACACTACAATGCATTACACTACACTCCACTACACTACATTACACTACACTACACTACACTACCTTCCACTACACTCCACTACACTAAATTACACTACACTACACTACTTTACACTACACTACACTACATTCCACTACACTACACTCCACTACACTACAACTACAACTACACTACACTCGACTCCACTCCACTACACTTCACTACATTACACTGCACTACACTCCACTACACTACAACTACAACTACGCAACTACACTCTGCTACACTCCACTACACTAAATTACACTACACTACAATGCATTACACTACACTCCACTACACTACATTACACTACACTACACTACCTTCCACTACACTCCACTACACTAAATTACACTACACTACACTACTTTACACTACACTACACTACATTCCACCACACTCCACTACACTACACTACATTACACTACACTACATTACACTGAATGACACTGCACCACAGATAGACAGGTAGACAGATAGACAGATAGATAGACAAATAGACAGGTAGACAGCCAGACAGATAGACAGATGAAAGCGAGAGAGAGAGAGAGAGAGAGGGAGAGAGAGAGAGATAGATGGATAGACAGACAGATAGATAGATAGATAGGATTAGATAGGATTAGATAGGATTAGATAGGATTAGATAGACAGATAGAAAGGTAGACAGCTAGACAGCTAGACAGATAGACAGATGAAAGAGAGAGAGAGAGATAGATAGATCGATAGATAGATAGATAGATACATAGAAGATAGATAGGCAGGTAGGTAGATAGTCAGAGAAAGAGAGCGAAAGAGAGGAGACATCAAGCACCTTTCGGTCCATCAGTGGCTTCGCTCTGCCATCCCTGATTCACAACACCAACCTCTCCTATAGGTTTCCTATTTTTGAAACTTCCGCCACCGCCTTGTGCGGTACTACTGGTATATTCCAATTGCAATGGTCCTCAATCAGAGTCCTGATTGGATCTTACAGCAACCTTAGCATGTAGAATTTCCCCCATCGCTGCATTTTGCTCCCTGGTCTCCAACATTCAACTACTCACTTGCATTTATATAGTTGCATATGACAACTATAGCACTCCCAAGAGTAAGCGCAAACAAAAATCGTCAAAACAGATGCAACCCAGTGTGGTTGCAGCCTTGAAGGTATCTACACCGAGTTTTGGCAGGTGGGCGGTAGGTCTCTGACGCAACATCTCTTTGCCGCCAATCTTGCCGACATCTTTCCATTGAATTTTATAGACCTCTTTGCAGGTGGCTGAATGCGGCGTGCCAGACAGTGTGTCGTTGGACAGGCATCAGCCCTGGGATTTTTTGGCGTCTAGCGTGGTTTGCGGTTTTCCCGCAGGTACTGGAGTGTAATGCTTCCGTGTCATTATTTAACTTCAATATCTTTAATGATTAGGATGTGGCATTGTGCTAGGTTTGGTGGACTCTTCATATCTCTTCATCCATGAAAGCAGACGTGGTTTTGGTATGTTTTGGTCAGAAGATGAGAGATTGAAATTGATTGAAAAACGGAAGATTGACCATAACCATTGAAAGCCCATAACCATCATTAACAATCCATAATCAATGAACCATTGGTCCCAAAACCGAAAGCCCCAAGATCCCAAAGCTACACCAGGTCTGCGGAGATTGACTTGTCCCACGAGTTTCCGCCCGAGCAACGAGAAGCTCAAGTGGATCAGGCGGCTGGCGGGAGGAGTTTCCTCGGTGCCAAACAATGACAGGCTATGAAAGTTGAACCTGAACCCACTATGTCACTATATGTAGTAGTGTTTGATAGTACTTCCAGTAGTGCCGCACAAGGCGGTGGCGGGAGTTTCAAAAATAGGAAACCTGGAGAGGTTGGTTGTTGTGAATCACGGATGGCAGAGCGAATCCACTGATGGACCGAAAGGTGGTTAAATTGTCTTTTCTGGAGTGGCTGCAATGGTTGCAGTGGTCACCTCACCGCAACTGCTGGATGAAGTGTGGTGTAGTGCAGTTGTAGTTGTAGGTGTAGTTGAAGTTGTAGTTGTAGTTTAGTGGAGTTGTAATTTTAAGTTGTAGTTGTAATGTAGTGTAACTAGTGTAGTTGCAGTTGCAGTTGTAGTTGTGGTGTGGTGTAATTCATGTAGTGTAATTATTGTAGTGTGCTGCAGTGTTGTGTACTGTAGCGTGGTATAGTGTAGTGTAGTCTAGTGTATTGTAGTGAAAAGTAGTGTAGTTGTAGTTGTAGTGTAGCGTCGTGTAGCTCAATGTAGTGGTAGTTGCAGTTGTAGTGTAATGTAATGTAATTAGTGTAGTGTAGTGTTGTGTAATGTAGTGCAGTGTTAGTTGTATTTGTAGCTCTAATGTACTGCAGTTTAATTATATAGTGTATTGTAGTGTAATGTAGTGTAGCTGTAATTGTAGTGGTAGCTGTGGTGGTGGTAGTAGTAGTAGCAGTAGTAGTAGTAGCAGCAGCAGCAGTAGTAGTAGCAGTGGTGGTGGTAGTAGTAGTAGTAGTAGTAGTAGTAGTAGTAGTAGTTGCTGTAGTAGTAGTAGTAGTAGTAGTAGTAGTAGTAGTAGTAGTAGTAGTAGTAGTAGTAGTAGTATGTAGTAGTATGTAGTAGTAGTAGTAGTAGTAGAAGTAGTAGTAGTAGTAGTTGCTGTTGTAGTACTATCAGGGTACATCGGTGCATGACCATTTTGTCACATTCTCGTAGCCATGTTTCTGGGGTCGTGAACAGGGGTGAAAAGGAGGTACCAGGCAAGCACAAAGAGAACACAGGATCATCTTGAGGACTGCATGCAGTTTGAGTGGAGCAAGCCTGTTGTTCGCCCGCCTTGAGTGCCATGTCCGCTGCTGATGCAAACGCCGCGGCAGCTGCATCCCCACCGGCCGCGGCTGATAGGGTTGCTGTGCTGAAGGAAGAGCGCAAAAATTTGAAACGCCAGTTAGCAGCAGCCACCAAAGAACTACAGAACCAGGAGAGTGCATGTAAATGCATGGATACGGTGTCTTTTCGTGAGTGCAGGTGGGAAATGTGAACGCTGAACCCATGTTGAAAGACATGTACTCCATAGCCTGCAGGAAAGGAAACGAAGACGTCTTCTACGACAAGCAGGAAAGCTGGATGTGAATGATTTGACGTGGCTGCTGGCACGTCGCATGCATCCAATGGCAAGCCCGCATGAGTAGAGTCAAGCCGTGCACTATGTGGAAAGCGCCATGCCAAAGACATAGAGCGCTTGGAGTGAGAGCGGCCATGTGAAGGTTCGAAAGCACCATGCCAAAGGCATGGACACTAGGAGGGAAAGCTGGCAACCGCAGACTTGCAAGCGCCATGGTCAAGACATAGAGCGCTTGGAATGAGACCATGTCAAGGCTGAAAACCCCAATGCCAAAGGCATAGCGCGGCAGGAGTGAAAGCTGGAAACCGCAGACTTGCAAGCGCCATGTCGAAGACAAAGCGCTTGGAAGACATGCGCGGTCCAGAGACCCCAGTTAGAAGACATCCAGGGATACAACGCTAGATAGACAAGATATCTCCCCAAGAATCTTCCCACACCCCACCTCCAAAACATCACCTCCCCAAGAATCTTCCCACACCCCACCTCCAAAACATCACCTGACCCCCCCTGGTATATTATTATAATTCCCAAACGGGGTATGCGGTCCCGCTCCTATAAATTCACAGGTAAAGTGGTCCCGCCGACGGCGGGACCGGTCCCGCCTGCAACCTGGAATCGTGGGAATTCCCACATTTTGCGGTCCCGCCGCGGTCCCGCTGCGGTCCCGCCTATAGTAATTGCGTACTGTCGCGCGCAGCAGCAACAGCAGCTTTAAGACATTACCCCCATGCACATCCTTCCCATTCCATCATTTGCAGCGGCCATGTTCCCACATCACATCTACCTCTTTTCCACCCCTTCTTCCAGCTTCCATTCCTTTTTTTTGCAGTGCTGTCGCAGCATGGCGTCTGTGGATCGCACGTGTGCGAAGCGGCAGCCGGAGAGAACTGCAGTCACGTCGGGTGAAAACATGGGCCGTGAGCGGTTTTGTTTCTGGGGCAGACCGTCTCTGTAGATATTGCTACTCAGACACGTGCCTCTACCAGTCACATTTCTCTAGCGGAAATCATCAGCAGCATTCCTGGGTGTCAACGGTCGACACGCTTTTTCCAGACCTGTGGGCCATATGCACGTCCAGCTGTTTGTGACAATGGAATCCTAGCAGACTATCTGCTCCATGTGCTTTTTTCATGCTCAAGCCTGTGACCTGCATTCTGCTTTAAGGACGTGGTGGTGAGTTCCTTGCTGTTTCTAGTGTCAAGCCCTCTCCAAAGGAAATGGGCCACCTGACAGCAAAGCGGGGTGTCGCAAGCAACTGACGTAGCACATCGCATTGGAGCCTTGCACCCAAGACATGCCATGCAGACAGGATGTTTCCGCATTGCACTTGGGCCGAGCCATGAGATCCTCCACGACACGGAAGCGTGCTGCGTGCGGGTCGTTGCGGGAACTGCTGCAAGCCAACCAGCTCGAGGTGCCGAAATTTCGGGGTGAATTGTCTCGCGCCGACTTTGCAGCGCAACGACAGCGCCTGGAGAACTGCACCTTGTCTCCGAGTGACACTCAGAAGCTGCGAGACATCATTGACCTCTATGAGGTGCCTCACCTGTTTGTCGGGGGCTAAAGACTGCGACCCATTGTTCGGGTCACTTTTCACATTTCTCACCCTGCTGCGACTTGCTCAGCCGTCCTGGTTGGTGCTACCATTCGCTGGGTTTGCACGGCCTTCTGGTTCACACTGTTTCTAATCAGCTTTGCAGGGCGTTGCAGCAGCAGACGAAGCTGGTGCAGCAGCATCGACCCAAGAGGATGTGGATATGGCAGCAGCCCCAGGACCAGGTCAGACCGCAAGTAGTTGCCATTCTGTCCCTGCATCCGGGACGGTGCTTTCCGGAGGGTAAGAGACCTAGAGCAGTGGATGGACATGACATGCATCAGTGACAGTAGGCAAGCCTCAGCCTTGCATGCAGATGGGAGAGACTGAACTAGAAGGGGTATAGTCATGAGTCCTAGTCGCAGCCACTTCATTGTTGCACCTTTTTCACAGGTGATGCCCGCCCTTTTCGTCTTCGAGCACGAGCAGTGTTGGTAACCTACAATTCCTTGCAGCTGCAGCTGGCGGATTTCGATGAGTTCCTTACTTGGCTTGCAACGTGTGAGTGGGTCGGCAAATGGAGTGCCACGATGGAATCAAGTTTGCGTTCGGAGGATGCTGGCCGTCTACATATTCATTGCTTCCTGGAATTCGCCCGCCCCGTCGACTGGCAATCATGCACGGCGCTCCGTTTCAAGGGCATTCAGCCCAATCTTTCCCCATGTCGGGCACGGGGCGCACGCTGGCGAGATGCGGCAGACCAAGGACATTTTTACGTTTGGGCTGCAAAGGTGCATCTCCGTTGGGTTACCTTGTAACGACATTCTATCTCATGTTGAAAGTTGCAGTTCATGTAGGCCACCTTTGTCACTAATCCGATCGTGTGGCAGCAGCATGACGTAGCTTCTAGTTGATCATCAGTAGACCTGGCAGCTTTGCAGCAGATCGTGTTTGCAGTCAAACATTTTGTAGGCCACCTTGGTCTGGGCACCCACGAGCCTGATTTGGATGAACTGAACTCATTGGACCGCTATCTACGTGGGTGGTCTTGCATAGGCAATCCTTCTTCTTTGTACGCATTGATTCAAGATTTATCACTCTCGATATATCGAAATATATCTCTGCATATAAACATATAGATGTGGTGATCCATCTGAAGGTCCTGATAACGAGTTTCAATTGCAAACACAGTTCATTTGTGCTGGGACCCCGCGCGAAAGTTTGTTTGCGAAACAGAAACTGTTTGCTTCGCGAAAGTGTCGCGAACGGTGGCTAGAATGCATCATCCTCATTGTCTACAGTACCGCTTGTTAAGGGCTACCACCGCCTCCCTGCTGTCGGGGGTCCGGCAGGAGACTGGGACCGCACATTGGCTTTTCCCTTCATAGGTAGCAGCCAGCTTCCGAAGGTCACGCTTCGCCAGAGCCAAATACCATGGTGGCCAAGCACATCCTTGCACCTGCCGCTGGTCCTGCCTAACGTTGCTTTCTGAAGTCTCAAGAAACAACCGCGAAATGCAGCAGCCAAGCTTCGAACAGGGACACTTTGCAAGAGCCAAACACCAAGGCACCTGGTGTTTGCTTTTCCTTTGCCGCCCCCCCGTGCTCCTGGCTGTGGTCTGCGGAGACAAGTCTTTGCACGACAGTTGCACGCAAGTGCTGCAAAAGACTAGGTAAAGTTAAAGGGCATTTTGAAGGGCGTGGCCCAGTAAGCCTTGCTAAAAAGTTCCTCAGCAGCAAGAACCTGTTCGCGAAGGGGATTCCGTGATGCTAGCACAATGTTTGCAAGGCTATGAAGCACTTTTCCGTGCTAATTTGGTGTGATTTGGCCTGTGCCGATTGAATCTTCATAAGCGGAGTTATTGCTCAACATGGGTTGCGCGAAAGATACACATGCAGTTCGCGAAGGATGCGCGAAAGAAACTTTTTGCTTCGCGATAAATGGCCGTTTGCAGAGACAGGAATTGACAGCAAGCGGCATATGTAGATTGTTTCGTCGCCAGCATCACATCTAATCTAATTGTCTGGACCCACCACCAGATCATTTCCTCGGCTGACATGCCTTGAGTGCTGGGTGGAATTCACCCGGGCGATCTGTGCAGGTAGGAACCCATTTCGTTGCCACCAGCTCCTACGAGGCGTTCAAGGACTACACAGTGCAGGGCAGATGGCTGGATGCGCTGTGGAGTGGGCACAAGCTTTCTCATCAGCAGTACCTGCAGTACGCGTGCCTGGGTTAAGCAGCATTGTTTTCATTCCGGAGATACATCAGGGTCCACATTTATTGGACGCTCCATGGCTGCATGGCGATCAGCATATGTAGATATATAGAGACATTTTTCGAGAGATTTAGATACACACGCACACACACACATATATATATATCTCTTCGAGACAGATCTATACAAAGATATGTCTTTCTATATCTATCTATATCTATCTATGGATATATATATATATCTATATATATATATACATGGACCCAGGGGTGCGGATGCCAAAGACTCACTTTAGGCGGTGTCATTGCAGTTGACTTGTCAATAGCTGTTTATCGATCCCCCTTGATTGAAGCTCTATATGGAAGGGAAGAACCCATGTCCGGATGAAATGATTAAACCCATACTATAAATGTTTCTTTATCATATTTTATGTGGTCTGGAATATGGGTACCATAATATACAAGTAATAAAGTGGGATGGAGAAACCTTAAAATTCAACGAGGTCTGCATACCACTATGTATAAACACATATGCGCACGAAAACATGATCAGAATTCCTTGTCCCGATTCTGCTGGGGCGCGAACGGTTCGCGAAAGGGTGGCGTGCGGGCAGTTTTCGGGTACCAGAATATTGACCAACTCCGAAAAGATTTGTATGAAATGGAACATAACATAAACCCAATGTGAATTTCAGTGGGACCACTTCATAGCAGGTCCATTTCATAGAATAGGGAACGTCACAAACACCTATGTTGTTTATAAAAGTGCTGCTTCGAGTCTGATAACGTGTCCGAACATAAGCAATAATTTGGCCGTAACATATCTTCAGATACCTTCAAATATCCCCCTTGGAATTTCCTCTACAGAATCAAGAACGTTGGGTCCTGGAAAATGGTGCGTTTTAACCCCCTGCTTTGTTTAGGGGTACCTACCCAGTGTCAACGCTTTCAATTGTATAGAGGACCTTGGGGCCTCTGATTCTATAGAGATTTCATGTTGAATACAGCACTGAGTCCTAGTCAGCAGAAAGCCTTAGCCACTGCGATTCTATAGTTGGATCTGTTCTCTTTGGGTGTATGTCATGTTCTTCAATTCTATAGAGAAGTATTGGCAGAACAAATTTCCCACAACAATTCGTTCATCATCATTGATCATCCTTGTATATAATCGAAGAGGTTGACAGTGAACACTTGGAGCCTTTGAGCTCTATAAAATTGGGAATGCATAAGGTAAGGTAGGCAAGAGCAACTGGAGCATTCAGGTCAGCTGTCAATGAATGACACTTGGGGAGCCTGATTTTATAGAAGGCCAACTAACCCCCCCAACCAAAAAACGGCTCTACGAGAGTGACTTGGGGGCAGCGATTCTAAAGAGATTGTCAACTTGAAAATACCTTGGGGTCTCTGATTCTATAGATGCATTTTCAGAAAGAGGGCCAATGTCTCCAGAATTATCACTATAAAAGTGTCAACACCGTGTGCAGCAGGTTGCAGGTGCGCTTGGGCTATATCACCCGCAAACGCGCTGTGGAAGCAGTCATGCAGCAGGAGAGCGAAAGTCGCCTCCGACGTGAGCAGGCCGAAGTGGTGGCTCAGCTCCAGCCATTGCAAAAGCCATTTTTGCCAGAAGTGGTTGCCCGAGTCGAAGACTGGGCCAAACAGTATTCCATTTTAGATTCTCGGTACAAATTTCTTGTGCTCCGGGCGCCTTCGCGCGCTGGCAAAAGCACCTTGGCAAAATGCCTCCATTTCGTTTTGCCTACGTATATCCAGAAGCCTCCTTTCATTCAAACTGTCCAGGGTGCCACGGCCGCTGAGTTACAACATTACGACAGAGATTCTCACGGCTTTATCCTGTTCGACAATTGCAATTCTATGTCCTTTGTGCTATCTCAGCGGGCCTTATTTCAGGCAAACCCAGACTTTCATCGCTTAGGCCAGTCACAGACGAACATATTCTCATATCAGGTTTATTTATTCAGGGTCCCCATTGTGATCACCATAGATGAATCAACTGACTGGGATGATGACGAACCATGGATTCGCGAGAATCAGCATTTGGTGCAGCTTACCGGCCCGTGTTATCATTTGGAGTAACAGCCTGCATGGGGTAGAGAAAGGCATGGCTTGGGTTAGGTTTGTGAAACCGCCTGCGGGGGAGATTTGGGTCTACAGCTGCTTGAACCCTCAATGTATATATATACATAATATTCTGACATTGTATCTGACATTCTTTCTGGGATATGCTCTGACATTCTATCGGACATTCTATGTGGCATCCTATTCTGACATACTCGGGTCCAGGCGCACTGCCGCCTGAGCTTGCTACACATCCCCCAGTCACAACGAGGTAATCTAGAGACCCTCACCTGGCAGGTGGGGAATAAATACTATATATATATATACATCTAAATACCATACATTGATGGTTGGGGTTACTGCATATAGATATACCAATTGAGATATGCATAACCCCAAGCATCAATGTAATTATTGGTATATATTGTAATATCCATATAGATATACCGATATACCATATTATATATATATATATATACATTGTAATTATATATATATATATACCAATCATGTATTCTTCCATGTGATACAAGTATGCAGCGCCAAATTCTGTGGGCTCCGTGCATCTTCCTGGTTTCGGATGTTGTTCCACCTTGGACCGGAAGACACAGGACACCATCGCCCTTGCACTCATCTTTAAGAGGACATATCTTATCATTAAAATATGATATAATTGTATACATCACATATCATTAAAAACATAAAAATAAAATGCTAATTGAATTAAGATAACGGTAAAACATAATAAACTGTCGCTGGGAGTGTGGAGTTTCAGCCAAAGCTTGCTAGCTCTTATGTCCGATTGGACAGTTGGCCATGTCTTTTTGACGTCGGTCAGTAATAGCCAATATTCAGCCAACATTGGACTATTCACCATCACAAAGAGATGTACGAATAGAAAGACTAATGATTGATCGTGCAGTTTCATGTTGTTTGATTGGGCTCTTTTTTGGCTTGGAGCAAAACTCTTTTTTTTCCCAAAAAATTGCTGGTAGTTCTGGATGTCCATCAGCCAAAATATGGTCTGTTTCATAGGTAACTTATGATCCATCCCCACATGAAATCAACACTGCTCCATGTGGGTCATGGAATAATATGTTTAACAGGGCTTGACAGCACTGTAGACTATCCATACATTAGTATATTGATCTTGAATATTATTCCCACAAAGCCAAAACTGAGATGCTGCTTCGCCTAACAAAGATGGGGTTTTCCCATGTTTTGCCATTGATTATGGCCCTCAAACATGGCCGTCAAACATTGACGGGAAGCCCCCATTTTTGGTGAACCAGTTGCGGGTCAAGAGAGTTTCAACAATCCACCAGCATCATCATCCATCCGCAAGACTGAGGTTCTGAGGGTCTGACTTCAAGCCACTCCAGCTCACATTGCCCACACCTTCCTGTGGGACAAGTGCTGACTAGTCATGAGTCACACACACAATTTGGTGCCTCCAAAAAATATCCAAATGGTCTGTTGTAAGTAATTAATTAAGACGAGAAACCATTTTTTGGATGGTTTCTCGGGGGGGTTCCGGTTTCCCTCTTTCAAGAAACGTGCGTGGAGAATCGATCGCTTGGGATCACCCAAGCCTAGCCCCCATGTCGCGTGCACATCCTGCCCCGATACCCAATCAAGCCCCCCAAAAATCCTGATTGTTCATAATGATGTGGATTATAGTGGTCCCAAATCTGATTAAAATTTGGAACGCCCATAGTCGCCATAGTCACATCTCCCAATTTTTGGGTCAAAAAAATCGATCCCCAAATGTTGTTTGCCACATTCAGAGGGAAATCCATGTCATTCCATGTCCATTTCCGTCTCTGACGGAGACCCACGTGCCGCACCTGGAAATACGCCGCTTGAGCACGCAGCTCGGCGACGTGTCCCAAGGACATCGTGCCTGATCAGGAATCTCCCCAGAATTTTGCTGTGAAGTCATAATATTCTACAATACATAACATATTTTCCATATAGTTAAGGGATGTTAGGGGATCAACTTATACCTGTTTTATAGCTGTTTTCTGTGGGGATATACCGGGTTTGAAATCCACCATGATCCCCAGTAGATCACTTCTGCTCAAATGCCTTGAAAGTCATGGAGCCGCTCCGGCCGCGAGGTGTCACACCTCAGCAGTTGCTGAAAGGTCATTTGGGGATTCCCCGAATCCCAACCATCAGTGATGTCACATTGAGGTCATGGAGAAATTCATCCAGATTTATGTTACGTATATCTACCATTATCTACCTACTTTTGGGTGATGGGGAAACATGCTGGTAAATATTCCAGAACCATGGAGCATATGGGTGAGTTTAACATGCTGCATAAGTCTTCTTTGGACCACTTGTAGAGCTGGTAAATGTACCAAGGATGGATGGTGTGTGTCAGCACCTGGGTTAGCCTGGCAACTTCAAACACAACTGGGAGATATTGGGATGGGGCCCCCAGTTGCCCTTGCCATCCATGGTGATGGTATATTTTTGCCTGCATAATATGCGGCAGTATTTTCCAGGCAAGTGTTGTGAAATACCGTAGCCCCAATCATGTCTGTTGGAATTTAGGACCCCAGAATCTCCAACAATGTTCTTGGAATTCTCCGATTTTGTAAACAATTACAGTATGTGTCTAATTTTGTTTCGAGTTTTGGTTCGAGATTTCACACCATGAATAGACCGAAACCATCGCGAACCCATGTTCTAGCTTAATGATGCTTGATGTGCAAATGGCATGTTGCACCAAATCATCATGAATATCCCCCACTGCAGTGATCTTGAGCTGGTTGGCATTTCATCAAACTTGCACACCTGGAAAAAACAAATATCAGTTACTGCTACAGTAGATCGTTCTACTTGGACTTGGAATCCAAATGACAAATACATGTATGAACAAAGCATTCTGGACATTTCTGGACATGGTTGCAGGCCATTTGAGCACTATAGCTAGTTGGGAGTTACTACCAACTTGCAAGAATCTTGCAGTTCAGCATGCTTAATCTTAGATTCTAAAATAGGGAACCATTCAAACAGGACTGTTGGGTGGCAACAAAACAACACATCAAAACTACCCAAGGTCCGGTGTCCCCTCGCAGTTTCCAGCTGAGTGGAGGACAATTCTGTGCGAAAGATCCCACATGTACAGGAACACCTGGGTCTAGCCATCGCACCGATGGACCAACCAAGGATGTCTACAAAAGCAATTGGCGATGTCATAAAATGGTGGTTCCTATATCCATCTGGCTTTCAAAACTAAAATGGTCCAATGACTGGAATGATATGGTGCACCCCTATTTTAAGAAACCAATGATTTTGGCGGTTCATCATCTTCTCCCAACAGGCTGAGCAAGTTGTGCAAAAGTTTCCATTGCAAACCATCGAGGTCCAACTATAAAGTCGCTATATAGTTTCCCTCTAAGTGGCTGTTGGACCTTACTAAGTGGTTATTGTTACTAACTAAACAAACAAAAATCATCTAATGAGGTCCAACTTAGTATGTTTTTATTGTTTTGACTTGTCCCTTACTAAGTGGCCGTTGTTGTCCGATTCGCCCCAAGAGTGGTTGGGATTCCCAACGAGCTGCCACCCTGCTGGTCTCCCAGAGCCTCTGAGTTATCACTGTCGCCGCAAGTTTCAAACCATGAATTTGTAAATGGATATAAGTGGATCCAAATGGGATAAAGCAATTATATATTCATCTGAAACTATCTATCACTATCTATCACTATCTATCACTATCTATCTATCTGTCTGTTTGTCTATCTATCTATCTATCTATCTATATATATATATCTATAACTATCTATCTATCTATCTATCTGTCCGTCTATCTATCTATCTATCTATCTGTCTGTCTGTCTGTCTGTCTATCTATCTATCTATCTATCTATCTAATCTATCTATCTATCTATCTATCTATCTATATCTATCTATATCTATCTATATCTATCTTTATCTATCTATATCTATCTATCTATATCTATCTATCTATATCTATCTATCTATATCTATCTATCTATCTATCTATCTATCTATCTATCTATCTATCTATATATATATATCTATCTATATCTATCTATATCTATCTATCTATATCTATCTATCTATCTATCTATCTATATAAATCTATCTATATCTATCTATATCTATATCTATATCTATCTATATCTATCTATCTATATCTATCTCTATCTATCTATATCTATCTATCTATCGATCTATCTATCTATCATTGTCTATCTGTCATCATCTGTCTGTCTGTCTATCTATCTATCTATCTACCTACCTACCTTTGGAGTTAAATGGGATAACCCAATTATCTCTCTATCTGGTTACCTAGCTACCTAGCTACCTACCTATATAGCTGTCTTCCTACAACCCCATGGCTCAACTCCGCAAATGACCTAAACATCCGGAGCCAGAAAAAGACTCACCATCTTGATCAATGAACTTACACAACCAGTACAGTAAATTTAAAGAGGCAACTGGAAAGAAATGGGTTCCAAGAAAGTCACTTGGGATCTTCTATGAACCACCATGGCGACCCACAGGTCGTCCCCAACTCTCTGCCTTTGGTGCTTGCTGCTTGCTGACCAGGTTCTTTTTCCTTTGTTAAGATCCACATATTTCCACTTCATTAACATCATTTCAACTTCAATGCATGATTAAGGTCGAATTCAGCCTTTTTTGGCGGCTGGCGGCAAACTAATCCCAACAAAAACATCATGCACAGTACAGCGGATTCATTTGGAGTTCATCATCACAAACACAGGGAGAATGTAAATGTAAACCGCCGCAAGTGTTTTCCTCTCGTTGTTGGTCAAACAAGCAAAATTCTCTTCCTCCTGGTTGATCCAGGATTTTTATTCCACAATGTAAGGTACTTTTCCTGCTTAAACAAAACACGTTTGTTATTCGGAAGGTCATCCCACTTACAGATACTTACAGTATATAGTAGCTGGCTAACCCTTGTGAAGAAATTCCCAAACTGGCTTACCCTGGTAATTTAACATAGCTATATATTGAAAATGACCATTTATAGTGGATTTTCCCATTGAAAATGGTGATTTTCCATAGCTATGTTAGTTTACCAGAGGGTATCCGATTTGTCACTGGGTAAAAGTAACCCCAATCACCAGCTGAACGAACGGTCTCCACTCGTGCCTTGCCAACCTGTACCTCCGCCGGAGCCATGCCGCGGGTCGGCAACTCGGCGGTTGTTCAACGGCAGGCGGCGAGGGGCGTTGGTAGAGAGCAACCCGGATTTTGGGGGGATCATATGGGGATTATATGGGGATTATAGCGGTACAATATGGTACAATATGGTACAATGATATTCTTGGTGCGTGGATATATGTGGATATGCATGAATATCATTTGATACATCTTGATACATCTTGATACAACCATCAAATCCTGTGAGGGTGAACCCATCCAAATTATCACATCCCAACTTGTAATGGCTAAGTTCTCATTTTTTGTGGATCAAATCCCAATGTTTGCTGATTGGGTCCTCATTGTTGGTGCTTTATCATCAGCCAACTATAAACGTTGACAAACGCCACGCCGCTGTTTCGGCTGCAAGCTCTTGATTTGTAATATTCGTGAAGCCAGCCATATATTCTATAAACATACTTATATGAACATGTCAACCGCGAGTCAATAACCCTTGCCTGACTCATTAATTACGTGGGTTACCTCAACCACAGAGCGGCTGAAAAAATATGGGTTGACATTCATTGGCGGGGGGAACTGCGTTGTAACTCAAACACGATTGGTAAGTGCGATCATAATAGAGGTCATTACTTGGCTTTGAAGTGGGCAAATGGACTTCTTATTTGGGTAAGTTGGAATGGCTACAACTCACATGTATCATATGATTTGATATAGTATACAAAAGGAAATGTATATATATATATTATATATACACATATAATATATGTATATATACATATCTATATATACACATATAATATATATATAATATATACACATCATGATCCCAAAATTCTCCAAACAATCTAAGACTCATGCTTGTTAAATTTCTTTGGGTCCACTGGCAGCTCCTTTGGTTCCACTAAGCTTCAGCACCGCTTCAATGGCCTCCAGGTTGTCAATGACACCGCGGCGAATCTCATGCGATGCCTGGGAAATGGCTACGGATGGCTACGGGAGAAGCCTACGGGAGAAGCAACAAAAATCCCTGAACCCCCGTTCATATGAAAAACATGAAAAACAGCCCCTAAACGAAACCATTGTTTTTTTAAAGGGAATTTCCACATTCCATTGGGACCATAAAAAATTGGGGTGTTTAATATTAGGGTGATGGGATTATAATTATAATTATGCCTATGAATTTACTGGGTAACCACATGGTAAATGCTTTGATAATCCTATTCATGGTTTATTAGTAAAAGTGGTTTTCACCCAATGCCACGCCCACCATCCCCAATGGAGGATAACACAACAAAATTATACGAACAGGGTGATTGAGTGGGTTCTTAAATTTATCATATTAAACCCAATAATATGATCATACTCCTCCTTAATTTCATTAAAGAAAAGATTTAAAAGAGGTGATACTGTAACATGACTAATTTACCCCCCTTGCTGTTATCATTTATCTAGAATGGGTTGGAGCAACCCTCCCTCACAGTGGTTTATTGATGGCCCCAAATGGCTGGTTCATTGGATAGTTCATGGTTGGGTCCATCCCCAATAGTTGTTACCAGAAATATCAGTAAATATCAGTAAATATCCACACATATCGATACATGATCATAGATGAGAAGAAATCAGCCCCAACGGATTTATTCTTGGGCTTGCGACATCAAGTGAATCAGCAAAGTCTGACTGTCCCATGCCTCGAATCTGAAGCCGTATCCGTTTCAACGCAGGTCCAGTGTCCACGTGTCTTCACCAAAATGGCAACATCGTCAACAACAAATATTTCTGAACGATTAGTCAGAATGGTCGAATAACTAATTAGTATGCCCATGTACGCCCTTAGGAAAAGTGGGCTTACCAACACTTTCTAACCAGGATGATTAGCGGGATCTAGAATCAGTTTTTAAGACATCAGGATTATTGGTAGTATGGCATGTCCAAACACGGGGGAATGGATTACGCAAGCAGGACGCAAGTCCATGTAGTCTTGTTCAAATGCACTGCTTCAAAGGTGTCTTGCGGTCACCACATTTACATAGAGCCTGTTCATTTGGATAGTTCAAGAGTGCGGTACCAAACAACACACATCAGTGACCTTCATTCCCATTTTAAATACAGGTATTATTTGGGGTTTGCGCCATGATAAAATCCCGGAAACTTGAAAAAACTGTGTAAAACACGTTCGCTCCAGCTATGGAAAACCCATGGTTTCGAAACATTATATATCAATATCTGTCGTAGATTCATGGTGGGTTTCCCATAGCTATCATAAGCCAAGTGGTTTGATCTTCCACACTTAGATGTTGCCACAATTAACGATTTGTGGTTGCAACTGGGGTATATTCCCATACATCCCAGTAAATTCCCAAAGTTACATCCCGGATCATCCCGGTTTATTCCAATACATCCAGTGATTTATTTGGGAAATACATGTCATCAGCTCCCATCTTGGGTATCCATCCCATAAGGCTTACAGATCCACCATCCGTGGATGCGGATGCCAGGGCACAATGGAACTGGCACGGTAGTTGATAATGGTCACCACCGAGGCCCATAACCTCAGGGGATGTTGGGTTTTTTTTGGATGGTGAGATTGGGATTAGGCATGATTCATGGCCATGATTGGGTGGTATGATGTTTCGTGCCCACAAAATCCCCAAAATCAAGCTTCGAATCGGCCACAAAAGTCAGACTACCGCAAATTCTCCGGTTTCAGAAAGCATCGAAGTTTCACAAAAAATCCATCCCAAGCACCGAACGGCCATTGAATTCATTGGGCCATGAACCGCCATTGACATGGCGTGGCTGGCGTGGTCTCAGGGCTGCACAGAATCGCATAAGGTGCTGACACCCAGGTGGCTTGTGACCACCTGCAGTTTGGCGAAGATCGCCAAGGTGCCAGGGTAGATTGATCGAGGATTAGTCAATAAATGCATTTTTATGTAAGTATGTACATGTGTAATCCTTATATAAATAAATAAATATATATATATATACACATATGAATTGTAATTAAGTATGGTAATTAGGACAAACAGGTCATAATTCACTTACATGAGGATACATGAAGTATACTATCAAACGTAAGTACTGTATGTATGTACATGTGTAACAATGTGTATATGATCTGTGAACACCCATCCCATAGTTGAAATCCTTATGATGGGCACATAAATGCCTATTAATGGTTTGATGACCAACTCCCAATATGGGTATACAATCCAACTTCTGACGGGCTGCGGATCCGAAGCATCCACACTAGTCCCAAACACTGGTGGCGGGTACTATATACTGAGTTCGAACTAAGAAACTGGTCTTTGTGATGTTGAATTACAAATTGTGCACCCATGTGTGAATTGATTTTGTTCCTTTCTCTTTGCCCTCATCAGTTTTGTCCATGCGTTGAATCATGTTGAATCTCGCCTGGGCACTGCTTTCCTGTAACGTTGTGAATGTCATTGTTGGCACAAGATCCTTAATGTAAGTCCGTGTAAATCCCATTGTGAAGAGCTGGTGGCCCATTCAGTGAAATGATATGATGTTCGTTTGTTTCCATTGTCTTTGGTTGATTTGGAATCACTGAGCGTCTGGGTACACTCGCTACCGGACCATGGCGCACACATATATATAAATAAAATAAATAAACAAAAAACAAATACATATATATATATATATAATTCTATAAACAATTAAATATATATATATATAGATATTTACTGATATTTACAAATAATTAAAAATATATTCGTTGAACTTGACAACGTCAAAAACAAAACAATTCTGCGAGACTTCCTCAATTATTTTCAAAGTTGACAACATCAAAAACGAAACAATTCTGCGAGAATTCCTTCAAAAATGGAACGTTGAGTGCAGAGCTGAAGGCCTCGTACCAATGCGTTTTGCAATTTTTCCACTCCACCTGTCTAAAGTACTGCGCCTGCCACGAAAAAGTGAGGCCAGGTCATACGAAGATTTACGAAGTGCTGCACCTGTCACGCAAAATCATCTCAGCAAACCTGAAGATCTGATGCTCGAAAATGCAACCCCTCTCAGGAAATCAGCGCCCGGACCTCGTAACATCTCTGGTGAACATGCCTCTTGTATTCCGCCTGCCACGGAAAATGCATCTTTGCAGATCCTCTTCAAATTTCCCACGCCTGCCAACGCTGTTGAAACTGCTACAAAACCAGCACGTTTTGCTCACTTTAACAAGGTGCACAATCCCTTGCGCCTGCCACGCGAAACGACATCTAAACATCCAAAAGTGGTCCGAACATGTGGTGCTTTTAACATTTTGACTTCGACATGTGCTTCGCGCCACAACGGCGTGCACTTTTCCAACATCTCAACTTCCAAAAGTGCCCCAAGAATGGCGTGCTTTGTACATTTTGAGTTGGATTTCTCATTGCTCATCTCTCCAGACCCGCCGCTTTAGCGAGCCTACATGTCAACCCTCCGGTGCCACAAATCATTGGAAAAACGCAGTGTTTCACGACTTTGCTACCTTTTCGCGCACCTGCATCTTCTTTCTTCTGACTCTTTATCCAAAGAGAAACTCCGAGTTTAAATGGCTTGTTTTCGCGATCTGATTTCCCAGGCAGTTGGGCTACAAGTTCATTTGGCCACTACTCTGATGTCACGAACTGAACAATTTCGCGCACGATGATCTGGAGCTTTTGAATTTCCCCCGTATACGGACTGCGACGCCGTGCTCTTGTCTACCCCTATGTCGCGCGCAGGCCAAAATTTCAGCGTGCACAGGCGCGTGCGGCGTTTTTGTTGCTACCATGGTTGGCAGTCCGGGTGGGTTCACAGCTAACTAACCCTTGGTAAGTTAGCCTTGGTAAGTTAGCTAGACTTTTTCAAGTTTTCGTTGTGAGACTCTTGACAGCAAATCATATCCCAATTCATGCAATATCATCCCTGCATTTGTCCGAATTTGGGTTCAATCGCGTGGCTAGCATCATCTACAAAAGAAGTTCATGTTCCCTGATAAAGTATTGGCCTCTCTCCTCCAGTGTTCCCGGTCTAATCCTGGCGAGTGGATCCTACTCAGAAGAAACATGTCGCTTTGTATTGGAAGCCTTCCTTCGACGTCTTGACATGACTGCTCAAAGTCCACAATTTCCTGCATGTTGACCTGTCCTAATTCAACGTATCAATGATAACGTCTCCAGATGTTGGATGAAGCTTTCTGACACTCTGGCTGGATTGATCCCGAGTGGGCCCTTATATGGCTGGAAAAAAATATTCTAACTCTTTCTTTTCCTATCTTCACAATTCTTCTCCTCTGACTCTTCCCACCTCTGCTTTTCCATCTGTCCATATTGTCGGAAGTTTGACTTCTAAACTTCCTTCGAAACTTCCTTCGATCAAAATATATGTCAAAATATGTGTCTTGAAATGTCATGGTGGGGTTCGCTCGAAGTAAAGTTCTTTTTGCTCTTGGTGGCATGTCCAAACGAATGTGGGCATGATCATCTGTGGATCTTTGGTTCATGAAAACATTGTGGATCACGATTTCGAAGTTACTTTTGATTATTTCACGTAGATATGTTGCCTTCATATGAGTGGCAGCATGATTTCGCTCTTGAAGCCTGAAGCACATGTATCTGCCTAGGTACTCCTGATGCCTCGGACTTCTCTTGCGTATGCAAATCGCAAGGATGTGAAGACGATCTTACGGGAGGATCTATATGGTCCGACTTCTTTGGAGTTGATTTGTTTTTAGCAACACTACATCGCACTGTGGATGCGTCACTGTAAAACTTGGCCAAATGGGGTTCCACCACCTTTCTTAGCAAGCAAAATGAATGATTTGTCTGCCAAATGGTCTCACTTTCTTGGGAGAGGTGTGAGCCAGACGGGTTTTTATTTGTGGTTGATTCGACGTGGACCTTTGCCAGAGATGATGTCCTATCTTTGGACGTTGCTGCAAAAAAGATGACATTCAGCCTCTGATGGAAGAAACCGCAGAGGAAAATGATCAGGATATGGTTGCTGATGTTTGTCCTTTGACTCCTTCATCTGAAAGTTTATCCCCGCTTCACAAAGACGATAGTCCTCACCATGGACGTGAATACCAATGACTCGACACAGTGAAGCCCCACAGAATACCAATGCTGCTTCGTCGTCGCGACATGTCGCGACCACATGTGTCCATGGTGCAACGAGCTCATATTTTTGAAGATCGCATGGCATCTCATGCCAATGCACTTCCAGAATCTTCCAGATGCATCTGCAGAGGAGATGAATTTGCCAAAGACAAAATAGGGGCCGCTGTCCGAAACTGTCTTGCCAATACGCGCTGGGGACCTCATTTGTTTCAATCAGGACAATGGTCTGGACAGATCAGGTTACTGTGCTCCCAATTCAGGCGCAATGAGAATTCCCGGAGACTTTGCTTTGAGAGTGTGCCAGATTCCTGACGACATGAGAACGTTTTCCACTAGCAAAAAGCCAGTTGCGAAGGAAAGCTAAAGGCTCCTCAAAGCAGCGGCTGGTGATCAGAAAGCCGAGAACCGACTTGGCTGCACCAAACAAACGATTACATGCAAAAAAAAACTGAAAAATGTTCAGGTCCGTGCTGCAGCCGCGTTGCATCGAAAGCCAGGTCTTCAACAAATTTTGGATTCCATTCGGCTGTACAGAAAGGACTGCGCCGCTGGATTTGTCAGAGTGTCACCTACAGGGACGCCTTCAAAGCTGCACGCCTTTAGTGGCTCCAGTGAGATGATGAAAAAGTTTCCTGCGTGTAATCCTGCGGGACAAGTTTTTGAAAAACAACGCAGGGGGAAAGATTCAAAAAAATCAACAAAAACCCTCAGTTTTCAGCCGTTTCGGGCGACGGCGAGACAGGGGGTGTGTGTGCGTGTGTATATTATATATATATATATAATTACATACATATGTATGTAATTATGATTAATTACGTATGTACAGGTGTGTATATTATACTGTGCTATTCCATCCAAGATAGAAACTTAGTTATCAAGTGGCAGAGAGTACCAAGAAACGGATCATCCATGTCCAGGTGATCAACAGCGATCAACATCTCTGGGTCTCTGGTGACGGTATACACCGCATAACATATCATAACAACATATGATAACATATCTTATTTTTGGATTATATTTAATATTATTTATAATGATGTATTATATATAATATATATATATATGTGATTATATGTGTGTGTTGAGAACTTTCCACCTTTTCAATGCCTTCCCAGCACGCACAGTAGCTGCCGTGTCGCCTTCCGCATCGGAAAATAAAAAAAACACAGCGCGCCTCAGGAGGCTTAAGTATTCTATCATCTGCTGTCTGGTGGCAGCTCCACCAGTGCTCATGAACCTCGGTCCGCGGCATTTTTTGCCTGGGACAGCCTAAGCCTAAGGCCACACATGAGGGGATTCATGGAAAAAACCTTGGGATTCAACACGCGTTTAACCGTATTTAGTCATATTTCGTCATGGATTTCAGTCTCCGGAAATTGTGGATCCAAAGTGCTGATTTCAAGGTCTGTAAATGATCATCTGGAATTGGAGGCACCATGGTCAAGTTACATCGGAAACCATGGGCTATGGCCATCCATCCACTGGGAATTCTAACATGGATGCATTTACCCCTCTGAAAAGGCGGGATGACAATCCCTTTTGATAGGAACACAAGCCATGTTTTGAGGATGGCACATATGCTTAGATATGCTTCAACTAGCTAGGTGGCTAGTGCGTGGGTAAGAACATGTTATAATCCCTCATTACTGGGATATATTGGGATTGGGATATACCATCCACAATCATTATCCACTTGGCTAATTCTGGCAATATCTAAGCATGGCACTAAGCCAGGCAGAATTTCGAATTTGGGAAGTCTCATGGAAAACAACCATGAAAATGGGGTCCCATCATTGATTTTCAAAAAATGGAACAAAAATCAGAGTCCCATAACATCCATGGTGCTGATCGATGTGCAGGTGAAGTGGTTCACCACGTTGAAGCAGAACATAGTAACATATTGATAAATAAATGTGCCATACATGGTATGGGGGTTGTGGGAGTATGGTCTTTGTATTTAGCATTCGCCCCTACAACTTTCATAGAACTCTCACAACCTGCTGTCCGCAGCCCTGCAGCCCTGCAAGGAGCAACAGTCAAATGCAGCACATCCTTTTAAATCCACTCGTCTGAATGGCGCGGCACGGACGGCATGTAGGCATTGAACTTTCGGTGGTTGGGTTGAGATTCAACAGGAACGTCCTACTGCAGAAAATGGGCCGAGACGGCAATATGAGACTGTCTGGTTGGAACTTGAGGGGCTCCCCTATCTTAACATCGTTCATATCACCCAACTATTGGAGATATGCTATTCAACAAATACCATGCTTGAAAGAGATGTTCAAAACCTCCAAGATCGGACATTTACCAAAGCCTGACATACTAATTATATCTAATTATACTGTCTGCAATTGAACTTATGCCACAAACGTGACATGTCCCATCAAATAGCAGAGGCTGCGCCACGCTGATTCCGGGCCTGGGATATTTTTAGGGTGGTCACAGCCACGAAAAACATCGAAAAACCAACCACCGAATCAGACTGTGGCAATCGCCACCAGTTGCCACGTGGTGCCTGTGGGACGTCAACTTCTAGATTCAAAATATGGCAAGGCTTCGGCAGATTAAGCCGAAACCTCTTGCCAATGTGAAACTGGTGAAACACCTAAAGGACATGGAAGATTTTTCCGATGGCCTAGAGAGACCATTCAGGATGGCCTAGAGAACCTATTCAAATCAAGTCTTTGTTTTAATTTTGGGATCAATAATTTTGTTGGGGTCGTTTGAATCCAACGGACTCTGTTTGATTAGACGATGTTAAATTGCATAAAATGACTTGCTATATGATGCTATATGTGGATGCTATTGTATTCTTATGATGCCAACATGTAAACAGTTGGAAGTTCAGCAAAGGCATGCTATCTTTGATATAATTTTAGTGGAACAGGCGTAGCTTTGTGAAATGTTGAAGAGCCATGAGTTTTGCACATTGGAAACACATCGAAACCGATGATAGAATATCAATGGGAGTTCCTTTGCTGCTAAATCAGCATCTCAAGTAAAAGCAAGGTGTCTTGTTGATACCTTCTGGCCAACTGACCTTCTGGAAAGTGGAAAGTGCAGATATGTTTCTACCCATGCCATTTCTCTATTCTAGATTCCCTCCTTCCTCTCGTCTGCCATCAGGACAGCTACATATATGATATGGTACAAGTTAGGCCATGTTCTGTTCCCAGCTACGCGGTTTCCTCATGTTTCCTCCGGTTTGACCAGGCCGATGGTGTCTTAAATTAATATTCCGACTGTAGAAGTTCAATTAGTTTAATTGTTCGAAAGATGCTCATATATCATATATATATATTTAAATTTTGAATAATTTTGATATATGTATATATACATGGTTTCACGGTTTTTGACTTTCTGACTTTTGTTGGATTTCTGCATCTTGTTCAGGACTACGTCGACGCAATACAGATGGTCTTGATTTGTCTGTTCAACACGCAGCTGGGAGCCTCCCTGCAATGCCCCATTCGCTTATGTACAAGCCGATGCCTCCCTGCGTCACGGCCTTAAATCTGACTTAGCAGGCTGGCATATGTGGCATATATAGTTTAGCAGTCAAATTGAAGGAACCCAAGTCCAGTCAGGATTTTTAAAAAATTAAAACCCATCAAGTTGAATGAAGATGCCATGGCTGAATGATGAAACCGCAACCTGCCGCTGAGCAAAAAAACACCAAGAGCACTCGCTTTCCCAAAAGATGAGAACGTACGTTTTCATAGATTTTCATTTTAAATAGTGGAAATTCACTTGTCATCATTGGTCCATGTAATGTATTTTCTTATGCGGTCCACATCATGTACACCTAAATACACCTAGTATATTATATATACATATTATTCATTGATGAACATAAAACTTGATCACCCTGGATGAACAATTGACTACAGTATACCCGGTATACCCAAATGGAATGGATGATCCAAGCCTCCCTTCCGAAAACTGCGCCAAGCCACCGAGTAAGTCGCCGATGTTCATTCCACACCCTGATGGCTCCGGTAGTGTCGGCGCGCCATGTAGACCCCCCAATAACAACATATACACACATATATATATACATATAACATATTATCATAAAACAACATTAATATATATATATATAACAACATTGCAATTGGTTAAAAACATTGAAAAACATAAGTGGCCACTGGATATTTGGGGCTAGCCTATTTTTACACAAAGCCACGGGTTTACTTCATTGGCAGCACTGGTAGGCTGTGATATCTTGGATGATCCGTGATTAAGAGTGTCAGTCGATCTGTTTGGGTCCCCCAAGTTTTGTAAGGCACACCATGGCATACCTGGATAAATCACTGAAAATAACGGCATGAAACTTGGCTTATCTCAGATATCGCACAACAAATATATCCAAAAAGGTGCAGCTTTAGATGGGTATGAAACATTCCCCACTGGTTCCTCGCTCAAATGCGCTTGAACATCTCGAAATTCAAACCGTGAACCTACCCTTCACAGGGTGGGGCCCCACAGTTAGCCAAGATGGTTCAAAACTCCATTTCATCCAATAACTAGGGTTGAAATCAGGTGGATTTAACATGATATTAAACTATATTTCAAGGGGATTATATAAACTACCTTATACACCATTAATAACCCAACAAACAGCACTGGGAAAACACCACCCTTCACCTGTAGCTTCGACATGTCCGAAGGGCCTCCAACTTGTCCACGCGCTCCTTTAACTTGTCAGAGGACTTGTCCAGCAGCCGTAGGAAGGAGTTGGACACACCATCAGCCACGGTGTCCTCGAGCCCAGTATCAACAGCCATCACTAATTCCGTACAAAAAATATCCCCTTTAAGTGGGTAAAGTGGAAAAGTGATACTTCAGGAATAGGCTATGGTCAAGGGCACAGAGACATGTTTCGAGGCAACCTGAACCAGCAGGAAAATGGAATTCCGCAGGTTCTAGTCTAAGAGGGCATCCACAACAACTGGCTTGCATCTAACAAGCGTTAATTCTTGTCATCAAGTACCAGGAGGAGGGCACATACTCTTTAGCGTTCAGTCAGTGTTGGTCATCATGCTTTCCGCCACATGTTTTGTTTGCCCTTCCGCGCGTTTCTGGAACCATCAATCCGTTAACATGTTGCAACGGAGCAATGCATATGTTCGGAGATAATTCATCATCCAATCCATGCTTCCAGTATCCACATATATATATATATATCATATTACTGTAATTCATATTATATAATTATACACCACGTATCTCCATCATGTAGCAAACAGTATAGCACACAATCTACAGCACAATCATTCAAATAGAACATCTCAATCTCCTCCCCAAACTTTCGTCCAATGTGATGCTCCCAGTGCCAGCCGAGTTGTTCACCAAATTACAAGTGGCATCAAGGGGCTCTGTAACTCCAAGTTGACTACTTCACGATTTTAACCAAATGACATTGACACCACTTTGCCCTCCTTATCCTAATTCCCATATCCTCATTCTCATAGTCTGGATTATGGCCTCTTACCTTCGAGGTGCTTCATCTTATACCCCAGCTACTAAGCATTTGCTAGACTAGACTCGATCCACATCCAGTCTAGAAATGGAGAACATCCTCACCTCACCTCGCCAATGTGTTTTATGCAACATCTGCAGGAAACCCTTGGACATGAAGGTCAGAATTTTACGCACCGGTTTCTTGATGATATGGAGGATCATCATCTCCGAATTTTCATGGAGGATAATCCCATGTGAATCCACTTCATATATCATGATATCAAAATGGATCAATACCTATTAATACCATTTTTAGGGGGTTATTCACATCCATAAATCCCAGCTATTTTGATGTGAACAGAAGGGGTACTATTGGTTTTGACACACTGCCATATCAAAATGACACCGGTGTCTCCCAGTCCCCATATGTCCCCAGTCGATACCACCAGTAGGCGCCACTGGCCGCCAGGGTGCCACATTCTCGCGCAGCCACTTCTCAGCTTCGAGGCGCTGAAGCAAGGCCTTGAAGCCACCCTCCATGCGCAACTTCACCGTGCCCACCCTGGGGCGTTTTACCGTCTGGTAATTTAACATAGCTATTGAAAATGGCCATTTATAGTGGATTTTCCCATTAAAAATTGTGATTTTCCATAGTTATGTTATTAGTTTACCAGAGGGTAGCAGATTTTAGCACCAATTTTTCGAGGGAAAAGGATGGGAAAATGATGGGAGAATGGGGATCATGCTGGGGATGGATAGGCTGGTAAACCATGGGTTTTGTTACCTCATTTGCTAGAACTGGATGATCATGGTGGAACTGGATTTTAGGGATAATGGTGGTATAGATACTGGAGTTGTGTTTTCATGATGTTCTTTTGAAGTCAAGTGGATCATCTCCGGATTCGATGGTTGAACATGGTTAAATGTTTATAGCTGAAACCGCCACTTGTTTCAAGTCTTGAAATTGTGAACTCAGAATTGAACTCGCTTTTGGAGTTGCGGATCTGCTGGCAAACTAGAAATCCACCACTTTGATGCCATGAACAAACGCAACAGGGCATGTCAGAGCTTTGCTTTTATATCCTCAGATGCCTTCATAAAACTTATTCCAAAATGACAGTCAGCAAGCCGTTTGGCTGTTTCAAGTTTGAAAACTGCAGCGCCTTTATCTCGCGAAGTGGGAATCAAAAATAATCCCTTCTCCCTGAAATAAGCCGAGAAAACACACGAAAATACAGGCTTTATACTGGCCCTGTTCATGTTGGGGGCCAGGTATGTTTTCCTGGTGAGTCCCGGGATTCAACAACAGTTGAAGTTCCATGTTCGTCCCCAGGAATCTTAGTCTGCAATGGTTCATATTTTGACAAGTCCTAAGCTGCATGACTTTCATTTGTAGGTTTGGACCTCTTGCCAGGGGGGGTCACTATTCCATTATTGTAATTGGCTCATTTGGGATAAAAATCATCTAACGAGTCATTGGCGTCACCTAAGAAATGGGATTAATATGCATGACAAAATGCATGCTTCGCTACCGAAAATGATCCAACAAAATATATAGTGTGTGTACATCTATACACGTACATATTAATACACGTACAAATATACATATACAGTCATATAATGTCAGATAATGTCATATAATGTCATCCGTCATATACATGGCATGTGTGGTTTTCCATGCAAACTGTTCAACACAGGTTTGCCAAGTCACTCTTGGTCCAACTTTTCTTGCAAGATGGTCACCTCCGTCTGGCAACCTGGGCTGAGTGCCCAAAAGAATTCCAACTCTCCCAGAAATGGATTTCTGGTTTTTGCCACATTCCACTCCCCTGTCGTCTTTGTCTATGCGGGATCCTCAATCAAAATAACTCCCGGGCCTGTTTCCAACCATTCTCAAGCACACAGTGCAAATCAGAAATTTACTGCCAGGGGCGGCAAATGGAGGCAGTACCAACCATTCTCCATGCTCTTCTCACCCATCAAAGCAGAGGACTTGCAGCTAAATGGCTCTGTACCAACTCCTCACTTTTTGCTGCTGCATCCTTCATGCTGGAAAGCTCCTTGCTTTTAAAGAGATGTTTTCATGATATGTTTGAGACTCGGAAAAAAGTGGCATCCAGTTGTTGCATGGGTTTGCTGCCTGTATCTCTGCTGCCTGTATCTCCCCATGTTGCCGGAGAATTCCTGAGAAACAGCCAATTTCTTCTTGCAGGCTGTCCTCCAGCTTCTTCTGCAGCGACTTCAGCTCCTCCCCCGCGGCTTCCTGCCTGTTTTAGCTTGGAATTGCTTCAGGTCCTTTCCCCCACCCCCAAAAATAGAAGAGAATCGAAGAATATAGTAGAGGAATATAGAAGATTGATTGTTCCCAGGGAACAATCCCCAGTTCCGCATTTCCCATGAAAACATCAACATCACCTTAAGCAAACCCAGGTGATTGTCAGCCCCAGACAGAGCCTCTGCTGCACTTCCTGTGTCGCTTTGCTTTGCTCCTCCTGCTGTTTACCTTGGAGATCCCGCAGCTCGCTGCTTTCCCTGAACAGGGAAAGCGAAGCTGGGGCCGCCCCGAGGACAAAGGATGTTACATCATATATATATATATATATTTAGTTGTATATACACATACTTTGGTCATAAAATACAATCTAAGAGTCTTGGAGATCTGGGTTATAACTTGAAGACACAACAAACCTCTTGAATCCTCGATCTTTTCTGCTTTGAAAAAGGACAGCATTCGT
This sequence comes from Cladocopium goreaui, assembly GCA_947184155.2. Taxonomy (NCBI): domain Eukaryota; class Dinophyceae; order Suessiales; family Symbiodiniaceae; genus Cladocopium; species Cladocopium goreaui. The sequence continues at coordinate 1,196,269 of CAMXCT020000446.1, forward strand.
CACAGATTTGAGGCAACAGACGCGCAACGCAGTGCCTTTTGAGCTCGGCATCCTGGGTCTCAGCTTCCTTCAAACGTTTCTTGAGATCTTCCAGGTCAGCCTGAGTCTGAAAGCCATGGCCAGATTGGCTGTTGGAACGGGCCCCGTTCCAAAAGCATTTCAGAGCTGATATTTCTCCTGAGAGTTGAATCTTGAACGAAGGTAGCTTATTGTTTGGCGTGTTTTGAGGGGAAGCTCATGATTCTCGTCGGACACAGTACGTTTCTGCCCATGTTCAGAAACATGAATCGTGGGACATGTTGATGATTTGGGCCGTATAGAGGATGCTAATTTGGTTTTCTTTTAAAGAAGCTGTTGCAAATCTAAAAGCACTCATTTATCATGGATCACTCCATCAGATCATCTATTCCATGAAATTGACAAGTGGTTGTAACTGAAGCCCCATCCGTGTCCACGAGTTCCTACCGGAGTTCTAACCAGCCACTGATTTTTCGTACGAAAACGTTCAGGGACGATCCTCATATTGGATTGGTCTGGATTGGTCTATAATCCATAATCAACAAAAAATAGTTAATGTAGTTTATGTAGTTTGTCATAGTCAACACATAAAAATAGCTGGTCCATAATCCAAAATGAACCGAACAACAAGAGGTAGTATAATATAATATACGGTAGTGTAACAACATAATACATTATAGTTAGTATATAATATAGTGTATGTAGTAGTAATAGCCTCATCTTTGGGCATCAGGGCTACATCGTTGTTTTTTCTCATTCGTTGTTATATACGTCTTATCGGGCCGACGTCGGCCAGTAATGGTCGTTACGATTCTGCCAGGTCATCGATTGTCAGGGGTCTTAAGATGTGAAGGCCTATATTTCACGGGAAAAAACATGTCAAACAAAACAAATAACGAAATCATTATTTGATTGAAAAATCAACGCGCTCTTATATATATATACATATATACATATACATACAGTATCGTAAATATATAATCAAATCATAAAATATTATATATATATATAAATTACACCCATAGTCTCTTTGGATCTTTTTCAACTCATCCTGATCCCCATTTTTTCCTTAAATCACACAGCTGACACGACAGTGGCCACCTTGTGTTGCTCCTGTTCCTTCCGAACTCCTGCATCCTTGTCCATTGCCACCGCCTCGGCCTGCCAAAGGCTCCATTTAGGCGATTTTCGAGGGATGCAATTTATTATGTATGGATCATAAAATGTTGATTTTACCATAAAAGGCTCCATAAAGGCTCCATTTAATGTCATTTAGGTACAATAAATGTTGATTTGTTGATAGACGTTCCATACATGGAGAAAATGCATTTCTTGGGGTTTCAGGAAATTCCAGCCAATTCCCAAGGAATAGAAATTGCTCTTGCGTCGATATGCGTTCCTGATCGACAAAAATATACAAAAATAAGATTCTCTGTTTTTTTTCACCCACCATCAAGAATCCAATCGGTGGAAATTTGGGACATAACTATGATATGTTGAACACATGTTTTGGTTTTGGACCTTCACTATACGTATTATTGCAGGTCTAGAGAACTATCATCTCCTCTAGGGGTGGGAAATGGAATAATCTAAGCGAAAATCGACTTGAAACCAGCATGTTTCCTTTCAAATATTCAAGTGGTTCCCTGCAGAATTTCCTTGAACTACAAACTCATGCTTTTAAGCATGGCAAAATGTGTGTGTGTGTATATATATACAATTAAATACACGTATTGTATAGAAGAATTGTGTGTATACCGGACGAAGGGTGGGATAAGGTGGGTATGGGTCAAAACTGTGCGATGGCCCCTAGAGTGTATGGTTTCATCCCACAAATGACCAGCGTGGGTATGGTTTAAGTTTAATGGTATCCCGATGGGCCGTGGACGTTCGTTGCTGGCCATGACCTAGCCATAAAAAGACCTATAACTGGTTGGTGGTTTTAACCCTCTGAAAAATATGAAAGTCAGTTGGGATGATTATTCCCAATATATGGAAAAATAATCCAAATGTTCCAAACCACCAACCATTATAATATCCTATAGTCATGTCTGATCCAGTCACAAGCACTTGGATTGATCACATCGAATCATTTGACGGCTCATCGTACTGTATCCCATGATATCCCCTTCAGAGGGTTTCCAACAACGACCAATCATTGAATTACATCCAACAGCAAATAAAAATGTGTTGGAGGTAGTTAACTGATATGTGACAATCAATAAATATATTGGGAATGTGATATCCTCATTAAAACTCCCGATGTTTACCTTTGGTTACTTAACATAGCTATGGAACATCACCATTGCTCTAGGTAAATCCACTATAAATGGGCCATTTCTATAGTTATGTTAAATTACCGCAGGGTATTAATAGATATCAGCGGTCCCTCCCATTGGCATATCAGTATCCAACTACTAACTATATCGCTGATTGTTTCAGAAAACCTGGGTTACATCCAAGCTGATCATATCGGAAACGGATGGAAGTGGGATATGATATACTACTGTAATCAACAAAACCTGGGTCAATCCCCATCATTACATAATCCCTATGTTTTAGGTTGGAATATGGTGAAAAAATTCCATGTTTCATGGTGAAATCACGATTTGTCATGGTGAAATCCAGCATGTTTCCGCGGTTAAAACCACTTTTATCCCATCAAATAGCCCTGAAATCGCCACATATAGCCATCTTGACTTGGAACGATTTGCTTAAGGACACCCCGAAAAAATATCGAAGACATCTTCCCTGTTTGCTCATTCCCCAGGCCAACCATCGACGTTGGCACCTTCTTCTCCGCCTCCTCCAGCTGTTTGATCTGCTGCTCCAAACTTTGCAGTTTCTCCAGCTGCACCTTACTCTCCTGGGAAATGGTTGGGGGAAGAATGAGCCGTGGAAACTCCAGAAAAATGGTGAATATAGTCTAGTGGTGCAATGGCGGTTTCATGGTGGTTCATACTGGTTGATCGTGGTTATATAATTGATGGTTCAGAGAATGGTTTTAAATTCTAAACATTGCTGATGATAATGGTCAAAATACTGGTTACTTTCTAGTGACATCAAACATAACATCAAGACCGTATTAGAAGTTACTTGAAGAAGTGCAGAGCGTAACGTCAAGAGCGTGTTAGAAGTTACTTGAAGAAGTGCAAAGCGTAACATCAAGAGCGTGTTAGAAGTTACTTGAAGAAGTGCAAAGCGTAACATCAAGAGCGTGTTAGAAGTTACTTGAAGAAGTGCAAAGCGTAACATCAAGAGCGTGTAAGAAGTTACTTGAAGAAGAGCAGATCGTAACGTCAAGAGCGTGTAAGAAGTTACTTAAAGAAGTGCAGAGGGTACATGTGGTAGAAGTTACTCGAAGAAGTGCAGAGCGTAACATCTAGAAGTTACGTGAAGAAGTGCAGAGCGTAACGTCAAGAGCGTGTCAGAAGTTACTTGAAGAAGTGCAGAGGGTACATGTGGTAGAAGTTACTCGAAGAAGTGCAGAGCGTAACATCTAGAAGTTACGTGAAGAAGTGCAGAGCGTAACGTCAAGAGCGTGTTAGAAGTTACTTGAAATGCAGAGCGTGTTCGACGCACTGTGCACATGACGTTAATACCCCACCCCACCCCCCCACCCCACCCCATCGACAGAGCAAGAACACGTGAGAAAAGTAGGCTGCGTTCTATCAGTCGCCAGCCAACTACATGGAAAATTCATCGAGCTAATGGGGAATTTACCAGCAAGCCATGTTAGCCATGTTTAATTAACAGGGGGCATAGAATTTATAATATATATATATATATGCTATATATATATATACGTAGGTGGACGTCATTTGCGTATATGCACATATTTATATATAATACATATGGCCGCCCAATGGTGGACATCTAGCCAACTATCAATTTATGTGGGAGTAAGTCAATGGGGTAAAGCCGAGCAGTGGTTTAGAGGAACAATACTCGTATAACAGCCCTTTTAAATCCAACACTGATACAACCCCGACATGGCCCTGGAACCCCAAAAATAATTTCAAGAAAAATGAGTTCCCCCGCTGCCAGAAAGATGCATTGTTAAATTCAGGGTTCGATGACTTTTCCATTTAGACTTAATTTAGTCACCCGTCGTTCCGTCAGCAGGCCTCTGCGGATTCCTTCTTCAACTTCGCGAGTTCTTCTTCCAAGGTCTGATCTGCTGCCTTGACAGAGCCGACAAACAACAACTCAGCAAATATGGTATTTAAATGTATTAAACCGTCAAACATGGAAATTACAGTATCAGTTGTTTCATCCACGAATCTGGGCACACCATTGTAGCTCACAAATAAGCTCAAGATAAAAACATTTGGGGTTGGTTATGGTTGGCTCCCCTTGAGTCGAGGTGGTTTTGAGATTGTTCAATCAAATCCCCATGTACCAATCATATACCCTCCGGCAAGCGAACCTAGCACCTGAAAATCTCTGGTTGAAAGAAAAGGATAGACAAGGAACAAATTATATACTCTCCGGTACTCAAAATTGCGATGGACAATTCCCTATTTCTAGATGATTTTCCTATATAGCCCATTGTAAAACCTCCATGTATAGGGCATTTCCCATTGCCACATTTGATTTACTGGATGGTAATGAAATGACCCACAGTCTTATCAGTTGGATTTGGGGTCGGACCAGCATGGCTTCCATTGCCAGTGTAATGGTGTATGCTATGCCCTGACTACAGTGTACTACAGGTGGGTGATTGACTTGAAGGAATCTCATTTCACCTAATTATACTGAACTATATAATCATCCGAATAAAACAGACTGTCCTCCAACGTCTTCAGCATCTCTGGGGTTGCCTACTTACCCATACTTACCGGATATAAATGTATATATATATATATGGTCATTGTTATTGTTGTTGCTGATTCAACCCCCATGCCACATGCTTGTCCGAACCGAAAAACTTCGGAGAGGCCACGCCTTGCTCTCCGCTTCGCTCTTGGCCTTGGCTTCGGCCACGGACTCTTGCGCCACCTTGGCCTGTGCGCTGCGGAACGTTGGGTTTACCTTGGAGAACCCCAAATTTTCTGGCCAAATCAGTTTTGAGTGAGGGGGAAAATGGATAAAGATGATGAAACATCATGAAACCAGGGATTTGTGACTACCCCAATTTTCAATAGATCGACCAAACCTGACCGGCATCATCTTCAACAGCCACCTCAGCCTCCGCTTTCTCCGCGTGTTTCTGCGTCTCCTCCACCTGGTGGAAGATATGCGCAGCCACATATGGAAGATATGTGCATGCATGCCTCCTAAGTATACACATAGACCCGTCCATTACGATTCATCAACATCTATTGAATCTATTGATGTCTAATTATTACATATGATCACCCTCTGGTGATCAAACATGGCAATGGAAAAACACCATGAATCACCCATTAAGTCCATTTTAAAGATGATTTCCCCAGCCATGTCGCAACGGATCCATTGCCATGTCGCGCCTTCTCCGCTAAGGATGAACTCACCTTCTGCGCTTCAGCCAGCTGTTCCTGGCGTGACGAACCATGGGGGTAGGAAGGCTGGGATGAATTGGAACATGTTTGCTACATATTATAATATTATAATTATATATATAGATATGTTTATATATGTACATATATATTATATGTACATATAAAAATAATTATATATATATAATATGCACTTATATGTACACTATTACTGTGTATGACTGTAAAGTAGAATATAATGGACTGACTGGGGAATTGCCCTACATTCCCGGAATGACATGAGCATGTTTGGTACATATTCCACGGAGCATATGGGAATAATATTGCTTCCATGGCATTATGGCTAAGCAGTGAACCAAACATGTGAAAAGCAACAATTATAGGATTTGACTTGACACCCCCATGTTCCGCAAATGATGTCAACAGTCATCTCGAATATGTGTTAAACCAACCAAATCAAAAACATTTGTGATTTGTTTCAGCCTTACCCACAAAGAAGAAACAGAACCGTCTCTCAAGAAAACATCCAGGGTGCGGAGAAAACCGATTAAGAGAGATCCTGCTCACATCAACATAGCTGAAATACCTTCTATCAAGAGCAATAATTAGATTGTCTAGGTTCCATATTTTTTGGATATTTTTGGAGGCCCCAACCATAGATTGTTCCAGAATAACCATAGGTTTCCATGGAATATTTCCTGCATCCATAGTGCCATAGATCCTCAGAATGATCATCAACCACTGCGCCTGCAGGGCCTCTTCTGCACGGCGGGCGCGCTGCTCTTCGCTGCTCAAGGCCTCAAAGTAACAAGGGACGCCAGGAGTTGGGGGTGTGCAAAATGGGGAGAGCCCAAGAAAAATGATGAGTTAATCATATCTAAAAATATGACCTACTTATGAGTGAAGTTGGGTTTTCTAACGGGTACTGATGATTTATTGGTAGTTGTGGCTAGATCTGGACATGCCGATATACCCGTGGTCTCTCCCGAAAATCCGGTGCTTTTTGACAGTGCCAGTACCAGGCTGCATCCGGTGAGACTTACCTCTGCACAGCGACTGGTTGCCAGTGGCTGTGGGACATGCAGCACTGAATTTCGTTACAATGGCACTGGGGCCCTGATGTCTTTTGAGGCCAGCAAGGGATCAACATGTTTTTTTGGCATCTTTTGCATGTCTTGCATGTAAAATACTTTACGGATACAAATGCTTCGGCCCTCAAACTATTTCATTTCTGCCTGTATCTAGTTCTTCAAAATGGACAGGGACTGACCACGCCTAGCAATGCTTCCCGGCAAACACCGGAGGAGCCTCCAAACCTGTGGCGGCCTGCTTTGCAGTCTGCTTTGTAGCCTGCTTTGTCCGCTTCAGCCATTTCCACAACGTCTGAACCTGTCGCAAGAGCATCACAAGGAGCATTACAAGCTTCAATGGATCCGACTGGCCCTCAAGGTGTATAGGTGAAACCCATTGGAAGTTGAAAGTCTGAGATAGCGCAATGCAAGTCTTGCAGCTAGGTCTTGTTCACCGGAAAGAAAAAACGAATCTAAGTCTTGAAACATGTCGAAACGGCCACAGGATGTTGCAGGGCCTTCTCTTGAACACCAACGACAATACACAAAAATAGAGTTTGCCAATTTTTACAAACGAGTTTTCACAATGCGCTGCACATCCCAGGAGAGTGATATCACACGGACCCACCTGAATTGCAGCCCCCAGCCGCTCTTCCATCAATTCCTGCCCAGGCATTTTAAGAACTGTGATGAAGTGCGGAAACTGTGGCTGCCATCCGACCATCTGCTTTATTCTCCATCATCCAAAGCATGGTAAATCATGCTATATCATGCTATACCAATGCATCAATGTACTTATCAAGGTACATCATAATTCTGTCAGCCAAATCAGTGTAACCTATATTGCTTCAACTCGGCAAGTTTCGATGTCTGCAGTGCTGCAAACTGAGGCACCAGCTTTTATCAAAAGTGAAAGCAATTTCTGCTGCTCACTGAAGCACCTTCTCCAACACCTGGAGCCCAATTCCCTGAACGAACTCAGTTTCCAACTTCCAACAGCCCGGCCAGGTCGAGATTTCATCAATTTTTATTTTAATATATACACAGCGACAGTGATGCTACAGTAGCGTGTGTCGTTCCGAGACAGAAAACACAGCAAAACAAGACAGCAGTTGACTGCTGCTGCGCCCGCCCAAAGAGTCTGCACCTCTGAAGCCGGCGGCAGGCCTCCAGTTTGGCTGGGGAATGAGGTATGGCGGTTTTGGGCGGAAAACTTATAGCGACGCCAATTCAGGGGGCCAAGCACACATCACACCCTGATGGTATTGATGAGAATGAGACCAAGGAAAGCACAAGTACATCTTCAGACAAATATGTGATAAGTGACATCATGTGATATCTGAGATATCTGTATTTTGGTTCCTGTGGCTGCTGGCCCTGGCGCTTACCCGGTTGTCTCGGGTCTCTAGGCCCCAAATCCATATACGCAAGGAGAATCAAGGAGATGCGAAGAAACCCGAGCGAAACAACGCCACATATGGAGGCCAAAGCCCAACAATTCACAGAGATGTCCCATGACCCTGGTCAGAGTGTAGCCTCTGCGCACAAGCAGTTGAAGTTGAAAAATCAAGAAAGGTATCGTAACCTAGCCTATTCCGATCCATTCCGTATCTTGTTCAGATTTTCGCAGAACTCAATATTGTTACCCACATCTTAAGGCCCATAACACTTCACAACCGACGCTCAGAGCAAAGGAGAGCGCCTGTTTGCGTTTTATCGCCATCAGCTGCCTGTCCCTGTTGATGCCCAAAATGGCCTCGACACAGAAGGGCACAGCAGTATTTCAGATGCAAAACCCTTAGGTCCTCATAACATCTCTTTAAAAAATCACAGGGCATGAGTGCGGGCAACAGACAAAAGATACAAAAGCAATCGTGTGTCTACAAGCTCACTACATTGTCCACTTTGATCTGCATGCTGTTGTGATGACAGTTGTCACTGACGAAATGAAAAGATAGAAACATGTGCAGAGTTCTTCTCTTAGTTTGCCCGATCTCAGATACCCACATCCATCACCGAGGACGGGAAGACCTGACAAGTGGCACTGGATGATCAAGCAGTCGAGTAGCTCCCATGGCCCACATGCAAAATCTCGCAGACTCGCTCACACTTGAACAGGGTCATACGCATTTCCACTTGGGGGCCAATATGAGACAATGCATCTCCTTCATGTGTCTCCTTAGTCTCCTTTCTCAGTTTTGCAATACTTTGGAACTTTCGTTTAAGTCAATTCCTTGATCTCACCATATCTCAATGCATTTTCTGTGAGATCGTGGACATCAGTTTTTTAAATCACAAGCGCGTGAAACATGTATGCCGATGCTCGATGCATTCTCTTGAGGTGATCGCAACTTGTGCCGCCTCAAGACATCTCAAGACATGGAGCCACGAGTTGTGCCACGAGTTGTGCTCATGCCCTTGCTCATTGTTGTTGCCTTCTGACCATATCATGCATCCTTTCTCAAAACCTCTTGGTTAGTTGCACGCTCTCTTTTGGGTACCACACTCCAATAACATCCAATACATGAATATTACACCTACAGGGCTGCGTGGTAGCAGGGCACTTGATTCTCTCAAGAATATTTTTCCCTGGCAAAGCACGTAACGTGGAACGCAATCTTCTAACAAGGAAAAACATTCGAACCTGCTACGAACGGACGAAAGAGACAGCGGAAAAACATTGCCACTGCCCCCGACTTGGGCAGGGATGGGCCGGAGACCTTTTGATCATTCCCTGAGGCTCCCACAGTCTCTGGTTGCACTGCTTGATCCCTCGGGACTGCTGAAACTATAATCTGCCCTCACACAGAAAGCTTTGATCGGGTGAATCTCTCAAAAGCCAGGTCCGACATAGACTAGACTAAGTCCAAGTCCTTGCACATGGCTGCGCCGGGCTTAAAACTCCTTGGCCTTGGGGCACCGCTCTCAAGAAATTCATTTGCAAATACCATGAAACTCCACCATCCGATTTCGTATCCAACGTCCGGCAGTCCTGCTGCTAGGAATTGCATGCAGAGCGTGCAAAGAAACGCACGAGACTTTGCGAATCTTCTGGATTATCGACTCGACCATCACTTTTTCGGACCCACATCAAAAGGGTTTGTGTTTGTGAATATCCCCTAACATCCCAAACTGGTTCTTCAACATGTTCGTAACTAGTTCGCGCCCACAGAATTTCAACACTTCGGAGTCAACTTGGGCCTTGTATGTGCTTTGTTTGAAGGACCTGTGCGGGTACATAATGCAGAAACATCGCAGAAGTTGGATGACGTCCTTCTGGTGTTTTTTCTCTAAAAGCCTGTGCTATTAGTCAACTATTCCGTTTTCTTTTGGTGAGTATCTGACTCCCTGACCTTTCACTTCCAGGCCTCATTCTTCACTTCTACCCAGTAAATCTTTCTGTGCCTTTATGCAAGGGGCCTTTTTCTGTTATAACTACAGTAGTTCTAACGGGAAGAGCCGTGGCATGGAGCCATCTGCAACGTCACTTCTGCCAGACGTTGCCTGCGCTGGGTTCTCCAGCAAAGTGGGAAGCTTTGCGACCTCCAAACTGATCTCCTTCAAGTTGTTCGGAAGGACCGAGCATCAATAAAATGAACAAGAAATTAAACGGCATCAAATTTGAATCGTGAAGCAAGTCGGGATTCCGATCTTTTTGCCCCTTCGGTTGAATCCAAAACTACCAAAAATGTCGTGAAACAATGTCAAACATGCCATTTGTGGGCCACTCTGCCAGCTGTCCTTTGTAGAAAAGGTGGCTCGCGCCGTGACCTGTTGGCTACGCGGCAGCTGCATGGTTTTGTTTGCGCCGCTTTCCCATACAGGGAAAGGGGCGTCTTCTTCCGTAGCGATGACCAACTTTAATTCCTGGGCACCATCGTAAAGCCAAGGAGCGTTGGGTCGAGCAGGCTCTGTCTATGCCCCATTGAGTGCCATTGACATAAAGGGGGTCAAAAAGTCATAATCTATACAATCTGGTAAGGAAATTTATCAAATTTTGGATTGGAGGTGTTGCATACTGCAGGCTTCAGGTGTCAAATATCTTATGTTTCCATATGTGTCCAATGAGTTTGCTGAGATTCTATGTTTTCTGCGGCGTTTACCGCCACTTCCGGCGACGTCCATACCGGAAACATATCAGCCGTCGTAGTGCATCGCAAGCCTGCACTAGAATTACAAGGATATTATGAAGCCAGCAAAGACCAACTTCTCTCCATCCATGACTATCCATGCGTGTAGCAATTAGCAAGGCGTTTCTGACCACTGCTTCAAAAAACGCCTTGTGCGATGCACCAGCTGCCAAGCTCCGGGACGGAGCCCACGATGTACACGGCCTCTCCAGGCTTCGTCTCCCGGCACTCCACACTGAAGGTCAGCATGGGTGTCATCAGGACGCGAGGCCAAATCCAAAGGCTGGTGCTATAGCGCAGTCGCCAGGGTGGATTGAGAATATACGAATTATATGAAGATAAGATATGATATGACAATGCTATGATGCTGCGTATGCATTGCTCTGCCAACGTTGAATCTTGCCGCGTGAAATATAGCAATTTGGAGAATGCATCGGAGAAGTTTCAGAGTGCTATGCTGGCCAGTTAGCCAAAGCTGCCAAGGTTCATCTCAATCGCTAGGGTGGTTATACATGCAAGATCATGCAAGCAAAATGTGGATCATACACAAAATGTCCTGGAGTTCTGGCCTACCTTTTTCCAAAGTTCTTTGCTAAAAGAAGAGACGTGATAGCTCCAAGTGACCTGTACACTTGGATTTGGCGACTGATCAAGTGACATTCGGAATGTCACTTGATCAGCCGCCAAATCCAAACCGGATTGGTTTGTCAGCTGCTATGCATTTCTGTTCTTGCACACCCACAGGCAGGAACAAAGCGCCATAAGTTATTCAAGAGAGCTGTTATAAAGTAAGTACTTGGCCAGTGTGATTTTATGGTACCATATGATAATGAGGAATACAGTATTTCCTCCAACAAATCTTTAGCTCGGACGTGCTTGGCGACCGCGTGCTCGGCGGCAGCAGAGCAGCGCGGCCAAAGTCAGGTCAAGCCGACACGGTCGGCCGTTGAACAGCCTGTAGTGCACTCACCTCAAAGGTGGCCAAGGGAGTTTGCCCTTGGCCACCGTCCATGGCTATTGTACAAACTGCTGACAGGCATTAACTGCGTGGAAGCCTTCAAGCGGTTAGAGCCTTGGGCTCCCGGAATGCTAGAAGGTTCCAAAATACTTCTTCCAGGCGTGTACTGGCAGGGACGGACTAACTCAAACAAAAAGCAAGGAGGGGAAAAACACCACGACAGTGCGGCCCCGCAGGCTCAGGTCTCGCTCGGCAAGGTCGCCATAGGTTGCACAGATTGAATGCAATGAACGGCACTGCCATGAATCCGGTGCACTTATATGTCAGCTGCAAACTGATGTGATCAAGGATCCGTTGTCAATCCGGGAAAGGAAAGGTTCATGAGTCCAAGCCCAAGCATGCGATCTTTGAAGCAGGCAAAAGAAACCCATCACAACGAAGTTTGTCAACATGGCGTCGGTCAACAGCAAGTTTTGCTGAGCAAAGCAAGACCCAAATTCATCGCTTTCCATCCGGAGTGGCCCTCCATCAAGCAAGCGGTCATAACCAGAAAAATTCTTGGCAACAGAGATGGCCGGAGCCTGCACCAAAGGAAAGAAATCAATAAAGAAAGCACCTCTAAGCTCCAAGCTGACGAGGCCTTTCATGAACTTCTCTTCGGAAACCGTCTCTGTGCACAAGGAAGTGCAATAATCCAGTATGATGACCAAGCCCTTGGAGTTGGAGTTCAGGTGGTCGAGCAGGACAATGACGGAAAGATCTGGGTAGTATGCAATGACCGAAGGTCCGCCAAAGGAATCAGCACCACCCCGCTGAGGGATGCAACAAAGCCAGATAGGTGAACCGAACACAAAGACCCCGGGGGGTTCCATGGCAGGTGTGAAACAAGCTCCCAAACTTCAGCTGACACAGGTCCACCAGCTGGTAGGATTTGGGCCGAGACCTCTCCAACAAATCTTTAATAGTCCCTGAAAAAGACCCTTGTTATATGGATCTCTTTAGTGGGAAGTAAATCTTCCAACCCCCTATTTGGCAGGGTCTATGCTATTTTAGGGGAACTCAACCTATTAGTACTTGGGAATGCAGTTGGGTTTATTAATGCCGTATACACCTTCCCATGCCCTCATTAGTATGTAGTCAAACCCCTGACCTGAAAGGAATATTCTTCAATAAAAATCCTCCGGAAGGGTGTTGCGTCATGAACTGTGCCTTGGAGGTCCAAGATGGTCCAAGTAAGTAATTAATTAATATTAATTATAAAATATAATTCATTCTTCTCATTCTTGTCTCAAAAAAATGGGATCAACTCATATCAACTTATCTTCTTGTCTCAAAAAATGGGATTAACTGATCAAGTGGAACAAAAACTGGAAATGGGATGTGCCATCCTCAAGATGTTCACTTCATCTCTGGCATTTGGGGCGACATCCCTGACGATGCATCTTCTTGATCGCCGTGCCACTCTTTGACAGTGTCCGAAGACATGAATTTGTCCAGATAATGGAGGTTGGCTGAAAATCCAAAAATGATTGAAAGGCATCATCAACCATGAGATTTCAGGCACCTCGTTTTTAGATGTTTTTAGAGGTTCCCACATGCCACTATGCAATTTGTCACATAACTACATTCTACCGCGCCTGCATGAAATCTTCGTCGGATTTTTGCAGCCTGGGAGCCATCACAAAAGGTGAAGGGGGCCAGCTACCATCTACCCGATATGTGGAAACCCCATGGTTTTCCTTGGAAATCAATCTACAAATGGTCAGATTCCTCTTAGGTTTTCGCATGATATGATCAATGCGTGCACTCATTCCCGCATTTGTAGCTCAAATATCACCATAAAGTACCATTTCTAATCTGCTAGTACTATATACAATTGTAATACCAAACCAAGGTTTACCTTCAAAATTCTGGTTTCCCAATCAGGCCCTTCATGGTTAAAACATGTTAAAAAATGCAATGGTCGCAATTTAGTTGTTCTTTCCCAGGTGCGAAAAATTCTTTGTGGAACGCCCCCAACTTGTCATGAGGCATATAATTTTATTGGGACATTGACCCAAGCCATATCTTCAGATCGTTCGATCTTTCATCATCTAGGGGTTTCTTAAAATGGTAAATTCATGAAAATTCCCCAAGTGGCAATGGGTTTTAATACTAAGCCATGGTCATCCATGACTTGAATGATCTGATGTACCCTCTGGTACTTTGACATAACTATCGAAAATGGCCTATTTATAGTTGATTTACATTGATTTACCCATTATCAATGGTGATGTTCCATAGCTATCTTAGTTTACCAGAGGGTACCCCCATGACTTAGGAACCCCCCCATCTATCCCATTCTATCCCCATCTTTTCATCGTTTCTTTTCCAAGCGACTGCTCCAGTTTGTCTTTCATCTCGTTTTGTGCTCTTGTGGCCTGCCCGATGAACTTGGCAGTCGGCCACTATGGCTGGTGGCCTTGAGTGGGATGAGTAGCAAAGTATCATGCCTGGGGATGACCCCAGACTATGCTAGGATATACCAGACTTTTTGAGGTATAGATATAGTGGGTATAGATTTGGTATAATACCCATAGGATCCATGTATGCTATATATGGTAACATTTACCATCAATATACCCCAAATGTTAGCATATATACCATACATGGATCCTATGGGATAGATATAGACTATAGCTAGGTGGCCAAAAAAACCGTTATTTTGATGTGAAAACATGTGTACCAGACTTTGATCCGACATATTTTTCCAAAGATTGCCCGTGAACGCAGCGTTTTCTGGATTGCAGCGAGATGGAAAGGCAATACACAATACATACCCTCTGGTAAATTTAACGTAGCTATTGAAAATTGCCATTTATAGCGGATTTTCCCATTAAAAATGGTGATTTTCAATAGTTATGTTACTTTACCAGAGGGTAATCATAGTACGAGATAGTACGATTATTTGGGCCGGTATTGAAATTTGATGAGAGTATGAGATAGTATGAGTATACACTAAAAAAGTGATAATTGGGACTTGCAGCGTACAATTATTATCAAGGTCATCTTCGGGATTCCAAATCTCAAGAATACAAGACTCAAATAGACGGCTGATTATTTTTTTTGAGGGAAACTCCCTGAAACCTTCAAAATAGTCGCGTCTTCCGACCATGAACTGCTTCGCAATGCATCCCTCGAATTCGACATTATTAGTTCACCCATATATCTGGGTTTCAATATGTTTCAAATATCCTACAGGAACACCCGGCCAGCAGCATTTACAACTTACAAATAGAAGTAAAAACAATAGGTATCATAATATATCATAATAATCCCCAGTCATAATATATCATAATAGGTATCATAATATATCATAATATATCATAGGTAAATCACAACTTATAATCCCCAGTCAGATGTCAAAAAACTTGCACCCTCCAGTCATTTGACATACGGAAGCCACGGTCCATTGAGTGCGATGACTTACCTATGATGTCTGTCCAGGGTAAGCAAATGTGATATTCCCAGAGGTCCCAGAGGACCTACCACATATATATATATACATACATATATATATATATATAAAATATCCACCATATCACCATTAAGTTCGATGATGTTCACATGTGTTCCCAGCGAAAAACCTCCATTCATCAGGAATTGCGCGTCACCAGCCTCGCCAAACTTTGTCTCCAGAGCCGCCACTGCCTCCTTGCTTTCACTGGCCACCGCACCTGGTGCTTGGAACCAAACCTGGATGAAACACTGTGGTTGGCCCGTATATTTCTATACAATATGTATATATGATATATATATATATATATACACCATACTATATCACTGGGGACCTGGCGATATCCCGAACATAACTAACCTAGAACCATGACTATTGACCACTACCAAGTTGCTAAGTGGGATGCGCATCCAAGTAGACTGCAACGACAGAAAGGCCCCTAACTTCCAATGGATCCTTTCCAGCACTTGCAGCAACTCTGTTGACAATCGAATTCGATGGTGCTACGACCACAATAACAAACATGCAATGACACTGCAAGTGAAACAAATATTCACATGTGATCACATCTGGCTTTATTGCTTCACATAATCACACATCTTAAGACCTTTTTCCTGTGGAAAATCTAAGAAACTGGGAGTTTCAAACTTCAAATGCTAGATTCCACGGCTAATTTTAGTTATCAGGCCACCAATTCATGTCCTAGCATTTAATGTTTGACAGGAACATGATAGTCCTCCATGGGCAAAAATGCCCCCGAACTGCTGCCAGTGTCCTGTAACCCAACACCGGCCTAGCGCATCATCTCTCACTGATTCGATGGCTTTGGTGGTCTCTTCCTGTGCTGCTCCCCCGAAGGCCACATGGCCCGCTTGAATGTTACCACTAGCCAAGTGGTTAGATGTCCTGCGATATATCCCATATATATATATATATATATATGGGTTATATGTATATATATATAATATAATATATATATAATATAATATATATATATATATATAATTATATATATATTTATCCCAGTCATGAGGGGTTGGCACCCGCTTACCAAACACTTAGCCCGCTTGAATTGGGGTGATATCATGTCATCACTCCAAGTTGCTTATTTACAACCCTATATGGTGGTGGAAGGGTGACGCTCAAACGACTATCACTTGGAAGTGCCCACAGCCAAGATCGGTTCGGACCCTGTGAGACGGTGAAAAATACCTCCCAAAACCTGAAATAAACCCATCGTCTCTATTGTTTCCGCTACAGGGATCCCAGTTTTTGTCACCTCGTTTCATAATTCTCCCGCAAACTTGGATAGTGGATACCCGGATACCCCTGGATCCCTTAAAATTCCGGAAAGCATCCGATATCCAATCCCGAAGTGTCCTGACTGACGTTTACTGTTTTACTGTTTTTGCAACATCCGCCAAGAGTCAAAAAAAACAGACATTAAGCAAGATCCTGACATGTTTTCATGGCTTCGCCGATACCAACTCCATCCAAAAAAGAAACGAAAAAAAAACTGTTCCGTTGCGCCTTGTACTTCTCTGCAGCCTGCTTGGCCTGGAGGAGGTTTGCTACTTTGATATACGAAAAACAATAGAAAAGCATAGAACAGGTTCAATGTATCACTATTGTAAAAGGACTTGACGTTTCTATCTTTTTCGGCGTTATCATGCGTTATCTATATATCTCAAAAAATACTTACCTGTCAGATGGGTGCCAACACAAACATCATGGCTGGTAAAATGACCTCGGTTACGTATCTCAAAGGCAACTGGAAGGTTGGGGATAGTACATGCGCACACTTGGACATAGAACCTGACATTTCACATATGTCCACCCCGAAAAAAATATGAGTACAGTAGTACGGGGCAGAATTGGGTACACCAAAATGAGACGATTTACGATCCTACCGAGTCTTCAATTTTGACTTTTGACCCATACCCATTCTGGGAATTTCCCAAAGACGAGATAGAAATAGGTTTAATTTACCCTCCGGTAAATGAACATAGAACCTGCCAAACAGGGGCTTGGAACATTGGTTTCCACATGCGTTCACCAAAAACTGGTCATTTTCAGGGTCTATGTTCATCTACCAGATGGTATTGCTAAATTATGTTGTTTGTGCAAACTATCAACGTATCTCAAGTTTAGCAACATCAATTTATCATAATTTATCACTGAGGATTCTGTCTAAATCTACCAACTATCAACTTCTGTCTTTTGAAGAACCAATGAGTTGGTATTTTAAAAAAATATATAGGTTATATATTTTCACTAAATGAATGATTCTTTCGGTCCAACTATCAACTACAGTACCCTCTGGTAAACTAACATAGCTATCAAAAATCACCATTTTTAATGGGAAAACTCACTATTAATGGCCATTTTCAATAGCTATGTTAAATTACCAGAGGCTATTGATTCTTTCTAAATCGACCATGTTTCACCATGCGGCCGTGAGCGTTTCAAATTCACGCCGCCTCGTGGCAGGAGCCTTGCACTGCCTGTGGCGAAAAAACTGACTCTAGAACTGCAACGAATCAATGGTGGTTTAATGTGCTTTAATGGTGATTCATCATGGTTTTAATGTGGTTTCATGGTGATTAATCATGGTTAATGATGATTGAATGGTTGCTGGATCACTCATTGAAGCCTCAATGGTTGGTGGTTCATCATGGTCAATGACTACCCTCCGGCAATCCCCCATTTCGGATAGGTCTTCGATGAATCGAATGTTCAATGGGAAATTCAGGATCCTAAAATGGAGGTAGTGGACTATATAAGACCATATTTTGTGGGGATATTCCCTGAAAAATAAGACTTATATAAGCCTTATATATGGTAGGTACCTCCAATTTAGGTTCCTGCAATGGCCATTAAAATGTGTTTCAATGCCATGTTCACTGGAGGAAAAGTCTCACTTTCGCTTCCGTTCGTTCTGTATATATATATATTATGATTATATATGTCCCATCCAGACATGAAATTCACTTTCCAGACATGGATCAAGAAAGTGAATGGGTCCAAATTCCGAAGTCACCTATTTAGGTGCTCAATTCCGACCCTGATGTCAAACTCTTGCTGAATGGGATAGATGGTTTTTTCGATGCCATGTGACTATTCCCTCAAGCTAAACAGCAATAGTTTCTCTCACGTCTTTCCATCAACATATCGGGTCTTTGGACTCAGTTGGCCGAATGCCCCCAACAATCTGCGCACCTCCAGCTTTTCGGTGTGTTCCGCGATCCTCAGAAAGTTGTCCCGGCCATATGTCACCGACGGGTATGGGTATTTATAGTATTTACCCATGTCACAGTGCCAGTTGAAGGTGCTTAAGGAGTGCTCAACAATGTTTGAATGCATTCGGAGGTTTCCCAATTTGGGTACCCCCAAATCATCCAAAATTGCACCATTTTAGTCTATTAGTGTCTACGGTTTTGGGGATCCCCTATTTCAAGAAACCCCCATTTGGCCAGCTGATTTCCAGTACAAGAGCAGGTCCAAAATCTCGGATACCTTACACATCCTTACACCATAAAACAGCCAGTGTTGTTGCCAAAAATACCAGACATGGAGCATACAGGCTGTATCTCCATAGAATCCCATTAGCTCCCATTAAACCCCACTACAAACCGATCATTTCAAATCCCTTTGAATCCAAGGAACATCCCAATTAAAATCCCAGCAAGACCCTGCAGATCATTCAAATCCCCATAAAATCCCATTAAAAACAACTGTTTAATCCTATGAACTCCCATTGACAAAACATGAAAATCACATCAACAATGGAATAACACTGGAACAATCCTGCTCAATCACATGAAATCCCATTAAAACCATTTAAAACCACCATGAAATCCCCTTCAACCACCATAAAATCATTATTTCTCCATGGCAACCGACCAACCGGAACTCCTTTCGGCATCCAAGGCGCTGCTTCCGCAGCTCCTCCGCCTCGCGCGTCTGGCGCACGGCCTCGTCCGCCTGGGCGGCCTGCGCCTCGGTGTCAGGCCGATGCCATGGGATCCATGGGGATTTTACGATGGCAATACCCTCTGGTTATTCCCATAGGATCCATGTATGGTATATATGCTAACATTTGGGGTATATTGATGGTAAATGTTACCATATATAGCATACATGGATCCTATGGGATTTAACAGTTCGCCATGGGAAATGGCCCAGCCATGGTATAGATGGCCCATAGAAATAGATGGCTTACCTATTAATATTTTGGTGATTTTCCATGGCAAACTGCTAAATAACCAGATGGCAATAAATCATGGGATTGTAAATGCCATGGCAATATACCCACCAAGACGATCTATTAAATCTCTTCTCATGATCTATCATGTTTGACGATCTATGATGATGATACCCATCTATTATCATCTGCCGTTGACTATATGCTCTTATGATGGGAATTAAGATGATCATCATAAGGATTATGATATATTATGATATATTATGATGATCCATAAAACATGTAATTGGGAATGATCATATCATGCCTTAGTCACACCTGGTTTTA
Source organism: Cladocopium goreaui (assembly GCA_947184155.2). NCBI lineage: Eukaryota > Dinophyceae > Suessiales > Symbiodiniaceae > Cladocopium > Cladocopium goreaui. The sequence continues at coordinate 1,215,952 of CAMXCT020000446.1, forward strand.
CAGGAAGTTGCAAACCTTCGCTGATGGTGACCGTAGTCCTGATATGACCAATGCCTTTGGGGGGTGCATGATCGGCACGGCAGCGGACCCAAGCTGCTCCAGTGGGTTGCAAATGTTGACAGGAGTATCCCGCGTCTTCTTGTCCAATATATATATATATATATTTCCAAGAAAGGAGCTGTTGCAAACTTCACCATGATTGTTTGCGTCATCCATAACTACATTCTGTTTTTTGCTGGAACAAGTGGCGATGCCCAGCATGGATGACGTCTTGCATCATGGGTACAGTAGGACATGAGACTTGAATTTCATGGTGTAGACCGACCATCCCTCATTCTCACTGGTCCGAAGCCATTATATGTTAGAATATGTTAGAATCATTTAGAATCATAGTTTCCATAATTCATGTTAATGTTAATGAATTCAATTTTGGAGGTCCACAATTTTGTCAAATCTTGGCATCGAAAACCCAGGTCATTGAATCTATAGCCTGCCTGCGCCTGTGCTGCTGCTTGTGCAGCAGCCTGCACGGGGGCCGGTGACCTTTCGTGCTGGGCGGTTTCGCACATCCCCTGACAAATCCATAAATGTGGTCTCAATGGAAGGGTGCCTGCCAGCTATTAATCGCCCAATTTTTGATGGTTGCCAGAGGGCTTGGCTTGACCCACCCTTCTGCAACCGGTCACTTCTCAACCTTGTGTACCGAGTTTGCTGTACTTTGCCATTCCCAAGGGTGCTGTCTGTGTATCGGGTGCTTGCCTTTGGAAGTGGAATCCTGTTAGTAACTTTTGATTGCAAGACGTAGTTTGCTTTTCTTTGGGGTAGCTGACATGTCTGGAATGCACTTCGACATTCAAGGTTTATTCCAAATCATGATGTTCCCATTTCAATGGCAATTTGATGGCATATTTGCCTCTGGTCATCAAACATGGCAATGGAAAATCCCTTATAAATGATTATGGCGAGTAAAAAGAGAAAATCATGTATATATATATATTATATTACATATAAATATATATATAAAACATATAATGTATTCCATAATATTGTATAATATTATAAATGGGGAATTGTCCAGCAAACCATGTTTGATGCGAGGGCATCATATGGTGGTCCCTCCATCCCTCCAGCTGCTTCAGCTCACGCCTGGGAGGCCTGCCACGTTCAGAAAAACGGAGGGAAGCCCCGACCATTGGTTTCCCCTCCAAACATAGCACCAAGTCAACTGGAGAAAGATCCACATCCCATGACTTGCTAACTTACAGACTGTTTCAATTGAATTTTGGGCTGCAATAGGAAATACTAGGAAATTCTGCAAGAAGCTTCAACCCGTAGGTTAATCAAAGCAATACAATATCTATCCAAAATTTGCATGTTCCATGATGCTTTTGCATGTTTTGCAGCATAAAGAAACCACACATTTTCACAACAGTCACTTCTTTAACGGTCAATGTCACTAGCAGATGGAACATGATGGAACTAATCTCTTCTTCTTGCGAAAAAAGCAGTTGCAAAACAAGAACTGGAGAAGTGCCTCCTATATAACTATATAACATTATATAACTATATATATAACTATATAAGGATTTATGTTGATGGGTCAGAATGTCAGAATATGTCAGAATGGTGTGCCATTCTAATGACGAAACTCCTGAGATGGAACCTCTAGCTGTACACGACTTAAATCTTTATAATATGTTATGATTATGAAAGGAGGATGTCCAGTTTCCATTCTGAGGATGTCCGAATTCTCAGTCGAGACTTGAGAAAATGCGTCATGATCCCCCATCCACAGGCTGCGCCTGGGCAGCTAGACCTGCAAACTCTGAAGTCTTCATCCCATGGGGGTTCCCCTGTGGAGTTTTCCTTGGATCTTACCGCTCGATACCTCTGGGATACCATGGGTATGGACAAAGCTTGCGCGGAAATTCACACATTTCTGAATGGTTTGTAGCATGGAATTCATGGTTTGAAAGATGGTCCCAGTTGTAAATGTCTCATATCGTCAAGACAGGCATTGAAACACGGTTCCAACCTTTCAATTGCCAACTATTGGGAGTTCTTGTCTTCATGGTCATTGCTGATCATCTGCAATCAATCTGCCTTGACGTTGTTCCTTTTTCTCCTCAGCAAGTATTGCCCAGCACGGTGGGTGGCTGAGCCGTCCTCAAATATGAGTCAGCTGCGATCCAGTTTGTAGGTACTTTTCAATAAATCATATTACCCGGATTATCATCCTCAATCATCAGATACATCATGATTGTTTCTTTTCTACTAAGCTCACTATCGTATATTATATCAGTTTGACAGACAAAAAACAATGTGTGTCATGTGCGATGCTGATATAAATTCAAAGTGTTTCATGAAATAATATGAAAGCCGATCTCCCTTTTCAAACTGGTTACAGTAACAGGAAGAAAAAAATCGCACATAAACAAAAAAACCTCAGGTTTTATAGATATCAAATAAAATCCCCCTGTTTGATGCGTTGGCTTCATAGCCCACAGGCGCCTTCGCGCAGAGCGCTCTCTGCTTCCATGGCGCGGCTCTTCTCCTCCTGCAACTTCGCCTTGTGCGAGGCGCAGCGAGGCGCAAGGCGCAGGTGGGTGCCACTTTTACCAACCTTTTGGGGCGTGAAACGCCAATGATGTTGGTATTGCCAAACAATGAACCAATAATTGATTCTTTAGTTCATTAGTTCAATGATGTTGGTTTACCAAACATTTAGTTCATTTGTTCTGTATTGGCAATAGGGTTTACCAACATGTTGGTTTGCGCATGTTTAAAGTTCTTATAATGATGCGGTAAGCCCTGTATTATAATTAGGAAGCTTCTAGTTGGGGATCATTTATCCAATTTATACAATCCATTTTTGGTCTAGTATACCTGAAACCCAAGCAAAGAATCGGGATAACATGATAACAATGCTTTCAAACAAAGCGAACACATATAAAAACCCTAAATATGGAGTGTGAGTAGGTCTCTGCTTACCCAGATGCGCTTCTCTTCCATCATTGGTTGAGTACATTGGGCAAGTGAGATGCAACTGCGGACTAGTTGCTCTGGGAATGGTTGTACTTGGATGGTAATGATATATTCAAAAAAAAAATATGAATGGAGGGTGGGTGAGTTGCCCATTGTTTGCCCAGTTATAGCCCAGTATAAACGCCATTCTATCCCATATTTTCTACGTTGTTGATTAATGTTCATTATATATGAATTTACATCCCATTAATATATATATATATATTAATATGTCCCATTAAACCCAATCAAATCTCACAAAAGTCCAATTGGAGGGGATGTGAAAACTCACAGCTCCGTAGCCCGTCTCGTGGCCGTCGTGGCCCCTCTCGGCGCCTCAGTGTTCTTCGTCATTTCGGCCAGCATCTCTTGCATGGAAGCCTGCGAAGCCTGGTTTGTTTGGATTGGGAAACATGTCTGGCCCAAACTGGTTGAAGCCACAAAAGAAGGGGATGGAAAGACTAATAAAGACTTGAGAAAAGCGTTTGATAGACTTTGAACGGCACAAAACATCTTTACAAGTCCGAAGGTACCGGAGGCAGAAGGCGGTGAACATGAACATCTTCACAAAATCACTACCGTTTTTTTTCCTATTGGAGGTGTTTGCCAGTGTTCAAAATATGCTGATCATTGTCTCAAGTTTGGTGACATCACCACTTATCCCCATGGTAGGGCCAAGTCTACAGTACTTCTGGCATTCAAACCATGGCCAGGAAATTGCCCTTCTGATGAGCTTTGCATTGAACATGGGAGTTTTCAATGGCATTCAATGGCCATCTTTGCTTTCCTGAGGCAGCAATAGTAGATTAGCAACTTCAATCACCAATCAAAGCTAATCTTGAATAACATCCTTCCCAAGTATCAAAACGTGAGACTCTGTGAGACAAAATTGCTTGATATATCTTGAATATTCTTGAATTATCTTGATATCATTCATCAGAATGGCTATTAGCCAATCCTAAAAGTTCAAACAGCAACAGCGACAGCCATACCCAGCTGGTCCTTCACCCTGGTAACCAGGCCCACCCAGCCCGCCTCCGCACTCTTCGACATCTCGGCCATCGCTTCCTGGAGAAGTAGTGAAACCGCCATGGGCGGGATTGAAACCATCCCCAGTTCATGGTCGTTGTGGCATTGGTACCATTTGGATCCATTTGGTACATTTTGGTACCATGGTTTACCACAACATTTTATCAAAATTCGAGGTATTGATCCATATTGATCCATATTGATCCATATTGATCCATATTGATCCATATTGATCCATACTGATCCATACTGATCCGTATTTAGTATCTCCATTGCCACAAGAACTTGTCGCTGCTCAGCAGCCGCTGCTCCTCTGCAGCCTTTTGCTCTTCCGCGTGCTGCGAGGCCATCGTCGCTTTCTCCGCCTTCGCAAAAATCTCGATGCGCTCGGCGCACGAGTCTCGATGCCCAGCAGTTATTTTACACATGGTTCACTCGTAAATCCCCAATTTCTATGTGCATTTCATTGGGAAAATCCCGATCCCCAAAAAATGGGGCTTTGATCCCAAGATTTGGCCGTTCAACTGTTAACCATCCCTTGTTAGCACATAGCTTCATCCAGCTTCGATCTTTTTTCGTACATGTATTCACCACAATAGAGATATGATTCACGTCGTGGATCCATGGATTTGTGGCCGGAAACAAGGAATCAAGAAGTCCGCACTGCCCAAGGCCCAACATCTCCTTCCCTTCGCATCTGTCAGTCACTTTCCCATTAACTCGTGATGATCGGAATCAGTTCGAGAAAAAAATCGACGTTTCGCAAGCAAAGGTCCAAGATGGCTTTCCCAATTGCAGTAAGACCAGAAAAACCAGTGGTTTTCCCACGCCTGAGATGTCTTATGATTCTTCATGCGACCGCAACATCCGCCCTTTTGGGTGCCTCGGAGACAGCCTTGAGCTCTGCAAAGCGCCGGTCAACGTCTTCGGCCAAGTCCTGTTATTGGAAACGTAATGGAACGGAACTTGTTCCTTTTCTTCTACTTTTAAAAATGGTGTGTTTGTTTCAATATTTGCTCAATGATCAGAATGGCTGATATATGTTGATATAATGGATTATAATGGTTGATTTCGGGGTGATAGAAATGGATCTGTTCTGATTTGCGGATATCACCCCGTATTGATACTGCTCCAAATGGACCAACAAATCAAATCACATGAAAAGGTTCATGACAAAACCAGAGTTTCGATTGGTGGTGAAAAAATTCTTAGAGGATGTTTTACAAGTGAATAAACAAAGAATGATTCTCCTCCTGGGATTTTTACAAAGGATGATCATTCATTGGTGATCATCTGCTTGGTGGTTGAGCCCTACCCCTCTGAAAAATGATGGAGTTTGTCAATTGGGATGATGAAATTCCCATACCCATGACGGATCCATGGTGCTGCTATATATGGTAACATGGATCCCATCAATATACCCCAGTCATGTTAAGCATATATACCAGCACCATGGATCCTATGGGATACCCTCTGGTGAACTAACATAGCAATGGAAAATGGCCATTTATAGTGGATTTTCCCATGAAAAATGGTGATTTTCCATTGCTATGTTAGTTCACCAGAGGATATATTATGGAAAGTCATAATCCAGTCATGTTCCAACCCACCAGCCATTCATGATCCCGCAAAATCCAGACAGGACTTGCCATCTCGTTGGCCCCCAAAAACCCTAGAAATGCCCAAAGAAATGATGTACCCTCTGGTAAACAAACATAGTTATTGAAAATGGCCATAGAAAGTTCGTTGATTTACCCATAAAAAATGATGATTTCCCATAGTTATGTTGGTTTACCAGAGGGTACCGTTTTGTACCAATTCATGTTGTGGCCCCAGACTTGGCCAGTTTTTTTCGCCAATCAGTATATACATTATACAACCATAATTAGTTATAGTTATAGATGTTATAGGAGTCATATCCCATAGGGGTCACATACCAAATTCCGGAGGTTATCACCCCTGGCACCAAGTGGCATATCGATCCCAAACCCCTGGTGACAAAAGCGACTGAGCTCCTTATGTTTCTCCGCCAGCGCGAGGTGCTCTCCATTCTGGCCGTGGCGGAGGGACGAGGTATGCTGGCAACAGCGGTTTCGTTGATGATGCCGCTAGAATTATCCAAAAGGAATGACCCTCCAAATGTTGGGGTTTTCCCGATTGAAGAACCTATGCCTAGTTCTCCTTCCTGGCGGGTTTTCCCTCTGTTCTTGCCACCCCACCAAGTTTCAGTAAAGTCTCGGACGATTTCCCACCTCACCAGTTTCAGGGTAAAACATACCGATTTGCTGGTGAAATTGAGTGTCCAGGTATGTAATATGATCATCATCAATGAAACCGATAAAATATAGATTGGTGAAATGATTGAGGTTCACTGAATCATGATTAATGATTGAACATGATTGACGATTCACCAAAATCATGGGTAAACCGCAAAATATGAGGGCGATAATCATTTCATTGAAGGGTGATGAATAAATCAAACCAACAACATTTCACCATATTTCCCAACATCGTTGCAGTTTTTTTCAGGTGGTTTCCTATGATTTGTGGTGATTTTATGGGATTTCAATGGGATTCCCATCGGATTTCACGGCGATGAAACCCACCGAGCTCGGCTGCCCAAACCCGCCTGCGTGGCCAGCTGCGCCGTGAGCTGCTTCTCCGTCTCGGTGGCCCTGGAGGTCTCCTGGGGAAAATGATGAAAATCGATTCAGGTCCATTGAATTTTATTGGGACCTAAACATGGGATTATTGGATATTTTTTTATTCTTTAAAAAAAAAAAAAACATGGAATTGAAATGGTTTTCGCCATTGGGTTATTGGATGTTACTGGAACATGAACATGACCATTGGTTAAAGTGACCATTCATAAATGAGTTCATCCAATTTAATGATCACTTAACTATATCGTATAATATTATTGTTTCCGAATTAGTGTTATTATTAGTATACCAATAAATGATTTAATTAATGACCATTTAATATTGGGTGAGTTTGCCAATGGGAAATAGATTAAATTAATGACCAATTAATGGCCATGGGAATATTTTATTAATGTCATTGGATTGGTTTAAGAGAAAAAAATACCGGAAACCCCTATACTACATGTGATGGGGAAACCAATGATTTCCGCTTAAGATTTTCGCTTCAACCAATCCAGTGATTATGTCGGGATAAATAGTTATATATATATGACAAATTTAATTGTTTTTTTCAGTGAATAGTCCCTCATATCTAATCCAAATTGGTAATTTCCCAGTTTGTGATTTTAATTAAACACCAATTAGTGTGTTGTGATCACCAGGATGATATATATAATATAACACCATAGTTGTTTAAACCGGTTTTAATTTAGGTGGCCATTGATTTTCTCAGGTCTTATTCACTTAACAACACTTAGTGATGTAGTAATTCACCAATCATGTTGATATTATCCATGGAAAACCTGAGAATGCGCTTAAGGGATATTACATATTACTTAATAACATTCATGGAAATCATATAATCTAATAATCATCACTAATTACCGAAGATAATCATTGAATATTATCTAAATAATTTCAAATAATAGTAAGAATATAAGGTTTTTAATCAGTTCATTGTATCAGTTAATCTTAACAAGGGAATGGGGAATGTTAATAGGTCTTGAATTTTACGGGTAAATTATATTTAGTAAATTTTAGTAAGGTAAGATGGGAATGCGTCAAAACCCTTCAGATTCAAAACCCTGGGAAACATATGAAACATTAACCAACAACGGAATAGGCGTGAGATGTGAATCTACCCATGTTTGCTCGCTTTTAGGTTCATGCGCCAAAAATCACCGCGATTTGAAACACGCGGCCGAGGCCTAAAGGCCGAGTTTTGCCGGTGAAAAGTGAAAAAAAACACCATGTTCGGTTAAATCATCGTTGTGACGATGCAATCCCCATTGATTGTGGTCCAATGCAAGCTAATGCTGGTTGGTGGTTTCAACCTACCCCTCTGAGAAATATGAGTTCGTCAGTTGGGATGATGAAATTCCCAATAAATGGAAAAATCCGCCGACCCCGGCCTTTGCCAAGGCAGGGGCGGCGCCTGGGACCACCGGAGGTGTGGAACTTGGCTCTCGGGTCGCAAGCAAAGGCACACGCCATCAAGGCAACACCTCTGCCAGCTATACATGCCCCAGCCATCTACATGCTCCTGCCGAACTCTTACAGCTACATGCCCCTGCCATCTGTTTTTCAGGGAGTTCAAGACTGCCGTTTGACCGGCCTCAAACCCTCCAAACGCTTCCGCAGGCCTCCAAGGCAACAACTCTTACAGCTACATGCCCCTGCCATCTGTTTTTCAGGGAGTTCAAGCCTGCCGTTTGACCGGCCTGAAACCCTCCAAACCTCCAAGGCAGCAACTCTTACAGCTACATGCCCCTGCCATCTGTTTTTCAGGGAGTTCAAGACTGCCGTTTGACCGGCCTGAAACCCTCCAAACGCTTCCGCAGGCCTCCAAGGCAACAACTCTTACAGCTACATGCCCCTGCCATCTGTTTTTCAGGGAGTTCAAGCCTGCCGTTTGCCAGCCCGCAAAACCCCCCATATGCTTCCCTGCAGCTCCCATGCCGTTTGCCAGCTCCGGCATTGTCCTTTTATGATGGTTCAAGCCTAAACACCCCAAATGCTTCCCTGCAGCTCCCATGCCGTTTGCCAGCCCCGGCATTGTCCTTTTATGGTGGTTCAAGCCTGCCGTTTGCCAGCCCGCAAAACCCCCAAATGCTTCCCTGCAGCTCCCATGCCGTTTGCCAGCCCCGGCATTGTCCTTTTATGGTGGTTCAAGCCTGCCGTTTGCCCGCCCGCAAAACTCCCCAAATGCTTCCCTGCAGCTCCCATGCCGTTTGCCAGCTCCGGCATTGTCCTTTTATGGTGGTTCAAGCCTGCCGTTTGCCAGCCCGCAAAACCCCCCAAATGCTTCCCTGCAGCTCCCATGCCGTTTGCCAGCCCCGGCATTGTCCTTTTATGGTGGTTCAAGCCTGCGTTTTGGAGCCTTCCAAACCCCCCAAATGCTTCCCTGCAGCTCCCATGCCGTTTGCCAGCCCCGGCATTGTCCTTTTCTGGTGGTTCAAGCCTGCCGTTTGCCAGCCCGCAAAACCCCCCAAATGCTTCCCTGCAGCTCCCATGCCGTTTGCCAGCCCCGGCATTGTCCTTTTATGGTGGTTCAAGCCTGCCGTTTGCCAGCCCGCAAAACCCCCCAAATGCTTCCCTGCAGCTCCCATGCCGTTTGCCAGCCCCGGCATTGTCCTTTTATGGTGGTTCAAGCCTGCTGTTTGCCAGCCCGCAAAACCCCCCAAATGCTTCCCTGCAGCTCCCATGCCGTTTGCCAGCCCTGGCATTGTCCTTTTATGGTGGTTCAAGCCTGCCGTTTGCCCGCCCGCAAAACTCTCAAATGCTTCCCTGCAGCTCCCATGCCGTTTGCCAGCCCCGGCATTGTCCTTTTATGGTGGTTCAAGCCTGTCGTCTGCCAGCCCGCAAAACCCCCCAAATGCTTCCCTGCAGCTCCCATGCCGTTTGCAAGCCCCGGCATTGTCCTTTTATGGTGGTTCAAGCCTGCCGTTTGCCAGCCCGCAAAACTCCCCAAATGCTTCCCTGCAGCTCCCATGCCGTTTGCCAGCCCCGGCATTGTCCTTTTATGGTGGTTCAAGCCTGCCGTTTGCCCGCCCGCAAAACTCCCCAAATGCTTCCCTGCAGCTCCCATGCCGTTTGCCAGCCCCGGCATTGCCTTTTATGGTGGTTCAAGCCTGCCGTTTGCCAGCCCGCAAAACTCCCCAAATGCTTCCCTGCAGCTCCCATGCCGTTTGCCAGCCCCGGCATTGTCCTTTTCTGGTGGTTCAAGCCTGCCGTTTGCCAGCCCGCAAAACCCCCCAAATGTTTCCCTGCCGCTCCCATGCCGTTTGCCAGCCCCGGCATTGTCCTTTTGTGGTGGTTCAAGCCTGCCGTTTGCCAGCCCGCAAAACACCCCAAATGTTTCCCTGCAGACTCCCATGCCGTTGCCAGCCCGGCAATTTGTCCTTTTATGGGGTTGAGTCAAGCCTGCCGTTTGCCAGCCCGCAAAACTCCCCAAATGCTTCCCTGACAGCCTCCCATGCAGTTTGCCAGCCCCGGCATGTCCTTTATGGTGGTTCAAGCCTGCCGTTTTGCCAGCCCGCAAAACTCCAAAATGCTTACCCTGCAGCTCCCATGCCGTTTGCCAGCCCGCATTGTCCTTTTATGGTGGTTCAAGCCTGCCGTTTGCCCGCCCGCAAAACCCCCCAAATGCTTCCCTGCAGCTCCCATGCCGTTTGCCAGCCCCGGCATTGTCCTTTTATGGTGGTTCAAGCCTGCCGTTTGCCAGCCCGCAAAACTCCCCAAATGCTTCCCTGCAGCTCCCATGCCATTTGCCAGCCCCGGCATTGTCCTTTTATGGTGGTTCAAGCCTGCCGTTTGCCCGCCCGCAAAACCCCCCAAATGCTTCCCTGCAGCTCCCATGCCGTTTGCCAGCCCCGGCATTGTCCTTTTATGGTGGTTCAAGCCTGCCGTTTGCCAGCCCGCAAAACTCCCCAAATGCTTCCCTGCAGCTCCCATGCCGTTTGCCAGCCCCGGCATTGTCCTTTTATGGTGGCTCAAGCCTGCCGTTTGCCAGCCCGCAAAACCCCCCAAATGCTTCCCTGCAGCTCCCATGCCGTTTGCCAGCCCCGGCATTGTCCTTTTATGGTGGTTCAAGCCTGCCGTTTGCCAGCCCGCAAAACCCCCCCAAACGCTTCCCTGCAGCTCCCATGCCGTTTGCCAGCCTCGGCATTGTCCTTTTATGGTGGTTCAAGCCTGCCGTTTGCCCGCCCGCAAAACCCCCAAATGCTTCCCTGCAGCTCCCATGCCGTTTGCCAGCCCCGGCATTGTCCTTTTATGGTGGTTCAAGCCTGCCGTTTGCCAGCCCGCAAAACTCCCCCAATGCTTCCCTGCAGCTCCCATGCCGTTTGCCAGCCCCGGCATTGTCCTTTTATGGTGGTTCAAGCCTGCCGTTTGCCCGCCCGCAAAACTCCCCAAATGCTTCCCTGCAGCTCCCATGCCGTTTGCCAGCCCCGGCATTGTCCTTTTATGATGGTTCAAGCCTGCCGTTTGCCCGCCCGCAAAACTCCCCAAATGCTTCCCTGCAGCTCCCATGCCGTTTGCCAGCCCCGGCATTGTCCTTTTATGGTGGTTCAAGCCTGCCGTTTGCCCGCCCGCAAAACCCCCCAAATGCTTCCCTGCAGCTCCCATGCCGTTTGCCAGCTCCGGCATTGTCCTTTTATGGTGGTTCAAGCCTGCCGTCTGCCAGCCCGCAAAACCCAAATGCTTCCCTGCAGCTCCCATGCCGTTTGCCAGCCCCGGCATTGTCCTTTTATGGTGGTTCAAGCCTGCCGTTTACCTGCCCGCAAAACCCCCCAAATGCTTCCCTGCGCCAGCCCCGGCATTGTCCTTTTATGGTGGTTCAAGCCTGCCGTTTGCCCGCCCGCAAAACTCCCCAAATGCTTCCCTGCAGCTCCCATGCCGTTTGCCAGCCCCGGCATTGTCCTTTTATGGTGGTTCAAGCCTGCCGTTTGCCAGCCCGCAAAACCCCCCAAATGCTTCCCTGCAGCTCCCATGCCGTTTGCCAGCCCCGGCATTGTCCTTTTATGGTGGTTCAAGCCTGCCGTCCCGCCCGCAAAACCCCCCAAATGCTTCCCTGCAGCTCCCATGCCGTTTGCCAGCCCCGGCATTGTCCTTTTATGGTGGTTCAAGCCTGCCGTTTGCCCGCCCGCAAAACTCCCCCAAATGCTTCCCTGCAGCTCCCATGCCGTTTGCCAGCCCCGGCATTGTCCTTTTATGGTGGTTCAAGCCTGCCGTTTGCCAGCCCGCAAAACCCTCAAATGCTTCCCTGCGGCTCCCATGCCGTTTGCCAGCCCCGGCATTGTCCTTTTATGGTGGTTCAAGCCTGCCGTTTACCCGCCCGCAAAACCCACCAAATGCTTCCCTGCAGCTCCCCCAACCCCCATCACCCATTTTTTAGTATATTTTTGATACCCAACACACCAACCCCACCCCATCCCCAACCCCATCCCCCAACCCCTCGGCCCCACCATGTGAAGCTCCAGGCCATGGCGATGATGAGGCGCCACAACTCGTGGCCCTGGCGCGGCAAGCTCAGCAGCTTCCGGAGATCAGTACCCTTGATTATCCCTGAGTTTCAAAATCAATGATACTCTACCACCAATCATACAATGATAGGAGGCCAAATATGCTTAAAAATATGAACTGAGGTCTGACTTCAAATTTGTAGCGTCATACTCATTGCATACACATTGCACATTGTGTGGCAAATTGAATTGCGGCATGTTGGGGCATATCAAAACATATATGTCCATGTCTGTCCCACCATGTACCACCATCGACCTCAGCACGGCCCGCCGGAAGCGACGCGCCACTGACCCACTGAACCGCTGATGCCGTCGGATGCCGTCGGAGTATCTATCTCTCCCTCTCTATCTATCTATCTCTCCCTCTCTATCTTTCTCTCCCCCTCTATCTATCTCTCCCTCTCTATCTATCTATCCATCTATCTATCTATCCATCCAGCTATCTATCCATCTATCTCTCCATCTACTTATCTGTCTATCCAACTGTCTATCTATCTATCTGTCTATCTCTCTCTCTCTCTATCTCTCTACCTATCTATCCATCCATCCATCCATCCATCCATCCATCTATCTATCTCTCTCCCTCTCTCTGCAGGACCCCCCAAATAGGGGGGGTCGGCGGCACCCGGGCGCTAGCCCATTCTATATATAGTTTGCCCTCAAGTAATAGTATGCATTAGTTTGCCTTCAAGATCCCTCAAGTAAGAGAGCTCAAATAGTGTTGCCCTGGCAGCATATAAGTTCCTTGACGGGATTGGTCTATCTAAGCCACTCTAATATGCTTGAATGAACAATGCTTGAATGAACAACAGCGAATTCGCACACAAACCTTCCGCTTCCACCCATAAGTGCAGCGCCAGCGCGCCACCCTCCCATTTTGATCATGGGGTCCCAAGGGCCGATCCATGCAACAGCCAGTCATGGCGTTTCCCAGAAATTGGTGACACCAAACTCGTGGAAAATGACATCATGTTCTTTCAGTCGCCAAGTTATGAGTTTGGACGTCCAACTTAAGGGCACGGCCACACAGCTGAGTCTAAGACCATCAGTTGATTGGCTGCACATCCTCAAATGACGCGCAGTTTTGCGCAGTTTTTGAGTCTGCAGGGCAGTCCCGGGGCTTTGCGTTGCCACACTCGTTGGTAACCAGTTTCCTATGGGTCAACGTCAACAGTGGGATGATCATCCACTCAATGAGCTATGGGATTGGCTAAAACTTGTGGTGAATTGGAAAATGACCTCTTGACACCCACAATCAACCAATTCTACAATAGTCTATCAATAGCTATCTATGTTTAACATAGTTAGCCCCACGGCCCATCTAAACAAACAAGCTTCATAGCTGTGACTGGTTACCACCGAACGAATGGCAACTGGAATGCCTCCAGTTTGCTCAGGGTGTATCCTTTGGATGGCCGGAGTTTCATGCAGCGTCAATTCCGGCAGTCTTCGCCAATTATTGCGTGCTTTTCTTATCTAGTGTGGCTGCGAGATTTCACAGTTGCACCAGGAAGAATCAAAAGACTATCCAGTGGTGGTGACAGTATCAAAAGGTGCTGTCAGTTAGACGTTGGGTTTCTTCCAAAAAGGAAAACAGCCCTTCGACTTTTTAGCACAACCAAGTTGAACCTCTTGAGCCATCTGATGGAATCCTTGAATTTTTCTGAAGCAAACGGAAGAACCAAAATCGGATCCGAGCGAAGACAGCGAAGACGTGCAGATTTTCCTTGAGCTGTCCACACTTTTGCTTTCTACAAAGTATCACATCGGCGTATCACATGAGCCATGGTCAATACTCACTATATGGTTGATGGTCATCCCATCCATAAGAAGGATCCTTATAATGGCTATTATAAATCCCTATGAACCATTGGATGACTAGCCCCTATTAATGGTTATTAACCATGAGTATTGACCATAGCTCACATAGTGAGTGCCGGAATTCAGATCCGGATTCCATCATTCATTCCATTGTACGTCATCACTTTCCCAAAGATCTCGAACCACGAGAGCATCAAGTGCCAGGTGTACGCAGTCGTCCGACCTGGCCGCCCAGTTGAAACAACTGGGGGCCTCCAGAATCTCCAAGGGATTTTTCTCCGCCATAGAAATAGTGCATGTCTAGAGGATTTCCATAAAAGATGAGGAGTTCCCACCAAAAAAAACGGGAATCTTTTTCAGAGAGCATCAGATGGGCAGCAAATGGCCACATCTTTAAAAGCAGGATCCAAGAATCTCCAACCGCCCCCCATCCCACCTGTCATGCGCACACGGAAGTTGTTGAAGACTTCCGCCTCCTGGCCATCCGTCCCGTCAGACCTCAGGTAGCAAATGTTGCCCACCAATCCCCGAAATATTGGTAAGCAACAACCAGATATTGTATGACAACTACCGCGGGCATGGGCAGAAACATAGAACAGCTATCAACAACTATAATATATTGTTCTAATCATGTAGAATCCAAGAAAATGCAACAGCAATATGTACAGCAGGGCTCCCTGGGTTATACAAATACCAGTATGTTTAGACCACTTTTGGTGGAGTGAGTGAGCCTCCAATTCATTGCTGCACGAATTCAACTGCCCCCCTGGTTTCTATGAGGAATCTCACCTAATCTTGCGGTCACGTTGACAGACTGAGGTGGGGTAGAAGCAAGAAACACTCCAACCAAGATGAGATAACATCAACTAGGACACCCAATGGTATCGGATATCTCAGATACGAAGCCCAGAATCTGATCCAACCACCTGGTAAACCAAGAAACGGGATTTGAATTACTTCACCCTCATCCAACCTGCGGCGTAGAACTGTCACTGGAAGGAGAAATGTCGACATGCTGCAGCTCATTACAAGGGAAAATGCATCAAAACTAGATGAAACTGGTTGCAAATTTGGGTGAGAATGGCGGATCTTTCCAAATATGTTGCTACTATAGTATATAATCCTAAGAGTTACTCATCATTCCAAACTTGGATGGTAGTCTGCCCGGATTTCTTGCTAATTATATCAAATTATCTCAAATTTGCCTGTGAAAATCGTATGCATTATCCCAATTAGCCCTATATGCTCCATGTATGGTTTATTTTCCCACATGTCGGCCGGTTTTGGGGTAAATGTTGGCAAATATGCCACACATGGGGCGTATGGGTAGTATCAACATGTATCATGTATCAAACAAAAAAAACTCATGTATTGGATGTATCAAACTGTAATTCAGATGATGTCAAATCTGATGTCCTCTCATGTATCAAGGAAAAACTCAACACATTTCTACATGGGGGGGTCTGAAAATGGAGGCTCCCCAAGTCACCACGGATTTCAATACTTAAAATAGTCATATGCCTTGGATATTTGGGGGGTACCCCATGACTTAGGAAACCCTCATGGAGCTATGATTAACAGTTGTTAACAGTTGTTAACAGTTGTTCACCACATCATGAACCATCATTAACCATTGATATGCCCATGATTGACCATAGTTTTTCCATAGTTTTTCCATAGATGTTCCCATTATTGACCATAGTTTTTCCGATTATTAACCATTGATGTTCCATAGATTTTGCAGATCCAAGTCACAGCAATCGCTCCATCTGCAGCAGTGGTCTCCAACTGGTCGCTTCCTGGCCCTGCGACGGACACTGTCGAGCTTCCACCACGAAAGCGCGGCACCTACCGGGCTACCGGATTGCAGTTCCCAACCAGAAAGGGGTCAGGTAGGGATCATTCAAAAAAACATGTCTCATCAATAAGTATGACATGTGTATGTATATATATATATGTGTGTGTGTGTGTCATGATATATATATATACGTATATATAATTGTAATAATAGTAATAATAATAATAATTATTATTATGATTATATATAATATATAATATATAGGTATGTCATATGTTTCAGGATGAATTCAACCAAAAATGGGAACCCATTGGAATCCCTGAAGAACCTAACATCATCTATCAGTACCAGCTGAAATGATCACGTGAGGTGGTTAAAATAGCCCCCCACCAGACCTGTGGCCGTTGTCCGACCAACCATGCTGCAATCCAACGGCAGAAGCCCGGACCAAGACCTGCTTTGCACAGCTTTGCAGCGCCAGACGAGTGATCCAGCCAAGCCAAAGCCAGGTCCGCCGGATGGCAACAGGTCCGAATGGATATCGACACCATAACTGGTTGGTGGTGCAATAACCATCTTGAAAAATATGAAAGTCAATGAGAAGGATTATCCCATATATGATGGAAAATAAAAAATGTCTGAAACCACCAACCAAATAAGAATGGGATCATTAGACCTCGACATTTGACATCTCGGCATACATGGCATACGTTTGAAGAACCTCTCTAGGGAGGCCTTTCTGCAATAACACAATCAAGCACTACCATAGGAATGCCGTATGCAGCATTCTGACTCCAAAGACCCAAGTCAATTTTGTAGATCACCATCAGAATGGTGCCTCCAAATCCAAATCCCATGGCAGATCATGTTACATGTTTCCTATTAACATTCTCATTTGGGGGGCATACGCCATTTTCAGACACACCATCGAATCCCAGATGTGTTTCCCAAGCCACAGCATGTTTTAAGATCCGCCTCCGGACAACTGATTTCGATCCACGGCAAATCATCTTCAGTCTGTGACAGAGTACCAAACACCTTGGGAAAATCATGCTTTTGGCGGCGGTTTCGGCTCAATCATTTCTGGGTACCCCCTTTATAAAGGTCACGGTTGATCTGGCGACTTAATCAGGACTTGACCATATTTGACCTTCGCATTCCTGGCCATTGAACAAAATGTTGGGTCTGCCATATTTCGAACAGTTCTGAACACTATAGCCAGAGCCAGCCAGAGCATGCCAGAGCCTACAGACTGAAGTAGAAATCTAGACTCAGTTCCGGGATTGCTCATAGTAGATAGCCTTAAGTGCCCCAAAAATTATGTCCATTGTGCATGGAATTTCCTCTGTCTGTCTACCATTTTTCTCAACATGTTAAGCTCAGGTTTCCTGACTGTGACAAGACTTGCAAAATCACTGGTTCCGAAGAGATCCGAATAGCAGGTAAGTCACCTTCCGGGTTGGTTGCAAGAGCACATGCAGTGGCGCCCTGGCCATGCATGACAGCTGTGTGGACAGGGAGATCTTCACGTCGAGACCCTTCTCCTGGGTGACAGTTCCACTAGTTGGGGACTTTTCATCTATAGGTGGTCCCCACGAAGGTAGAGCAAAACATCATTAAAAAAACAGGATGTTAATGTTGTCTAGCCAATAATGATACCTTGTCAATAGTCGAATAGTAGAATCTTTTTTCCCAACTCCAGTTTTATCTCCAATACTAAAAGTCAATTAGCTTAATTTGATTTTAGTATTGTCAAAAAACTCATGTTCTGACCTTGTCCAGAGGGCATGGCCAATAGTGGACCCAACATGGCAATAGTAGAAACTTTTTTCCCAACTCCAGTTTTTTCTCCAATACTAAAAGTCAATTAGCCTAATTAAATTTTAGTATTGCCAAAAAACTCATGTTCTGACCTTGTTTAGAGGGCATGGTATAGTATCCAGAGCTTAGATTCCAGAAATCTGATCCAATTACCAAACAGCTGATTTCCTTATAAAACCCTTATTTAAAAAAAAAAACAAGAAAACAGGTCCACAAAGGGTATCCCCTTTAGAATAGCAATAATAAACCTGCACCAGGCATGGCAATAATGAATTCCAATTGTGCTTCCCCTGGTTTTGTTTTCAGGTGTTTGGAGAAAGCAAGGTAAAGCAAAACCCTTTTCAAAGCAGCAAGCACTTTTCATTAACAAAAGCTTAGATTCCAGAAATCTGATCCGAATTTACTATTGGAATGCTGACCCCCCCTTAAAAAGAAAAAAAAAACATATCAAAAATTTAGGGGGTGTTATTCTTAGGCAGCCTACATTATAGATGATGAATGATGATGATGTTTGTTGTAGATTCGATGTTTCCTCCATCATTTGCGGCACCTGTTCGACCAACCGATTCAGCACTGCCGAAGCGCCAGGAACTTCGCGAAGAGTCCAGCTTGTGGCCTGCGAACCTTCATCCTCGGCCGAGTCGGGCCACGGACGTTGAATTTCGAGCAACCCCTTCCAACCATCCCCAGAGAAATCCATAAAATCCATATCTTTATGGGTTTATATTATGGTTGCATCAACAAAATCACCAAATGGATCCAGATGGTAGTTGTCTATGGCAGGTTTCCCACATTCGTTCCCTGTCAAGTGGCACATCCAAACGTGTCTCGAGACGTTCACAACGTCTCGCCAAGGCATCCACCAGCACCTGCTGCTGTCATGACATGTTGACATTGATCAATGATTATCATTGCATGTTTTGAAATTTCAGGGAAAACAGATGTTTTCAAAACATTGTGATATTATACATTGCTCATAATCACTGTCATCATTTATGATATGATATGATATATTTCAGTTGTTGATATTATACATTGCTCATGATCATAAACGATGACAATGACGATGGCAACAACTCATACCTTCGCAGCAGAGAACTATCTCGGGTGGACCATCTCGCAGATCTATCCGAGAAGCCACTTGGATCTGTACGAACGGCATAAACACGACATGGTATCAGTGGTATCATAATGTATCATATAGTAGTGCTTGTCTACCTATGAAATCCCATGAATATCTATCCGGAGTATACCTTTCTCTGAACACAAAAATGTGAAGGGAGCATCTGTTAGGACGATGACAACTATAAATGACCTATCGCGTGCGTGTTTGTGTGTGTGTGTCTTTCAAATGAACGGATTCCATCTTCTATGATTCTACATATCATATACATGGTTCGTTGTTCATGTAGGTCCTGATCTTCTCTTTCTGAGGGAAGATTATGGTCTGTCTCAAAAATATGACGGTTTGCAAGTGCTGTTGGACCTGTTTTCGAAATTGGGAGGTAACTCCATGGATCACACACCTTGTTCATGCGTTCGGTGCGCTGCCAGGGTCGACCCAGCAATTCTTCGAAGTAGCGAAGGTCCCCAAAGAAGGCGGCCTTCAACGTCTGGGAAGGGAACCTGCAGCTGGATTTTTGTTTGTCGATGAATCGACCTGTGGAAGAAAACTCCTGAGCTGGTAACTATTGGTAACATTTGGTACCCTCTGGTTATTTAACATAGCCATGGGATTTCGATGGCCCATAGAAATAGATGGTTTACCTATTAATAGCATGGTGATTTTCCATGGCTATGTTAAATAACCAGATGGTAGCTATTAAACACTGTAAAGAATGGGATTATATATAACGGGATAAACCAGCTATATACCATCTAGTGGAGGATGTCTTCCATCCACAGTGTGGCCATGTGTTTGTTCCGCAAAAACGATGATTAAGCATAAGATGTTTAGGTAATTAATTGCCCTATTTTCAGACAAACCCAGATACAAGCTGTGGCAAACCCTTCGACCCATCTCTTGTAGTGATTGGTTCAGAAGGATTTTTGCCATCTCTGCTGAACAAATGATGACAAATTCATCTGGATTCTCCATGAAATGATAGTATAACTATTACTATGTAAAACTCATATCATAATAACACTATGTAGTCCCCAAACAAACAAAACATCATTCAGGGGGAGTCTCCACTTCCCAAGCGTTGGACTTTTGCTGTCAAATGTTGTCTGACATGAGCATTTGATATGTGACCACAAATGTCTGGCCCCCCTTTGGTAACAATCTACAAGTTTGAACACATGCTTTCTTCTTGCGGTTGAATGAGCTATGCACAGCTTCTCTCAGGCTGTGTCCACATATCCACTCCAAGAAACACTTCCCAGCGAATGGCATCGATGAAGCAGTCCGGCATCGCAACATTTTCCTGGTATGACAAAAGGTATTGATAGCGCGACCTTTTTGGATGACGACTTTCACAAAGCAGCTCAAAGCTGATGAACATGTCAAGAACCAAAGGAATTCGTCAACCGCTGCAAGTCTTAAACTTCAGCAGGTGGAATCATTGGAGAATTCAGTGAGCGATAAAAACCAAGCCTTCAACAACATGAAACGTGCTATTCTCACGCATTTTTCACATCTTTCAGTGCTGGTTTCATATACCCTCTGGTTACTTAACATCGCCATGGAAAATCACCATGCTATTAATAGGTAAACCATCTATTTCTATGGGCCATCGAAATCCCATGGCTATGTTAAATAACCAGAGGGTCATATGTTTCCCTTGGATCTCACCAAACGTTGGATGTCCGCCACCTTATCCTTGAAGCTTTCACCCAGCAGTCGCAGTCGACACTCTTCCGCCAACTTGGGATCTAGGACCTACAGGGGAGCTGTTCATCACTGGATTGGTTTAAGGGAAAATCTACAGGAAACCATGGTTTTTACCATCAAATATAGGGGTGTTCCTGTAAATTTTCCCATCATCCAATTCTATGAGTTCACCAACAAATTCGGAGAAATATGGACTCGAAATTAATCCCCAAAAAACACCAAGATATGGGATGTTAGATGAGGAAAACGTAAACAAGCCAAAAAAAAAGCAAAAAGGTTCGATTTTCGATGATGTAACTAATTGAAAAAACGACGACGACAATAACAACAACAACAACAACAACAACAACAACAACAACAACAGCTGCTACTGCTACTGCTACTGCTACTGCTACTGCTACTGCTACTGCTACTGCTACTGCTACTGCTACTGCTACTGCTACTACTACTACTACTACTACCACAGCAACAAACATAAGCAGCAGCATCAGCAACAGCAACAACACGAACAAGAACATGAACAAGAACAAGAACACTGTTGGATTTTAGATCGAATTCAAGCAATAAGATGTGATGTCGGAAACCACCAAAGAAACAAGGATCATTTCAATCTATGAACAATGAAGACAAAAAGCTTTCGGATAAAGCCACTAATTAATACTATATAATTATAGCGAGTTGCATCATATTGATCCAGGCCCATAATTGAATCATGTGGGGATGGGTCGAAACCCTGGTACCGTGCCTAGTGAACCCCAAGTCATAGCTGGGATTTATGGATGTGAATAACCCACTATAGTAATGTATCTATAGGTATTTACCCCAAAATAGCTGGTAAATGGATGTTCATCCCACTAAAAATGGTATCTATAGGTATTGACCCATACCCATGTCCTTATTTTTTTAGGATAGTCGTTTGGGCTGCCCCAAGCCTCATCCAGGGGTGTTAGACGCAAATGCTTCACCACCAGCACAACGTTGCTGAACTGCGCTGAAGCCACGCGCTTCCATAGGCTGTTGCTCAACACCACCTACCAACGCAGCATGGGACATTCCTTATAAATAAAAGTGATTGAAAATAATCTATAAATGGAAAAGAAGTGCAATTGCTATATTAAACATCATTGAAGTACCAGAAGGTGTAAATCACTATGATTTGTTTTGAAATTTCAGATGCTATGCTGCATTCTTAGAAGATCCCTCCACATCTACTAACCATTACTAACCTTTGTGACCTAACCTGTTGTTTTTTCAGTGTCCCCAAATCGAACCCAAGGACTTTTCCATCTGGATGTTGATGGTCCCAAAGCCCTGCCTGTGGGAGGCATCTCGTGGCAAGCTTGGCGACTACTTCAGGCAGCGCAAAGGCGTCCAGAAACTGCTCCAGAATTTCTTCCGCTTTGCTGCCTGGCTGTGAAAATCTGTGATATGGCAGTGGGTCAAAACCTTGTACCCCTGTAGTTCACATCAAAATAGCTGGGATTTATGGATGTTCATCCCCCTAAAAATGGTATTTTCATAGGTATTGATCCATACCCATATGTGCCATGGTTAAAAGTCATCCAAAGTCCAGACAAATATGAGATGATCATCCCACCATCCCACCATTTCTTGGAGATACTGTAACTGTAACTTGGGGTGTATCAATCCCAAACAAGGGGGCATGACCAAACATATTTGAGTCCAGCTTGAACATGGACGATGTGGCACCCGGTTGGGAAAAAGGCCTGGAATGACGTTGGACATGGATCTATTGACCCCGGATGATTGAGATTAGCTCTGGACACCACCATGACCAAAATTGCAAGGAGTCTACAGACTTGCGCGACGCACACTAATGTGTTGCACATATTATTCTTTTGCAGTAATTTGTGTGCCATCTTGGCATATCAAGAATAGCTTCATGCCAGTCTTGCTGCCTTCCGGTCAACAGCACTAAAAACCCATGGTGATGTGAAAGAGTTGCAATGATAGTCAGTGATACAAACCTGTTCAGGCACTTTGAGACTAATTATTAAATACTCTCATCAAATCCTCAAACCAGGAACCTTGGGGGAAGCAATTGCTTACATCAGATTTGCTTTAGCTCAGCCTCTTTGTCTGTGAGGCTGTAGAGCTACCCATTAAATCTCTAGAGCTATTCATAAAATCATGTGCTACTGAAAAAAATCAGGTCTCTGCCGACTGATCGTCTTCTAGTAGAGAAACTAGAAAAGTACTTTGAAATACTTTGAAACTTTTGGCCCATGCGTTTGCAAGAAAACACAGTGAGATGCTATCTTTGAAGCAACATGCTGGGTTTCCCGGGGGGGTTTGCCGTGAGTCGGAATGAGTTTGCAGAAGGGTAACATATGTTAAGATCATGTATGTCCATCCACAGCCGTTTAGTAGGAGGAAATTTCATGGTATTTTCAATGTTTTTCATTGGTTTCACATGAGCATTTGCAAGATGTTTGCATGATCAGGGATGTTTGTTTGAACCAGGTTCATGTTTGGCGAACATGTTTTTTTCGCGGGATCCCGCGGAAAAAATAGCATGATTTTTGAACTTGAGATTTGTTGGAAAGAGAAATAAAGTTGTGTGTTTTTTTTGAACATCATAATTAGACTTCTTTCGGAGCCATGTTGAGTTTCGATGATTTGTTCGAATGTTTGGTGCTATTGATCGCGTGCCGCATGAGTGGCAATTTTTCGTGGCAGATTGCCGTTCTTGATTGATCCTAGCGTAGCATGACGTATGTGTGGAAGTGCAAGAGAACCTAGCAGTAGCGTAGCATGACGTATGTGCGGAAGTACAAGAGAACATAGCAGTCGCAATGAACGTTAACATCTCCCCCCCACCCCCCCCCACCCCCCCCCACCCCCCCCACCACCCACCCAATGGTCACGAGCTCAGAAACCTTGTTTGCTTCGGCAAACCCCTACGGTTGACCCAACATGCTGCTGAGTCTTTTGCCACCAGGACGCTGACGTCCAGATCCATAATGGCAGAGACCAAGGCTTGAATGCCAAATCGATCTGCGACCACCAAGATTTCCACCAACAAGTCCTCAGCTTTCCAGGGTGAACCGCATGAATCAGTTTCAACACATGGACAGCACCATCTTGCTGTGCAGGCAGATGGCAGCCAGGAGCCGTTGGTCAACAAAAGGTGGTACTTCGATAAGTTATGATAAGTTTATGTACTTTTGGGTGTGAGTGATTTGATGGACTTCACTGAAGCAGGATATTTCAGCAAGGATTTGCCTCAAATTGGGGGGCTCGAAGGGCCGAGGCACGCAGGCACACGATCGGCACTGTAACTTCCTTTTTTTCCGAAGGGCCGAGCAATCCCATTGTTCCATTTTTCCCGATTACTGTAACTTCCTTTTTTCCTGAGTGTAAATGCAAGCCCCAAAAAGTGATCCATCACTATTTTAGTGGGGTTTTACTTTCTGTCTTTATGAGGGGATTGCCATAAACCCATATTATCCACAAGATCGGTATTGCTTACCCTCCAGTACACTAGCCAGTGGGAATGGCTCCAGTCAATCAACCACCATCCCAACCAGCAGATCCGGGGGTTTGGGGGGGATCACTTTCGGCCCAAGGCTCCCATGGCAATGGTTCCACATTGCCATAGATCCAGGAGATAATCCAACGCCAGGCACCAAAGGATCCGCAGTCAGGCTGCCAGCAGTCCTGGCGGCGTTGGACATCACCTATTTGCACATCAAACATGGCAATCCACCCAGTTACAATGTGTTGTTTCACGTCTATAGATGATTTGATCTAACATAATTATACTATGTTTACTATGTTCTATTCCATTGGCAAGTTAGAGTACAGTGCAGATTACAACAATTTCACTGTTCACTGCTTCACCAAGACAAGAACCGCTGGTCACCGCTGGTCCTTGTCATCTCCAAAGGTTCCTTCCAGCTGTGCCTTGACAACCCATCTCATGACCCATCTCATGACCCATCCCTTGTCGGTTTCCAAACGATGTGCATTTCTGATCATTATTTGGTTCAAGTAAAAATGCCCCAATCTTTCCATCAGTCCAGATATAAAACACTTAAACTCCCACGTCTTTTGGTTGGTTGGACCCTTGAAATCTGTCATGTTTCACTGAAGATAAATTGTTCCAGTCCCCAATAATTGTTCCTGGTATTCCATGGTTAAGCCGCAAGAAAGTTTTGTCAAATTGGGGTTGTCTGAAAATATAAAAATGATAATTGTTGATAGTCTATCTTTTTCGCCATTAAAGGAGCCATATGCCGAGGAGAATCCATGTAAGTCCCCTATGTTCAGACACGCCAATGCAGTATTCCATATATTGTTGGTTATACATGTCCCACCAATTATTCCAACACATTCCAACTTCCAACTATAATAATCTGTAGTAGATCCTTATATATCATATCCAAGCGAAAAAAAATCTGCCCTAGCTCCCCCATCAGATCCCTGTCGCGCGCGTCGCGCGACTCTCAAGACATCGCTGGCCGATGCCAGCACCACGCGGTGCGCTCGGATGGGAACGACGTGGCCGACGGGACCAGGACCACTGAGGTGTCCAAGGTCGATGGTTAGATCCTGAGCTCGATGCTGGATGGACATCATGGAGTGCTTGGGGTAATTTTAATATGGAGAATGGATAGAAAACATGGGGTAGCATCAAGATTGGGAGTTGAACATGAAAACATGGGATTGCAGCATTGAACAAAGGGGGTTCATGCAATTCAAGTTTCAAAAATGGGGTTCAAGTGGCCAACCGTGGGCATATAGGAATAGAACAAACTCTAGCATCCAAACAACAACGTGGTGATCAACCGACAAGAATGAGCAATAAAGAAACAAAAAGGAACCGCAAACGTAGTCCGAAGTACACCGGACAGAGATGACTTCGTTGTCTACAAACAACTACCATCACGACTGCCTGCATATGCTGCATGCAACTGTGTCCATACTGTGCTTAGTTCAACACATTCTCAAAAAGTTCAATCCTTTTTGTACATTAGAATTGATTGGAACATATTAGAACATATTAGAACATACTAGAACATATTAAAACTAAATCTTGAACACAAGAACGGAGACACTGGCCAAGAAAAGATGCATCAACTCCATCAAGGACCAGGATCACTGCTTCCACCGGGACCGCCCCTCTATCCTGTTCCAAGTCACTGAGAACTTTCCATCTTTCAGTATCTGTGCTAAACCTCATGGCCGGTGCTACATGGCCCTATGACTCTTTCACTTGAAAATCTTGAAAACAACATTTCCACCAAGAAGGCAACGAAGCAAGTAGCATACAGTTCCAGCTTCACATCTGATTTGAAGCAACCAACGGGAGAGCTTGCGAATCGCTGGATCCGAGAGGATAGGAGTAGCCAACTGGATACAGAACCATAGTTGAAGACAGAGCATATTATATATGGAAGTACCAACCATGGTTCCATATAATGGTATTATATATGTTATATAATGGTATATAATGGGAATCCGAACTATATACCATTCAATTAATGTAAAACATCGTGTGCCCACGCTGGAAGTCGAAATCCATTTGCACTGCCGAGCAACCAGCGAAGTCATGCCTCAACACAGCAGGAATCCGAGGAGAAAACACATCCGTCAGGTTTTCTATCGCATTTATCACCCAGTAGGAGCTGCCAGACTCAAAGACCCCAGGGTTCAAAATGATTGCATATCATATACCCTCTGGTGAACTAACATAGCAATGGAAAATGGCTATTTATAGTGAGTTTTCCCATTAAAAATGGTGATGTTCCATAGTTATGTTAGTTTACCAGAGGGTACTTGAGATGGTTAGGCTATGGGTCAATACCCCGCTATCCTGTCCTTCACGCCAAAACAGCTGTGGTATGCTGGTGTCTAGCCGGATGTTCATCGCACACATAGACAAACCCATCCACATATGGCAAACCGCAAGGAACCACCAGCAGCTATAGCTGGAAGGTGTGAACTGGCATCTTGGTCTTGTCCAAAAATCGGATGCCACTAAATTAAATATCAGATACAATTCATACTTTATCAACCTTTCCCGATTGAAGTATACATAAGATGGGAGTAGATCTTCCATTGTTCATACAAACCCACTTCTTGGCGCTCTTCATCAAACCGAGTTGCGGAGCCACACTCTGATCACTCGTCACTTCAGGTGGCGAAGTTCGCTTCGGCATTGCTGGGAGAGCGTTCTTCGTGTGGGTCACATGATACTTTGACACTTTGGCATTGCTGACATTGCTGAAATGGGCTGATCTTCCCCCAATCTGGGGATATCTGGGGATATTTAGAACCCAACGGGTTCTCTGGGGAAATTTTGGTTGAAGATGTGGAAGTTTCTTGAGAATTCCCTGGGCCATGATTGCCATGATCCAGGATTCTGCCGATTTGTTTGGTCTTGAACAGCCGGACTTGGACTTGGACAAGGGCTGGAAAGTTGTTTTGGTATGTTTTGGTGAACACCAAAGAATCTCTATTGAAAATGGTTTGCACTACTTGCAGATAGTGTGGCTTCCCAAACACCTTTGTTTCAAGCCGCCATCGTGAAGCAAGCTGCCAAGATCTTGAGGATTCATTTGGGGGAGCGTCCAGGAAATGGCTGCCGGAGCCAGGCAATGCACCGATGTGAAACGAAAGATACCATACATCTTGAGCACTGGCAAAAATAAGAGTCCCTACTCTAGCCAACTAAGCATGTTCCTTTATTGTCTTCAATAGTAGCAGTAAATACACGTGTTATGAATGTATTCAAAATTCAGAAAGCAGAATACTGTGGTAATGATAGCAATTGTTTACCCCTATTATACAACCATCATTAACCACTATCATATAACCATTGATTTTATCAATATTCCTAGATTGCTATAATAAATTAACCATTATTGACTATTGTCCAATGTTAACAATAGGTTAATTAATTGATATTCACCCATAATTTTGCCGTTATTCACCACTAACCAGTGATTTGCTATTAACAATGAAGTAATAGCCAAATGGTTTGCCATTATTAACCACTATTATATATAACATCTAACTATGGTTATTAACCACTATTAACCAGTGATGTGCTATTAAACGCTACATAACACCACTATCTAACCAGTGAGTGCCATTATTCACCACTATTAACTATGGTAATTAATGTCAATAAACCATAGTTTATTAATCAGGGGGGGTACTCCCCAAATAGTCATAATCTGATACTTAAATGGTAGCCCCTCAATGAAACAACCTAGGAGTTTATTAATCCAGGGTTGACATTAACAACTAACTAGATGGCAATAGTGGTTAATAATGGATTAACTATTAACAATGGTTATTAATTATTATATAACTATTAACTACGATTCTTAACCACTACTAAGTTACTAAGTATTAATGTTCACATGGCGTTAATAAACCACCCGCAATAAAGTACGCCAACTCCCAGGAAAAATTAATACCCCCCCCCCACGGTAATAAAGTACGCCAACTTTTTTTCCCGTTTGTTTTGCCATTTTTTTCCGTTTTTTTTCCGTTGTTTCCCCGTTTTTTTCCCGTGGTTTTTCTCGTTATTTTTCCCTTTATGTATTCGTTTTCAATTAGGCAATTCATTTGGGAATACTAAAGTGGAAAGAAAGTTCCCTTTATGTATTCGTTTTCAATTAGGCAATTCATTTGGGAATACTAAAGTGGAAAGAATGTTCCCTTTATGTATTCGTTTTCAATTCGGCAATTCATTTGGGAATACTACAGTGGAAAGAATGTTCACTTTATGTATTCGTTTTCAATTAGGCAATTTGTTCGGCGCCACATAGGTCTGAAAATTTTCCAGGAACCCTAGGTGAATGTTTGGCCTAGATTTTATTGTAATGCTCTTAATGTTTGGGGGGGTTATTAATGCCATGTTAACATTATATAACTATCATTAACCATTATTAACCACTATTAACTAGTATTAACCATGATTCACCACTATTAACTAGGATTAACCATTATTCACCACTATTAACAATGGTTATTAATATCATTAACTACGGTTATTATAACCACTGGGCGCACCTCCAAGGAGATCCCTTGCATTCCTGGAAGCTCCCGCAGCTCACCAGTGGACAGGAAACCGTCGCGGTCCAGGTCTAAGCGTTCCTGAAAAGAAAACACCACGGCGTTGTTTAAAGGACTGAAGCCAGAGGTTTTTAAACTTGGACATTGTACGATTTTTATGGGAAATTCTATAGTTGTCGTGATGGAAAAATTTATCGTGTTTATGGGAAATTCTATAGTTTCATGGGAAATTCTGTGGTTTTTATGGGGAAATTATGAAAATTGTATGTTTTTCAAAAGAAATCCCAATAGTATGGAAAGATTGTGGGAATAGTGGTCCCATCATCGATGGCCCCTATAAATTCTATTGTTTTTGTAGGAGAAACAGATGGGAAAAGGATGGAAAGGTTAAATCGATCTGTGAACTGGTCCACCAAAGTTGATCAAAGCAAGTCTCTAGAGACTGAAAAGCATGAAATGGTGGTTGCGACCTAAATTTTGGTATCTCCAACACCAAAAAAAGCCGTAGCCAGGATGAAAGTATAACTTCAAGAAGAGATTTGACATAACAAGCAAGACCGTCTACAACAAGCCAGACCCTCTTGTCACCAAACGTTGAGGGGCCTAAATAATTACCAGCATTTTATGATTGGGGGCGAAACCCAACAGATTGGTCGTATCCACGCCAGTATACATAATCCTACTTTTTGATGTGGCTATGGATCAATACCTATTAATACCATTTTTAGGGGAATGAACATCCATTTACCAGCTATTTTGATGTTCACCAGGGGTACCTAATTTTGACCCATACCCATGTATTTTCCAACTCAAAGTTGGACTCTGCGATTTGTGTTGCGACGTAACCGATGTTCGACAGCTGCCACACATTCCGAGAATCAAAGAGCTCCACTGCTGCAGTGGCTCGCCTCTTGTCGGGACAATGATTGATCAGTGCCTCACACAATGGATGGAGCAAGTCTGACAGCAGGACAGCGCCACCAGCACTACCAGTAGGTGTCAAAATTTGGGGGATCAACTTGGATCAACTGTGCATCGGACTTAGGAGCCATGAGGGGGGCATGTCTCATATCTCAATTCAAATGATGAATCTACCAGGAAAATTCGCGACACGCAATCACTACCAATGCTTTGTGGTCAGAGGCAACAATTTTGACAATGATGATGACGATGATGATGATGATGATGATGAGGAGGAGGATGATGATGATGATGATGATCATGATGAAGGGACATCCCGTGCACTGGCGAGTCAGGCCATCCCCTGCACCAGCGAGCCAAAATCCCGAGCACACACGAGGCAATTAGCGAATGAGACGATCATCTGCCATGCCCCATCCCATCCTCGAACAGATTCTCATCAGTGGCTGGACAGCCATCTTCGCTGTCCAACAACTTGGTAAAGGATATGGAGTCAAAGCCCTTTTGCCTTAGGACAGGGGATGATGGATGCACTGCAAGATACGTCTCCAAGCACAAAATCAGGGATGCAGCTTTTCTTTAACAAGCACAACCGTCGCAACCATGATGGTGATAACAAGAACAGTGGCATTTGCAGCATGATAGTATATTAGATTATCCCATTATGATCCCACTATCATCATTGCTTCATAGTTACCAATAGTTATGAACAGTCCATTCCTGTGGGTCCAAAAAAATCTCATCCTTCACATTTTGAAACCCACGTTGGCAAGGCGCGGCTGGATCTCCATATCACCTGGTTGTGTGGGCAACGGCTGGCTCTTGTGGGAACAAAGGTTTACTGAACGGATGGCCATCAGAATAAACTCCCTGCGGATTAAATTCAAGACCTGTCTATGCTTTATCCTCACGTTTTTGTCAAGCTACAAAACCATAGATCTCGGCAGCAAGCTCGATCCATACCGAAGCAGGTTCGTTTTCACCACTTTTTAGTGGCAAATGGGCAAAATGATCTCCATCAATATCTATTGTTTCTAGTTGCCATAAAATGCGGGTAAATGTCCATTCTTGGGCATTCATATCCACGACTTTGGCAATTCTGAGCAGCAAATCCATTTTTTTGCATTGATACCTTTCCATTCATATGCATTGAAATGACGGTAAATCTGCCACTTGCAGAACTCATTTGATCACTGTTCAAAACCCGCAACATCATTCCATTATACTGTACTGGTTTGTTAGCAGAGTTTCGCAGCTATGGATTATGATAATCCCAACATATTGGGCAGTATACCCACCGAACATATTGTCAATCGACCAGCATTTATCAACTAGATCCCCATATTCTCGAAGGTTTTGAAACCCCCAAACATCATGGTGAAATCCACATGTTTCACCCCAGATCCAAAATGATTCACCAACAGGGCCCCCAAAAACCCCAAAAACCCCAGGGCCACATTCCACCGCCGTGGAAACTCCACGCTGAGCGTCTGCAGAGCTCCTGGTACTCCGCGCGCCACTCGTCCTCCGAGAAGTTGAAACCCATGAGCCGCGCGAGGCCCATGAGTTCCCCCTGCTGCAAAAAGCCATCGCGGTCACGGTCCAACATCCTCCAGCAGCTGAGATGATCTATCTGTAGACTAGAATGTGTATGTCTATATATATTATATATAGTATATATATATATATATTATTTTATTTTATATGTTATATATTATATGTTATATATTATATATTATATATAGTATATATATATTATATTAAATTGTATATGTTATATATTATATATTATATATTATATATATTATATATTATATTATATTATATATATATATACTATTATATATTATATATTGTATATATAATAATATACAGATAATGCATGCATGCATGTATGTATGTAAGGTCGGCATGTATGATTATAGTGATCATAACAATGACAATGACGATGAATATAATACATGATGATAATGATAATGGTTGCGACTGTCCGGTGTAATAATCATCCACTACTAAATCGGCCATAAAATCGTCCTATTCCATATTCCCCATTTCTGGATTATCATCATGTCATGTTCTCCATTGACATCCATGTTCAAATGAGCAGTGTTCGAAATCCTCTGTCATTCCATTTCCCATTTCCCATTCGGCCATGTGATCTCAGCTGTATGTACAACTAAGCTCGCCAATGGGTGATCATCTGCCCTGTGTTAGGGCAGGCATCCCTTGTAAGTCTTTGCCTACTTTGCGTATGGGCTTACCAATGTGCTTCTGGAAAACGTGGTCAATTCCACTAATGATCTCCTGTGGCAGTTTGATCTTGAAGCAGCGTGTCCAGATAGGAAAAGAAGAACCTGCAGGGCGGCGCCTAATGGGGCCAACTTCGATGTTGAAAGCCTTTGCGAGGCGCACCACAAAGTGACTCATCCATGTGCACTGCTGCGTGAAGCAGTACTGGTGATGCAGTGGCATACCTTGTTCGGCTGTGAACCACTGCTTATTGATGCACACCGGACCGACACTTCCACTGTGCTGTTGGAAATGAATCACTAATTGGTAGGAGGATAGCCATTGCGGCGTAGCTCCTGGCAAGTTATGCAAGTGCTGCAACCAGTCAAATACCATTTGTCCGCTATCTCCCAATTGAACTGCGGGATCCCTGTCAGTCCATGTAGGGAAAGGATCAAACAAACATGGGTGATCATCTTCAGGTGGTGGCAAAAAGGAGGGCACCGGAACTGCACTGTCAAGTGTACTGGTCTTCGCCATCTGTGCACGCTGACCTACTGCAACAAAAATCCAGTGGACTGCATCCCTCATCAGCTCTCGGCTAATTATTTGGCGTTTCAGACTATCTCTGATTTTCCAAAAATGTGGGGTGAAAAGACTGCGGGCTTCTTCTGCGGCTCGGTCTGCTGATTCGTTGCCCAAAATGGCCCATTTCTCCACAGGACTGCTCGATGCTTCAACTGTTGAGTGAGAATGAATCTTGGCAACTTTGATCAGCAGTTGGTGTGCAACTGCTTGTTGGGTAAGGTCAAACAGTCTTTGCCACAGGTCGTGGTCATTGCTTGTGTTGGAGCATGCGGTGTCTCCAGTGCGGAAAGCTTCCAATGTTCTTTGAACCTCGAGGTTATCGACCCACAAAATAGCTGGCTTATCATGCAGAACTATCCATTCCAAAGCTGATATACATGCTAGTATCTCTGCCCTCAAAACCGTCTGCATGAGGCCTGGCACAAAACCCTGGGCCAATGTGAGAAAACCTTTGGCTGGCAATGTCGCAAGTGAAACTCCCCAAGTAGCTACTCGCAGTATTGGGTCCGCTGGTGAGACCGCACTACCATCTGTGAAAAGGTGAGCGACGGGGAAATGACAATGGTGAGTCTGAAAACATTTTGTTCTGTCTGGCAAGTTGTGCAGGCAAGCATGAAAATCCTGCAAGGCTTCTGGCTCTGAAATCCAACCATGGTTGCGGGTGCACAAAGGTGCTTGGTGGATCTGGTCCAAAATTTGAGGATCAATTTTTGCTCGGAGATCTGCCGTGGCTGGGCAAAACCAATGTCTGTGTAACACTGAGTCATCTGCAGGACACCACGGACAGGAGGTTTGATCTACTAAGCCGCTATGGATAAGTTTATCATTGGTGAAAAAACTTCCATTCAAAGCATAGCGTACAAACCCTTGGTCAGACAATTCAATCTTCTTCATGGACGCAAGTGTCAAGGCTACATCTGCATTCTCGATACCTTCCATGGAGTTGCGTTCTGCAGCTTTGGAACATGCCAAGGTCCACCAAGCTAGTTGCAGACGACGCTTGAGGAGGCTAATTGGACTGTCAAAAACATGTATGGCCAAACCCTTGTGGTCCAGGAACCATCCATTGCCTTGCCATGACCATGCAATCATGTGCAATCTTTGGAGCAGCACTCCACACGGGCCTGGGTCAACTCTGCGGTCTGGTTGATCTGTCAGAAAATCCAATACCTCATAGGAAGGCAAGGGGTCTGCAAAACGTCTGAAAGAGAGTACTGTCTGCCAAAGGCACCAATAGCCTGGGTCACTGCGGATGTCACAAATGCATGAGAGTTGCAGCATCGGGTGCATACCCTTGTTGGACCATCCTAGCCCACGCAATGCACGTGTGCGCAGCCGATTGATGTGGTCTTGGCCAAAAATGGTGGTACTGATACCATACAGGGCTTTGGGCCAAGCGGCCACTCGCAGGCTTATCTGTTTTTGGCGAAGCGGGGCAGGGCTCCTGGCTAGGCGGGGCCAGTAGTCAGTGAGCTTGTCCGCTCGTGCTCTCAAGACTTTGTTAGTGTGGCGTCTGCAGAATGTCATCTGGCCTCCCAGGTCCTTCGTGTCATAAATGACTGCATGACCTGCCTGTCTGAGGATATCTCTTTGTTGGGTGGAGGTGGCCCATGTTACTGTTTTGGATGAGTCAAGCTCGATGTCCAGCTCCTGGCAAAAGGTCTTGATGCCTTGAAAACCATCGATGATTCCTTCCGAAGTTTGGGAAGTGATCTCCATGTTGTCAACGAAGCTCCATAATTGAACTGTTGGTGTGGCATGGTGGAGCCAGGCAAACAGTCCGATGTTCACAATGTACATCGAGGCTACGCTGAGTGGATCACCCTCAGGAAAGCCCGTTGTTGCTCTGAGGGCCGGTCCAGTTCCACCATTGATGGCGAATCGCCTCTCCAGCCCAGTGATGGCAGAAAACCATGGTTTCAAGATCTGTTCAGGGATGCGCAACTGCCGAGCCATGTGGAATACTGGTATGCGCGGCAAGCAATTGTAGCACTTGACAATGTCGCTAATGCCCCCTGCCAGGGGCTCACCATCATACCAGGATCTTTCGACCAATGCAGAAATTTTCCACCAAACATGTGCCGTTTCACGTTTGGATCTGTTACCCAACAATCCATCTGGAGAAAATTTAGCTAGCCAGGCTAAAATC
This sequence comes from Cladocopium goreaui, assembly GCA_947184155.2. Classification (NCBI taxonomy): domain Eukaryota; class Dinophyceae; order Suessiales; family Symbiodiniaceae; genus Cladocopium; species Cladocopium goreaui. Next base: position 1,250,381 of record CAMXCT020000446.1, read on the forward strand.
TGTTTTGTTCTGATGGAGGACCAAATCCTATAGGGTAAGGAAAGAACACAGATTGGTCTAAATTCCGAAGGCCTATCTGCATGGATTCGTTTTTCGATGGCTGTTATCAAACCTGTGCGCATAGCTTGTGGCCAGGGTTGGCCTTGTTCGATGTGCCAGAACATCTGCAAAAGGTTTTCTGTCAAGGCTGTGGGCAGTCTCAGCAAATCTTCTTTGGATATCCCATCAGGGCCAGTTGCCGTGCGACTTTTCTTATGTTGGAGGGCCTTGCGCCATTGCTCCAGGGTGATGGGCAAGTATGGCATCTCCTCAGGTGGATGTGGGAGTGCTCTGTCAATGAAACTAGCAAAGGCTGTCGATCTAGTTGTGTCCGTATGTCGATGCTTATCCCACTTGTCAAGCCAAAGGTCTTGAAATTGTTGAAACATTTCTTGGCGGCTGGCCACATACCGCTGTTGTGTGAGTGTGTTACCTTCTTCAACAGTGTCTGGTTCCAATCTGATTTCCCCTGGTATGTGCTGGACAACATATAGTGGCCCTTGAGGTCCAATCAGAGGCAGTGATGGATCCAAATCTCCTGTCTTATAAGTAACGCACCCATCTGGATCTACTGACTCCACTGTTGTGGAGAATGTGGTCAACAGGGTGTGGACCGGCATTGCTTGCGGTGTTGCTGTGTCCTTATAGATCTTGTGTGGATCAGCTATGCGCGCAAGCTTAGCTTCCATACGGCGTTGCTTGATCAATTTGGCTTCAAAAAGCTGATGTTCCGCTTGAAAACTTTGGAAAATCTGGAAAGCAAGGTCATGGTTGGGTGGCCAACGTGGAATGCTCTTTGGGGATCCTGCCGTTTGACAGGCTCTGTGGGGCCAAAATCTACGGAACCCTTGTGGGAAACCTGGTGCTTTAATGATCGAGTGCCAAAGCGCTTGGACTTCTCGGTCAGGCACAATTTTTTGATTGGTGGATTTGGTCATGTTGCAGTAGCTCTGGAGCCGTCTGAGCTGGCGGGTCCAATTGTAGTGCTGCCAATGATCCCCAATAAACTTACCCTGTACCCCATGGCAGCCCGCCCTTCTGAGCGGGGGGGGTTCCTGATTGGTCCAGTTGACTTCGGTGGTCTGGGCTCGGCCACACTGCATGGGTTGGAGACCGGATGTCTGCCCTACCCTGAGTTTGGAATCGACTTGGGATTCAACAGCATGCCAAAACAATGGATAAAATCGTTCCGGATCGGAAGCATCCAAATTGGAGGCAGTTGGAAAATCTGTGTCTTCAGGCAACTGGTCTCATGGTAAAGCCTGGGGTTTTCGCCAGATCGGGACTGGTTCCATGGCTCCCAACGGTTTGAGTTCAACATACACCAAAGCATGATCACTAAACCAAGTGGTATCAACCTTGACGCCGGTCACAAAAGGCAATAACTCTCGGGAAAGCCAAACATGGTCTTTGATGGTCTTTTGCTTGCAGGTCTTGCGTGGTTCTTGGCCCCATGCATAGTGAGCAAATGTTTGAGCTTCCACAAATCCATGATTCTGCCACAATTTTGCAAGATCAATTTGAGGGGTTTCCAAGTTGAAATCACCCATGAGAAACCGGGGCCCATGGCTCTGCAATACTATGCGGGTGGTAATGGCTTTGAGGAGATCTTCCGTTTGTTCGATAACTTTGGGAGTATGACTGTCTTTGGCATAGCCATACGCCACCCCGCCCTTGATCCACTGGCCTGCAAAAAACCCTGCAACTTGGATGCGTCCGGTCAGCCATTGATCTTGGCGCCAATCATTGGTCAGTGGCCGGCATGGCATACTGGAGCAAAAGGCTACGCCTACATGTTTACCACCTATAGCACCGATGTTGGTGCTGGTATAGGGGGCTGGTGCACCTGGCAAAAATCTCAATTTTGGATGGTGACCTGCGTTCAAGGTTTTCAGGAAATGTTCATTGCCTCCCTTGGTCAAACACGTTTCTGAGAAACCCCAAATCCCCTTAGGCATCTGACGGACAGTATCTGCTTTTGTCAACAAATTGTTGGCATTGGCACATCCCAATACAAAAGTGTTGGGCTCAGGCGGACCTGGGTGGTCTGCTTCGCCAATTCGGGTTTGTTGCAAACTGTGATCCCAACCTGTGGCATGAGGGTGCTCATGATTCACTGATTGTCTCAGTGTGGGCCCTTTGCACGGCTTGGTGGTGGTCCTGTTATTTGTGAGGCTCCATTGATCTGATGGCTTGTGATCTCTATGGATAGGGCCCTGGCAATGGTTCTCTTTGGCATGGGTCCATTCTTCTACTGCTGGGAAGGGTTCTCCAGCGGTCATAGTGATCTGAAGGCAGATCAGCAGAAACCAAAAGGCCTGTGCAAAAAAGGTCCTTCGCTGGGGCTGGGACTTGTTGTGTCGTGTGGGCTGTGCCCTTGAATGTGATCTCTGGTGGATCTTTTCTGATGTGAATCTGGTACATTGACAAGGTAAGGACAGTAGCCAGGCCCATAGATTCAACAAAAGGGCCATAGCCTGTCCCCACCGTCACTCATTGGTCTTAGGCCTCTTGGCCATGATGCGTTCGATTTCACCCAACTGCTCGGTGAATCGCTGGTCCAAGAGCTGGTGCACCGTGGCATGATGTTGTTCCACTTGGGAGCGTACCTGGTGGAGCTGCTGCAAAGTGTCATTGTGCTGATTGGCTGTGGTCTGCTGATGATGTTGAAGCGAGGTCTCCATCTTGTTCAGTCTCTGTTCAAGTTGGCCTACTCTGTCATCATCCGCTGCCATCATGACGTCTTCCCCTTCCGTTTTGGAGAGGGTGGCCTTGATGCGCTGTTCAATGCGCTGCTCCATGGATGTCAAGTCATGTTTGGTGACCTGCTGCTGTGGACTTGGTTTGGCAAATTTGCTGGGGGTTGACCAGGGATCCTGTGCAGCCCAAGGGTCCGCTTCTTCTTTGGCATGTTTGGTGGGTGTCGTCAGTGCCGCAATGGTTTTTGCACTGGCTTGGACATCATATGGCTGGAAGGCTGCATTGCCTTTCTTGGGAGGATCCGGTGTGACCAAGACATCCCCATGTTGGAGCTGGTAGACTTCACTGTCGGGGGCCTGGGCGGCCAATAAGTGCCACAGCACTCCTTTTCCATCAGCTGATCTGGCTTTGGGCTGTACCGGTTTGGCATTCCATTCCCAAGCTTTGCAAATTTTTATGATTGCTGCACGAGTGGAGCCAGGTGGGAATGGGCCCACCGTGAAGCTTTGCAGTGCCTGTGATTCAATCCAAGGAGTGGATGGCTTGAATTGCTGATGCAGTGCTTCTGCTCTGTCCTCAGTGGTGCGTAGGCCGAACTTTTGGCCAGTCCTTGCCAGGCAGCACCAGTCTCTGGCAGTCTGCACAATGGCCTGAAGGCTACCTTTGTCCTGTTGGGGAAGCCACACAACCCTGAATTCACTGGCCGGTCGGCGGCCTTCTTCATTCCTGGGTTCTATATAGATGCCTGATTTGCCGCAGTGGTTCATGAATGGCTGGAGGTCTGTGGTCCCAATGCGCATGGTAACTATGAAAACCTGAGCCAGTGGGGCAGTGGTTTTTTCCAATCGTAAGGTGACAAATTGACGGTCCCAAAGGTCAATGATGAACGGCTCAAGATTGTCCTTGAACCGGAGTTCGGGCATTGCCTGGAGAATCTGGCGTACTGGGTTGCGGATGAATTGTGTCCACTCCCCTTCCCATTCGTCTCTGAAGGTGAGCACTCGGATGACTGAGTTGGGCGTCTCATCCACTTTGAGCTTGGTGACTGGCTCGTTTCTCGCAACTACTGAAGCGCCTAGTTGGATCAGTCTGGCAGCTGCTAGGATGGGTTCATCAGTCTGCGTGCATCGACCTGGAAATCGGATGACTTCTCCAATGGAAAGCACGTTGCTGGCTGCATGGTCCAAGATCAACAACGCCAGTCCATATTTGGACACTGGTTGGGGCATACGTAAGAAGGGAGCTGCTTCGACACTATCAGTGATGACTACCCCCCGTGTTTCTGGTCCTACCTGCTGTAGCGGGATCTGTTGTAAGGGTTCCCGATCCGCCTGGCAGAAAATCCCTGGGGGGATAACCACATCATTGGCATTCAGCCTGATCGGTTTGGACTTGGCAGCTTGTCCTTTCTTCTTGGTTTGGCCAACTGGTTTGCCAGAAAGTGCTCTCTCCTTGAGGACTTCTGATAACTCACTCGGATGCACAAGTTGAAGTTTGGGTGACAGCGAGTTGGCCTTTGCTTTGAGGCCCTTCCATGGATTGGGGGCTCTTGTGACCTGCATGATAGCCTGGCGTCCCAGTTTGGCCAGGACTTCTTTGGTTCTGTCCCCCACAGCAGAGGTTGGTACTCCGTGCTCCTGCAGGAGGTCATTGAGCTGTCGTTCAAGGTTGTCTGAGCCTTTGGCACCTCCTATCGGGAAATGACCAACCTGTATGAGTGCTTTGGCTTGGCCAGTAGCAATCAATTGTTGCTGGAATTGAGCTCTCCATAGAGATGCCTGGTGTGGGGTCACGGGTGCACATGGCACGTTGGAACAACTGTGGTTGCAGGTCCAAACCACTGATTGGAATCCACAGTCGCCTGCAAACATGTGATCAAGCTCTCTGATATGAATGTCATGGCTGGTTGACATCCATTGGGGCGGATGTTCCAAATGGTTGTCCGGGTCTGCAAAGAGGTTTCGAGCATCATTGATGAATTCTCCTCCATCAGTTGTGGTTTGGATCACCCATTTGTCATCATGTTGGTAAACCAAGAAAGGGATCCAATGTCTCCCAATCAGGCAAGCTGATGCAACTGGACAGGGTTGAATGGATGCATGGTGAATCAATTCTCCAATCCATTGAGCCATTCGAGCAATGGCTGCACAATAGCCTTCGGAATCCAACATGGCAAGGACATGAAAGTACTTGACCTGCGACACATGTTCAAATTGTTGCATGTAGAACAAGATTTCATCTGCTGCTACCCAAGCTTGCTGTTGGAATAGCACTGCCAATCTGGATTGGAGCAGTTGTTTTCTCAAATCTGGTCTAGGGTCATTGCGGGCTGTGACCGGGCAAACCTGGGGCTGAGATGCTGGTGCAAGGTGGATCTGGAGGTGCTCCGTGATCACCGTAGTACCTGGTAAAGTGTGACCCAGGTTACTCTTGGCCTGTGTATTGGCCGGTACACAGCCCAGCTCATGTTCTGCATGCAGCAAATCGTCGATTGTGGTACCAAATGGAATCCTGATGGGTATCGGCGCAGTTCCATATGGGTATACCAAGGAAGCATGGATGTGGTGAGCAAATTGATCCATGGCTTGGTTGGTGTTGTGCAAGGTTGAATCTGGTGCAACTGTTCCACTCCCCAAACATTTGGGCATTGGTGGGTCATGCCGATCTTCATGGTCGGGGTCAGGTACCTCAGGTGTGCATGGCAAAGGGATCCCTTCTGTAGTGCCCTTGGCCTGGTTGATGTTCGCAAGACCCTTTGTGTCGTTCAGCCCCTTTGCATGGGCAGCACCAGTGGAGTCGGCAAGGTCATCCTTTGGATCAGTGCTCTCGGCATTATGGTTACCCGGAGTTGCCGTCATTCCGGGGGTCAAAGGACCAGCAGTTGAGTCGGCACACCGGGGTGCCATAGCAATGAGCTCATTGGCATCAATGAAAGCCTCGGTCTGGTCCCTCGGCTTGGTTTCATTTGTTGAGCATGGGGCTCCTGTCGCAATGCCATGCAATTTGAGGGAGGAATGCTCGGCCTTCTCAGCATTATGGTTACCCGGAGTGGCTGAGATTCCGGGGGTCAGTGGACCAGCATGTTGTAGGGGCCTGGATGGTGGAGCATCTACGGCAGTTGAGCTCAGGTGCACGGCATTCTGGTATCCCGGAGTTGCCGTCATTCCGGGGGTCAAATGACCAGCACAGGGGAGGGGTTGGTCCATTCCATCCTTGGTGACACCTGCTGGTGTGGTTTGGACGCCTCTGTGATAATTAGATGCATTGTGAACGGCATTCTGGTAACCTGGAGTTGCCGTTATTCCAGGGGTCAAATGACCAGCGTGATTCATGGCAGCGTGGTCAGGAGCAACCTTGTGGGCTGCTTCATGTGAGCTCTCTTCGGATGGGATCCCTGCAGGCAACCCCTCTGGCTTTGCTACGGCATTTTGGTATCCCGGAGTAGCCGGCATTCCGGGGGTCAAAGGACCAGCATGGGAGGGGCAATGGTCAGGGGAGAAAGACTTGGTGTCCGCTGCTAATGCTCGGCTGTTCGCAAGTGGCTCATGTACAATAGGTTGTTTCAGGCCGGCTGCAATTGAATCGGATGCAACACTTCCCCGTTGGTCAGGGATGCCAACTGTTTCTGATTCCTGCCCATGAATTAATCCCGCCTCGGATGTGTCCATTGCAATGGCCTGTTCAGCTTGCTTGCACTCGGAGGACTCAGAATCGGAATCGGCGTGTTTGGCATGTATGACCCCTGCCTCGGATGCTTTCGAATGCTCATCAGGCCGAATGTGAGATCCGTTGGAAGGATCTGCTTGTGGCTGGTCAGCAACGGATGCATGTGAAAGCTCTTTGGCTTCCTTGGCAGTGGTGTGTGGCTTGCCTGAAAAACTGTGCTCTGGTGCCTTAGTCAGCAATGGAAATCCTTGGGATTGCGGAGCCTCAGTCCAGGTGGCTGTGGGTGAAATGGTCTGAGCAATCGGGACATTGGATGGAACCTGAAAACCAGGGACACTACCTTTGGTATTCCAATTGTCCATCTCTCTTGGCGAAGTGAAAGATTCTTTGGGTTTGGTCTCAGTCTGGTCAAATTGTTTCCAATCTTCTGCATTGGGGGGTGCTGTGATGACAGGTGGAACTTCAACTTCAACGACTGGAGTCGATGGGGTTGTTTTCAACTGGCATGCACGTGTCAAGACTGTTGAAAGTGCATCGGTCTCAAATCTAGGCTTAACATCACCTGACCCTGTTCCCCCCGTTTTGGATGGCTCTGATGCTTCCAAGTTGTCGAAGGAGTCCTGAAGCGTGCTTGCGATGCTTTCAGCATCAGGCAACTGGCGTGGGACAATACGACCTGAAGCGGCAGCTGACAGACACCCTTGGAGCATCCTACAGGTCTTTTGAACTCTTGGTACTTGACCGATCCCTGGAAACATGGCTTCTCGTGATTGGAAAAGAGATTCCATCATGTTCCACAAGATCTGTTCCGGTGGTGGGGCATGATCAGGGCAAGTGAGATCAGCATTGGTAAAATTCAATTGAGCTAAAACCCAACCTGATTGCAACGGTGAAGCCATCTGACCTAAACCTGAAATCGCCAGTTTCAAATGAGGCATCCATGGTCGATTTGGATTGAGTCCTTGCAAAAGGCTGAGTTCCCAAGGATGGATATGTCGCAATCTCGGGACCTCTTGAGTGCCTTCCATGACTGAACCCCCCAAATGAATCAGTGCTCCATGCATCCCTCGGTTCTGCAAACGTGTCAGGCTCATGGGGTATTGCCTGCAACCACATGGACAAGGGTCTAACTGGTTTCCCCAACCGTGCAGAGCTGTCTTCAGCTGCGAAGCAAGATTGATCAGATTCTTTGCGATGCCTCCACATTCTTCAAACTTGCGATACTCATACAATCCAATTTCCAAATGGTGCTGGTGATCAGGCGGCCAAATGGGAAAATCAGGCAGGATGTCTCCTACTGTGATTAATGCAGGAAGGTTCGGAAATGGCTCCAATGCCGGCGGTGAGGAACCTGGAAAAGTCAACATACACCACCAGCGTTTTCTGTTGGTGCACCAAATCTGATTCAGATCCAAGATGACTTCTCGAGCATTGTATTTGGTGACCTGGCACCAATCCCTCAACAGTTTCAAAACATCTTTATCCTTCCGTGCTTCAGTGACACATTCAAGCAAAATGGTGTGACAGCGAAGGAAAAATGAACATCGTAAAACAGATTTGAGTGTCAATGCTCTGACATCTGTGGATCTTTTTTGATCTCCCAGACGGCTCCATGGTTGACATGGAAAGCCGGCTCCCAAAACTGCCGGTGTCGGATGCGCTGCATGAATCTCAGCCCAGACTGAGTGGTTACCGATGTCCCCTGTGACAGTGGATTCAAACCCTTGATACCGCATGAAAGAAGTAAAGGAATCTCTGATGTCGTTGGCCACATGAACTTTGATGCCGTTGGCTGTCATGCCCTCCCCAAGTGCACCAATCCCTGCACAAACTTCGATGCCGTCTTTCATGGAACTGCTTGAAGCGATGGAATGCTCCAAATAGTGGTTGGCTGCGTCCACATGGAAACCAGATTTACCCATACTGATTTTTCCTCCCAAAATGGTTACAGCTACTGTGTCAGTCTTGAAGCATCCTGCAACTGTCAAAAAGGTTCGATGAACAGCACTGAGAACCAAATGTTTGTGGTTGGTCTCATCCCGAATTATCAGTTCAGCAAGAAAGTCAACCTCCTCACCCTCATGGATATGTTTCCAGTTAGGTTCCAGTCCCAGATTTGCCATGGCGACAAAGGATCCTAGGTACAAAGCAACGTCCCCCCCGAGGGTCTGCCAGCGTAGCTGTACCCCTGACAGGTCTCGGGCCCACAGCTCTCTGTCATTCCATTGTACTGGCGGATTTAAAGGGATTCCCATACTGGATTGTGAGAATCCCATACTAGACATCAATAGACTGGGTAGTATAACCTCCTGGAATCATCAGAGAACATGATGGCTGTCTATAATCCCCAATAATCATCAATAGACATCATTAATAGAACATAATAGAACATGATTGCTCAAATGGCCATCTCCTGAAGACTTGCAGGATCAGCCATCTTCGATGCTCATGTCCAGGCGACACTGGCGACACTGGCACTGGCGACAGAGCCTGCGAAGACGAAAAAACGTGGGATTTATGGAAATGGCCAAGCGGACCACACAGATAGGTAATCTTAATCTATCAATTGTTATTAATCATTCAGATCATTCGAATTTTGCTGGTAAATGATTTGACCCTTAGCCTAATACCTTGGAAGCAAGGTCATCTCAAAATCCAACCGAGGACCTCCGGCTCAACCTGGAATATGCAGAACATTACACTGTTGCAAACTGACCCAGCAACCATCTTGAAACGGCAGTCCTCTTCTGCCCAGCGATTCGCGCGCGGGGAGCTCTGAACCATCTCCACTGTGGGAGATTCCCTTGTGTCAAGAAGGTCTTGGCGCAGGTGGCTCAACCTGGAAGGTGCCAGGTAGATTTATCCAACAGCGACTGATTAAGCACAGTTTTGCATCTTGAGATCCTTCGCAACATGGCTTGAACGAAAAGAATTGAAAATAGTGCACCACCAACGCCCAAAGGATTCTTGTGGATTCTCATCATGCTCCCCTCTAAGAATTCCCTGTCACCCATAGAAAACCTGCACGCCTTGCACGAAGCTGTTGCTGTTCCAGCTGCAGTTGCTTTAGCCCTTCTTTCCTCAAGAACCCCAAGTTGCTTTGTCTCAAAACGGGGCATATATCGCCACAGTTCATGGATACTATGTAATTGGATTTAATGTTGGTTGTGAATAGGATAAACGATGACAACCCAACAACGGCAACGAGGGATACCGGGATACCCCAATTTCAAGACCGGTTTGATGAGAAAATGATGATGATCCATTTGAATCATGTCCGTACAAACAGGCAGTCTTTCCCACTGCGGGCCGAAGTGCCAAGGTGCAAAATTCTGCTTGGAAATCTTCAAGTACTGAAGCTGTTAGCGCTTTAACCACGAAAAACTCCCATCGCTTTTCACACGCTCACTTCAACCAAGACAGGTGTCTGAAAATGGGGTACACTTATATATATATATACATATACTCGTATATATATATATATATACATACACGTAATTCCACTATGGAGAGTGAATGCTAGTGATGAGTTCCCCCCTTACAGCTGTCATTTTAGGGCAAACCCAGTGTCATCTCGGAGGACTCTGCACTCTTGAAGAGGCTACGCTGCTGATCCTGTGGAAGCCAAAACTGGGAGATTTCACAGGGGGTATAAGTCTTATATATCATGGATATAACATTGTTATATATATATATATACATTATACTTAATTACCGTGGATGTTAATAAAATGTTATGGGATATATGATATATATGCTTATTCAAACCTGGATATAACATGGATATAACAAGCATGATGGAATATAATTGGAATATCATGGGATTTTTACAGGGATGGCTTTTTGGAGAGATTTCATGGGATGTAACAGGGATACGGATAAAAAATGGAATATCATGGGATTTAACAACGATGAGGTACCCCAAATTCCAATGGTTCATCGTCATGGACAGCGCCAGTTCTAAGCAAAGCCTCATTGCTACAGGCCGCATAGACCAATTCTTGGTAACATAATCTACTGCTGATCTAGTGTTGATGGAAAATTGGCCAACGATGGCCAATGAATGTCTTGGAATGTGTCAAACTCAACCCGCGAGAATGGACCAACGTCCTGGCTTCATCAGTACCCCCCAATTTTCACCTAGTGGTTGATCCATTCTAAACCCAGCGTTCCCCAAGAAATCCTCGATGAAGTGCAAGGCTTTCAGCTGATGCCTCAAACCATCTGCGGTGGCGACAGGCTGACGCTGTCCCTTGAGCCACGGCCAAAATGATTCTGAACCAGCATGCGATTGGAGATTCCACCTTGCTAAAGCAAGGGGGACTTCAGCTAGCAAAAGCTAGGCTTTGTGATGTGCATGTATAGTCCATAGATATGCTCTACTCTACAATTCAATGTTGTCCAAGTTATTGTTGGCATTACATTCTACTCAAAAAGGGAAGAAACGCAGCAGCACATGTTCTTCAGAAAAATGCTGCAGCTGAGCGTCTGTTGCTGCTGCTGAAGCATGCTCAGCGAATGCCTGCAGTCCTGGCAGCATCATTTTGGTGCTTCTCTAGCCTCCCACCAGCAGGAAAACAAATAGCTAAGTCCTCCGCAGCATAAACATATGCACATGCAATGCATACGAGAGTAACATATCATTCTTACCGTCCAATTCTTCGTATATGGTCCAAGCTTGTCTAACTACCAAAGACTGCAGGTTCCATGCGTAAACATCATTTCCCCCAATACAATGTTCGCTGCAAAAAAAAAAAACTGACCAAAAAAAAAACAAATAATTGAACCCGCCAACCCAACAGTTTCACAGCTCATATCTCCATCTTGCAGTGAAATCCGCCAAGGCTCCGCCAGGTTCTCTTGTTGCTGCTGCTGTGACGTCTTCATGGTCTCTTGAAGCGCATCAATGCCGTGCTGCAGCGACGCCACAGCGGCGCTCCACCTGGTGCCAGCAGGCATTCGGTCCAGGGACGGATGAAACGAAACTAATGTTGGAAAGAGCATGCTCTATCATTATCTTGACTTTTATCATATTGGTCATTATCACTATCATAATTATCCTTATCGTATTTCTATTATTGCCATAATTATATATATATATCACATAAATAATCATTGTCATCTTATATTGATATTATGTACGATTAAATACTTAACTGTTATTACGTAGTATTATCTATCATTATATCATGTTCTCCCTCCAGCTTCCATGTCTACCAGAGGAACAAGTCGCCGCTGCCTGGGCTCTGCATCTTCCACCTTTGGACTCTCCGAAAGGGACTGGACAGGCGAAGTCGGTGAAGCATCGACGCCTTTGGGTAGCCACTGAGACCACACCGATCCTCCTTTGCATAGGCACTTAGATGGGTATGGGTCAATACCTATAGATACATTTTTAGTGGGATGAACATCCATTTACCAGCTATTTTGGGGTTCACTAGGTACCAGGGTTTTGACCCATCCCCAGATTAAGTTACCTGATGAGAGAGCACCTATGGTGGACATTTGTAGACCTTCCACGCTTCAATAACTTTTGGCAAACTATGCCTACCATATCTTTGACGTGGTGTAAACGGATGGATAGGATGCTCAGCAGCCCTGCCAGGCCTTCCTTGAATGGATCGTCAAGACCTCGAGACTTCCACTCGAGACCCCTATATTTCCCAAGAGAAAACCTGGTCCTGCCACGCTTTGCTCATTGCTCACTGGAAAAGTAAAAATAAATCACTTGTTGCTGGTGTCATCAGACGTACGAGTAGAACTGAAAACAGCAGTTGGGTCAATTGGTTGTTTCATGTTTTCTTTCGCAAATACTTTGTGGTACAAAAGAAAAGCCATGGCCGAAACCATTGACCCTTCCACTACAGCTAGGTGTCACATGGATTGAGGCACCCAAAGAATTTGAATCAGCTACAGAAGCACTGTCAACCCAACAGAAAAATATCATCTATGAGTAAGGCATAATTCCTAGAAGCACATCAATGATATTTCCCTTCTGGTTTGCTATGGATAAGTGAGCTGTATCCGTTAAACTCAGAGGTTGGTTATACCACCACTATATAGAAGTACCATGATCTTCCCATACAGGGCCAGCACTGGATTCCTTTGCCAGTCCAACGTACTCTAACCATCGCTTTCATCACTTTCATCACTTTCATCACTTTCATCACTTTCATCACTTTCATCACTTTCATCACTTTCATCACTTTCATCACTTTCATCACTTTGAAATTCCAACAACCAACATGCTCCAACCAGAAAATCAGCATTTTGCCACCCATTTGGGTGATGCTTTTGACCCTAAAAAATGCCCAAAAAAACCTCGGAACTGGGGCACCCCAACTGGGCAACGGCCCGGCGCTCTGTCGTCCGGGTTCACGTCCACCTTCCCGGTTTTTTGGATCCGGCAATCCATGGCCAGGTTTCTGGAGCATTGAAAGTAAACATTGAATTACACACATCAACAAACTAGAATAAAGAAGATAACATATATATATATATATACATAATTATGTATATGTATATACACATGTACATATAAATATATATATATATATTCACAAAGAAACAAACAGAGAAACAAACAAACAACCAACCAACCAACCAACCAAACAAACAAACATGTCCCTGAATGAAACGAGTTCGAAGAACAAAATTATCACACACACACACACACGCGCATATCCATCCAGCCTTTGAGGGGGGTTGGGCCAAAATTTCCTGTGGTCGACCTATTGGTACTTTCCGAGCCTTTCACTGCTGCACTTGCAAAGGGGCTCTCTTTTTGCGTGGATGTGCTGAGAAACAAAGAAGGATAAATCTCTCAATCGATTTCTAAAGGTTCCTAACAGCTGCCTTTAAATTATATTACAGGAACGCTGGGCAATCAATATCATATTTGAACATGTTTGAAGCTGAGCCAAATTTGATCCACTTGCATCTTTGCAATCCAAGTTGCCCAGATCCTTGCAACTGAAGGCGTGAGGCCCCACATAGGAAGCCTGTGGCTATAGTGAAGATGGTGGAGTATCTCCTTGATATCTCTTGATGTGTCAACGAACAGAGCGACCAGGCCTGCAGCTTGTCATGAGCTCGAATACCGCAGTCGACCAAGCGCCAGTGGTCCTGTGGTCATCTCTAACACTGTTCAACACTATGAGTTTCCAACCATAGATCCCAGTGTCATGTATATGACTCAGCATTCAAAGAGCAGTCTTAGAGATGGAGCATACTACATAACTTGTAAATAATTGTAAATAAATATTTATATATACAAAGAGTTGTTAAGATACCGCAGTCCGAGTTTGACTTTGGGCTGTGCCCATCATTTGCTGGGGATCGAAACAAAAAAAAATCTGGTCCTTCAGCCTCAATCCCAGGAAAGTCAACCTCAAGATCTCCGTATCCAAGCCCGACCTAAGCTCGGCTGAATGCCGTGCCGGTCAAAAAAAACTCCAGTTGGGCGGGCAGTTTTGGTGAGGGGTAAGCCATCCCACAACTAGAATCCCTTGATGTTCAGAGATGTCATAGCATTTCATAGTATTACCAGTATTACATTAATTAATTTGGTTTAATCAATCTGTGAATCTTCCAAAACTGCCTGCAGCGCCATCCAAGCCTGTCCCAATGTCTCATTTCAGCTGAAGTGACTCCCGCGCCAAGCGCTGTTTCAGGTCCAAAGTTGTAGCCTCCAAACATCTTGCGGAAAACACCTAAATCCCATGGCTGAAGACTTCATTTTCCTATTGAAATTGCTATGTATTGGGAGTATATTCAATTTTCAGACAGACCCACATGGAAACGTTAAAAATGCATGTTCCCATATATTTTCCCATCAAAATTGCCTGTGGGACTGTGGGAATGGGTCAAAATGGGAGACTTCACCACTTGGATACAGTAGTTCATAATCAGTTAATACCAACAAATGACCAGTTTGCTGCGGTTGGGCCACTGGCTTCAAAATCTTGACCACCCACAGGGATAGGCAGCTTGTCAGAACAAGATGGAAAACCTGATCATGCACCAGTTTGATCTCACAATTGTCATCCTTTGGGCACGGGGTGAACTTCACTGTCCGATTGATGAACTTCCCAAGGACTGGGTATATATATATATAATCCGACTAGCTTGACCATGGCACACATGGCGTCATTCTTAATGGTATATGGGGTCTGGTCATACCACCATAATTAATAAGGGATTCCTCATAATCTGGATATTAACCACTATTAATGGTGGATGACAATCTGGCAGGAGAAGAATGCATGCTTTGACCATGAAACACGTCCGCTGCATTGGGACCAAGATGTTGGGTACAAACCCTTCTTCCATTGGATATACATAAATATAACCAGCTATGTACCTCCTTCATCCTCCTTCTATTTCTATCGCCAAAACTCGACATCCAAAGGTAGGATTTCAAGGGTCGCCTCTGGAGCAGAGCGCTGCCAGCTGGTTCGACCATCAGGAAACTTCACCTAGGAACCATCAGCATATGGAAAGAACCCCTGGAGCCCTGGTTTTAATCGGCTCTGGATGGCACCTTCGTTTTTGCCTATGCCAAGTTGCACAGTTCGAGGGCCGGAACATCTTCTCAACAAAAGCAACAACTGTTGCACCTGGAAAACAAAACTCATGTTTGTCCTTAGGTCCTTCAACTTAACATTCCTTTTGCAATACAGTACCCATTTGCTGGAGTGTTTTCGGATATCTCAAGGATGCCCAGGAATCTCATGCCCAGGAACTGCCACATCAATGAGCCTGCCAGTGGAGATGTGATGACCTCATCAAACTCGAGCGTCAAAGTGGTCCGGTTTGATTCATGGCATATCATGGCTCAATTCATTGACTACATACAGTAGCCACAACAAAAAAACAGATGATCCAGGATCCATGACTTATCACCAGTTATATGTATATATATATATATATATACGTGTATGTATATATATATATACATACATACGTATATATATATATATGTGTGTGATTATGTGTGATATAATGTGATATATATATATACGTGTATATATGTCATATATGTATATGATTATATATGTGATATATGGGATGAATATGGATGAATCAAATCCCCTAGCAGCCCTAGCAGTTCTACAAGGGAAACTCTGCAGTTTTCCTGGGTGCGCGGGGCCTGGTCTGGACCTGACGGGATCATCACCCAACGATTTTTGCGCAGGGAACTGAAGGAAATCTATGAAGAAACCTCTTGATAACTCTTGTTTGGAAAATGTTGGAAACTACTGAAGCAAAGAATAACAAGAAAAGTCATGAGGATTCTGATATGTGTTTGGTTCCGCCAAATTTGCTGATAGTTGAACTAACATCTGTAACAAAGAAAACATCCGAGGGGTGCCTCTTTCGGTGGCGAGTTGGTCTTGGGGCAGGTCGACGCTCCTGCCGTCAATGTGAAGGGAAAGGAATGCTTGGATCACGGATTCAGACTTCAACTTCTACCAGATGTGTCGGTATTGTAGACAATTTATACGCAAAAAAAGCGCACGATCATATCTGGGGACGAATTCTCGAAAGCTTGAACATAGATGACATAAGAAAATGCGGCTCTCAGCTTTTGGAGGCTAAGAAGTGGGGTCCGAGTTTCTCAGGAACAAACCCATACCTTCATGTGGGTCTGAAAATGGAGTATTAGCCACCAAGGATATGACTACTTTGATGCTTAAAATATCATTAAGATCATTATTAATAATATTTATATTTCACGATATTCAACCGCAATCAATCATAATTAAGATTTTGGGGTACCTTATTTTCAAAATGTTTCAAACAAAGCCGTGACCACTCGGACTGGCCATGGCAGGTGTCCCATGATCAAAAAACCATCTCCAGGCCTCTCCGCGCAGCTCTGCTCTCGAAAGCCTGTCTACTGGTTGCTAGAGATTCCCAATGAATTCCCAATGATTTCCATATAGATCATAGTGTTTCCCATTGATTCCCACTCCATCACTTCGTCAACCTGATTTTTTTTCTGACTTGGAGGACCATCAACCATGGGGTTTTGGATGGTTTTGACCAGTTATGGTGGGCCAGGCCACTCATCACAAATCATCACAAGCTGACCGCATCACACTTGGATCCCAAACACACCGCTGTCATCCTCCGTGGGGCACCGTTGTAGTTCACCTGTGGGCTCAGAGTGCCATGGACTTCATGGAACTCCTCGGCCACTGTGGGCTGATCCAAAGAAACCCTCTTGGTCATTAGATTTATTTAGATCTTTGTTCACTTAATTAATTCACTTTATCACAAATTTAAAATAATTTAAATATCATCATCAATCATCTCAGATCTATCCACCTCAAACTTGCAACCATGTTTCCTGCAAGTCCTCTACTTCAGCCCTGGCGTTTAGACCGCTGCCTCCGCCGAGCTCTGTCTCTTGCGTGCAAGAGAGGTCCTGCGGAGCCACGCAAGATCTACGCAATGAATCTATCCACATGGCTGCCTACTGCAACAAAGCATCACCGTAGCTGGAAGAAACTGAAATTTGGCCAGTGATGCCCCGACAAAAATCCCAAGATTCTTTGAGTTTTCGTTCTCTCATCCATTCAAAATGGGTGCTTTGGGCATGGTGATCGTCCCCACTGTCCTTGATGGGTCGGTGATCCGGCATGCGCTCCTGTCGGCTCGGCATGCACATTCAACATGATCTTCCTATATGGCTATTGGTCAAAACCCTGGTACCTAGTGAACCCCAAAATAGCTGGTAAATGGATGTTCATCCCAGTAAAAATGTATCTATAGGTATTGATCCATATCCACATTACCAACTGTCATTTAGCCATAGCTCCAAAATCAGGGTCCACTGAGGAACAACCCTGAGTCTGGACATGTTGAGTCTTAAACATCTTAAACCATCCAAAACATGCGACTTTGACTAAATTCAAAGCCAAACATTCAATGGAAAAACAGAAACAGAACAGTATACCATCTGGTTATGACTAACATAGCTATGGAAAATCACCATTTTTCATAGGTAAACCATCTATAAATGGGCCATCGAAATCCCATGGCTATGATGGGCCAAAGGATGTCACCTTGAACTCGCTGATTCCCTCGCTGGGCACAGATGTTTTTGGCCTCAGAAGAAATGAGTGTTGCTGATCTGCTCCAAGGGAAATTCTGTGGGAAACCATAGGTTTTCCCAATGAAAATGGGGAGGGTTCCTGTAATTTTTCCCTTAAACCAGGCCATTCTTCGAAAGTCTTCCGGAAATGAAACGTATGAAATCATGAATCAACCAGCAATCAGCAATCCATCAAACATTTCAACATCCACCAGTTGATATCATTGACTGATTTGCTTGTCCATGTTCAAATTAGGATAGAAGGTGTTCAGAAAATTCGATACAGGATATGAAATCATTAGCCAGAAATGACTCACAATCAAGGCATGGAAGAGATGTGAAACTGGCATGAGGACGACGATGGACAAGATCTATGGAGATCCCAACATCCCATTTGGCTTAAGGATGTTGGAGTCCCCCTTAGTGCCTGAGTTGCAGGCAAATCCAATGTGACCATCACCCCAGCATCTCTATCTTGACCTTCCAGTTGAGCGACTTTGGAATGGACGCAGGTCGTACAAGAGATGGCTGCTCTCCATCCGGGCCAATGGTTGTTTGGATGAACCAAGGTGACGAAACCGCCATTGGCCAAGGCACCAGACATCTCTGTTATATTTCTCAATCTCCCCATGTTTCCTGTCCCTATGTTTTTCGCCCATCAGACCTCCTTCAGCCAGTGGCCGGAGCTGTTCCTGCAGAAGAAGCTGCTGATTGATGATCTCTTGGATACTTTGCTCCTGCCGTGGCACCATGGCACCATGAGCCCGGGCTCTCCCAGGTACTGTGCATATATTGACTCCAAGTTAGAACTGACATAACACATCGTAGCTAGGCGGTCCATTACATATGGAATGCTATACTAATGAGTTGAGCATGGAAAGTATGGCCCAACCATGGAGTATGCAGTACCAAGTATATAGCAATTTGGGACAATGCTATACTGGACCTCAAGAAGGACAGATTTTTTACGGCTCAGTGCAGCGTGTCCCTGGGGCGGTAAGAGGTGCACTTTTGTCGCCTCTCTGCCTGGCAAATGTCAGAACGCCAGTGCGTTTCTATATGTATATAATGTGTATATATATAATATTGGTGGTTTTACAAGATATATATATATATATATATATCATTATTATATTATATATATTATTATATTATATATATATATTGTATGTATGTGTTTCATATAATATACATACCTTTCTGTGTTACCATGATCATTGTATATTGTTATTTTTGCTGCTATTGCTATGATCACTATCATCCTTAGTGTCTACACTCTCATTCTCTCACATTCATTACTGCTACCCTCCGGTACTTTAACAGGTTGCTATAGAAAATTTCCCAAACATGTTTTTCATGGGAAAATCATCTATAAATGGGGGCCTGGTTTCATCAGAGGAAACATCTTTTGCTCCCAGCTTCTGTCAGCTGGATAGTCCAACCCCTGAATCGCTGACTTCTTCAGCCCAACATTGGCAGCGGCATATTGGCGCTCAACAACTTCGTCAAAGGAGACTCTGGATCTAGCTGAAGGCTGCAGTAAATCATAGGATTCTGGCCCAAGTCTTCGTCCACCGGGTCCAACACAACCAGATCCATATGAGGGAACTCCTGGTTGGGGAACGCCATCAACTTTGCCATTTCTTGGTGCAGCCTTTGAAGAAAAGCTCTGCTACCTGGGACCTGGTTCTGGCACGACATGTTCTTGATCTCCAGACCAAAACCCTCTCTACTTCCGCAGCATCAAACATAAACTTGTGGAAAGTCACATGGCCATCACATGTATCAGCTGCATATCAGCTGCCAAGGCTTTGGCAGCTTTGAAAAAGGCCAGCACCTCTGCTATAATTACCGTGGAAGTCCGTTTCACCATAGGGTCACAGGAGGAATCATCTTCAGGTCTCCTAAGCCAAGATAGCTCCAGAGCCCAGAGACTTCGCAAGTAGCGGAAGCATGGGACTTCCGTTGAGACCTCCATCGCCATTCGCTACCGGTTCTTCTGTTTCCACTCGAATCCTCAGGTCATGTAGCCCCGGCATGGTGAGAAAAGCTTCGGGCTTCGGTAGCTCTGTATGTGGATGAAAATGGCGGAAAACTGTTCAAGTCAGATACGATCCTGACTTCGTCATCACTTGGCATGACTTGGCTGTGTCCAATGCTTGGCGGTGTCATTCTACAGCTGAACCTGCAAGGTTTTAAGCACAAAAACCCGGCGCTTTGAACAATATGGGGGGGTCCATAAATGGGGGTATCCCCAAATCATCCATTTTAATGGGATTTTCCATTCTAAACCATCCATTGTGTGATATCCCCATTTTAGGAAACCCCATATGAGTTGCTGGTTGAAGTTGCCTGGTTGAAGTTGCCTGTTGTTGCACCAGTGGTTGCCTGGTTTTTGGCAGATTTCATAGGATCACTGGTATATCACGAGGCAACACGATAAGCAATAAGCAATTTAGCAAGTGTAATCTATAATCCAAAAGTCTTTTTTAAAGGGTGGCTACAAAAACACTGTGTCAAGTCGTTATTTTCTTACAGCAATGTCATGACTTGAACATTATAGTGAGTGACTAGTGATGACCAGTGGCAATATCCAGAGAGGTCGGTTCTCTTCCTGTCTCCAATGTGAATGGCTTTACTTCCTGTCGTTTCCATGTGCGACACGGACATGTCAAAACCAGTCGCTTCACTGGTGATTGTCCAGGCCCAAAAAGTCCAAACGTCATCTACTGCATCAACGTTGCAAAGATGTGAGGGCCCCTGTGGCTGATGATATCTGAACTGGGGGGTCTTCATTTCTAGCTATATTAAGACGCACCGTTCTCTGTTCCTAATATGTTCATTGTATATTGGCATTGCTGTTAGTGCTATAATCACTATATATCACTATCATCGTTGTTGTCTACAATATCATTCTCTCACATTTATCACTATTACGACCTGGATGATTATTATTATTATGGTTATATCATAGATTTTTTATGTGTGCTATTCAATCCATCATCATTGCCACTAATGGATAACATTATGGCTTTTTGATGGCTAATATGTCTAGCACGCTCTCAAGCCCTCCCAAAAGCTTGGCCTCCGCATCCGGCGAGGCGCAGCGTGAGGACGGGCGTTGCGTCATCGCACCGGCCTTGGGCGAGATGCTGCGCTGAAGGCGTTGCTGCAGGGCCTTGGGGCGAGCTGAAGGAGCTGGGTTTTCGTCCCGTTGTCTTGTTGCTATCAATGTGGTTCAATCCCAAGTTGATTCATCTCGCTTTAGGATGGGAATAGCATGGAATAGCATGGAATAGCATAATTGCCGATCAAGCTGATGATTCAGAAACCCGTTGCACTTTAGGCAGGCTTCACCAGCTATAATTGTTCACATCACGACTAATCACGACGCTATTCCCTGTCAAAATAATGAGCTGGGTTGGGGGTCAGGTCAAGATCAATGAGTTGGTTGGGATGATGTGTGCTGATCCAAAGGTCTAGGTCTCCCCTCCAGTTGTTCTTGGACGATGTCTTTGATCGTCTGCTGCAAATCCACAGGAACTGGCTCTGCCTGGGCGAAAGTTGTTGATACTTATCTTTCTTATTAACCATTATTAACCATAATTAACCATTATTGACCATTATTAACCATTATTGACCATTATTAACCATTATTGACCAGTATTAACCATTATTGACCATTATTAACCATTATTAACCATCATTGGATGCCAAAAAACACCAACCGGCCTTGGTGATGACCTCGACTGGCGTTTCCTTGCGAGGTGCCTCCAGTCGGCCAGGTCACCCTTTTTTTTCCCCAAAACTGGCCATGGTCAAAGTGCAATTGGACCACCAGCCTCGGGCAACAGCTTGATCTTTGGCCTTCGAAGTCAGATGCGTTGGACATCGCCGCAATGAATCTCTCCACAAAACTCAATACATGATATGGGTGTGTCTGAAAATAGTGTACCCCTAAACCCAATGGTTAATGATCATTATCCCTATTAAATGGCTATAATTGGGAATATACCCTATTTTCAGACACACCCATATACATGTGCAACCTGCTCCGCTGCCGATAACCTTAGGCCCTGCCTGTCAATCTACAGTCAATCTTAGATATCTACATGACATGTTGCCAACCTACAGCCATTTTCTCCGGCAGGGTCTGGGGCCTGCAACCTTTGCTATGATTCCTGGCCATATCCTCACATTAAATCACATGAAATTATGCTTGGTTCTTGCCATCATAAACTTAGCAATGCCCAATTGCAGCTAAAGGCCATTCTCGATGCCCTGTGGCCCAACCCCACCTGATGCCAGGCTCAACACCTCCAGTGTCCAGGTCTTGCTTCAACTTGAACCCTTACCCTTCACTGTGAACCTTTTTTTGCAATGCAAAAAAAAAGAGGTGCGACAGCCGATCGTATCCGATCGTGGTTTAAACCATTTCCTACCGGTTTCTCTTGTCTCGTCCTGCTGCTCCCAACAAACAAATGCCCTACCACAAGCATAGCTGGAACCTCTGGACTATCCAATATTCCCAACAATACTGTAGCATCATGTAGATAATATCTGCGCATTTTTTAATCCTCCAAAGCATCCAAAGCCCGATAAAAAAAAAAAAAACAAACATATATCTGCCATCTTCCCAGCCTCGAATGGTGCGACCCGGCATCTCACATCTCTCCTGCCATTTTTGGAGATCTGATAGTGGTGAGACGTGAGAGCCCCCACTGACCCTATGACCCTATGACCAGACATGCTCCGTCCTGTCGGGCAGGTGGCTCCAGCAGAATCTGCTTAGAACCTGCAGAAAGATAACTCCATGGAGATCATCATCCCAGAGTTGGGCGGTTAAAAAACAGTTCTTTTGCTGAAAAAAAACTGAAAGAGATTGAAACAGTCTGAAAACACCAACCAGTTGCGTCTGACCATCTCCTTCCCACCTGGTACTCCATGCCTTACACGCAAGGCCTGGGGTGAGAGAGACGCCGCCAGGGCCAGCTGCCTCAGCCGTCAGCATGGTTGGGGGATCATTCAATGGGGGAGTTTCCAGCTATGCATGATTACCAGAGGGTTTTGAACCAGCATCAGTATTGAAACTACTACTTTCGCCTTTCAGGGCAAGTGTCCCTTGTGGGTGCGCTGACACAGTACTCCTTCACACAGGTGTCGTGCCTAAGCCATACTAAGCCCTTACTGTGTTGTCTGCACTTATTCTCAATGTTGCTGGTGGTTTGTCCATATTTGTTTGCTGGTGTCTGTTGATCTCTTTCGGTTGGCTACCATGAAGCCCCACCCCTTTTAAACAGCCAATGGGGTGGCAGATCCCACCCCTGAGGTTCAAACATTCCTTCGGGCCAATGAGGACAGAAGTCAGCCACCAACAAGCTCAACTCCTAGCATTTCCAGCGCCGATCATTGCAGGTCTTATCATCTTGTGCCGGCATCATGACATGATCAGTTGATGCGAAAATCCATCAGTTCATGCAGAAAATGTCTCGGATATCAATTGGTTCAACATATTTTCACAGGAAGTTCCATCTATATTTCCATCATTTTCACTTAAGTTCTACACTGTTCTACAGGACCACCAGTTGGACCACCAGAAATCCACCATCCAGGCATGGTCCATGCACCTCCGACTCCACCAATTGCGAGAGTCGGAGCAGGTACTCCAGGACCTCTGGTGGCGGGGCTTATGGGACCCAAAGGCACGTTGGAGAACGCTGTTTACATACTATATGGCTATGGATCAATACCTATGAATAGCATTTTTAATGGGATGAACATCCATTTTAACCCAGCTATTTTGATGTGAACTACAGGGGTACAAGGTTTTGACACACTGCCATATATCTATATACTTTTAGCACAAATCTGAACATCTAGAAAGGCTTGACAAAGGAACCTGCATGATGGAATTGATATCCCCGTCTGGTGAGTCTTCAGCATATAGCCAATGGTTCAATGGTTCAACGATACATTTCTTTTGTTCAGGGGAAAAGTTCCAGGTGCTTCAGAATTGGATCATCCTGACAGCCTCATCATCGAAAGGCAGTTGCATCCCCAGCCAACTTTCCAACTGCGCTCGCTGTGCTTGGCCTTGGAGGCTCCAATGAGGAATGGCTTGCTTCATTTCCAGCTTCATTAGAGCTAAGTTCTGCTGGTAAAATCGTGCAACATCATGCCGAATCCCTTTTCATTATGTCATTATGGACCATTATGGGCTGTTCCATCCCATTCTGCGAATCTTCGGCTGTCGTCCGTTCCATGGCCATCCATGGCCATCCATGGCCCACCCAAGTCCCAAACTTCTCATCGCACTGAGCTGTTGGATGGGATCCATGCGAGCTCATGACGGCGCCGCAAGGCGCCGTGGGGCGGGCAACCTACAGATCCTACAGATCTTGAAACCACAGGAGGTTGTGCAGGGATGAATAGCACGGGCAAGTTGGCTATTGTGGAGTAGACTCACCCAAACATTTGGAATAGCTTGGCCCTTTGCAGTTCATAGATTTCTGAAAGGCCTGACTTTCTGCGGAGAAATCTGGAAAGCTGATACATCATGATACATCTGCGGAAGCAGCTATGCCATGACCTTCACAATGAATGTCTATGTCTCGGCTGACAAAAGCTGGCAGTTCAGGTCATGCAGGGATTTGTGAAGCATTGTGAAGCATCAATCCAAACAGGTTGGGAACTTGCAGCACCCATTCGTTTCCCTCAAACATCCTCAGACATCCTCAGACCTTGTTTGGAACGGACAGTGTCGATGAATTCATCCACCAAGTATCTCATTATCACATGTCCCCAGTCGGGTGTGAAATGAAATTTGTGACTTCAACAAATGTTATAACATGTTATAACTGTGTAGTCCCTGAAGTCTCTCCCTTGGCCACGCACAGTACACCTTTTTTTTCGGGCCAACCCTCGCGGTGTCTCACCCTCAGCACACAACACGCAACACGGAGATGGCTGACGGTTTTTGGCGCTTCTCAGTAGCCCCATCGAGGACCGCCACCAAAGAGATGCACCGGGGTGTGATGGACGAAGTACCAAATGCAGCGACCAATGAAGCCTGGAGGCTTGTGGCTCATTCACATGATGATCTTTCAAAAAGAAAAAATGTAGGCCTGAATTGGTTGAAAACACTAGAAAACAACATAATTCTGAACAAGAAAAAACAATAAAGCCAATATAAAGTCAAAACCCAGCAGCCATAGGCGCACTCATCAGTCTTGGAAGCTTCGATGAACTCCTTCTGGACTGCGCAGACCTGACCCCACACACACATCAGGCCGGAGTTCTTCTGCCAATTGGCACCGGCTACGAAGCAAGCATCATCAGGACCAAGGGATGTGGCGAACATGCCTGCACCCCATGGCCAGTGCATGTCCCAGACATGCAGTGGTTCTCCGCAGCAGTCGACTGTCTTGTTCTGGAAGAGCAGCCTGTCTGTCTTTTCGATGTTGCTGCATGCAACAATGCACATCTCCTCACCTGGGTAAGAGATCTTGGGGATGGGAGGAATTGGCCAGTCATCTGGCTTCTTGCCAGGCTCGTCGACGCAAGAGTAGTTGCAATCACCAACAGCGTAGATACGGGGATAGCCCTTGTCGTCGCCTCCCCAGAGCTTTCCATCCCGAGTCTTCACCGAGAGGTTTTGGTTCTTGGCCAAGCACCAAGATCGCTGATGTGTTGATACTCACGCTGTGTTTGCTGCATTCAATGCATATCTTTGTCTCTCCCTCTCTCTCACACCCAAAAGTTGAGAACTTGTGTGAATCACATTGTCTGTTAATTCTCAGCTCCTGGAAAGACTCTACAAGAAAGATCAGTCATGATTACAAACTGAAAAGAATTCTGAGCACACGACCATCAAAATCCAGCCACCGCCACCCGGTCCCTTCTCACTCAAGGTCTCCTTGGGCATGAAATAGTTCGATGCCTTCACACCAATGCACACGTACTCCTTGTCAGGACCGTTGGGCATTTCAATGCTCTTCCAGAAGTCTGGATTCTTGGCATCGTACTTGGTGTTGTAGAACTGCTTGATGCCAACCTTGCTCATGTACTTCTCCTGACAAGATTTGCGCTCCAATCTATGAAGTCTTGAATGCATGGAAGGAACGTGCGCATGCTGGCAAATTGTGCGTTTCATTAAACCCTAGCCCGTTTGCTTCTGGGCCCTTCGAGTCTGACAAATTGTGAAACTCCTCCAGCAATATCATGTCTCGACAAGTCAAGCCGAGTGTCGCAGTACTTGGCAGCGTTGGCTGGCAAAGGACCAAGTGGCTGAGGCAAGAAATCGATGACGGTCAGCTTCACTCGGGGGAAGAAGTGCTGAATCTCCGTGGCCCATTCGACACCAATAAAGCCAGCACCCACCACCAACACGGTGGCCGACCTGTCGTGCAAGCTCTTCAGGAAGTTGAACCTTAT
Source organism: Cladocopium goreaui (assembly GCA_947184155.2). Lineage (NCBI taxonomy): Eukaryota > Dinophyceae > Suessiales > Symbiodiniaceae > Cladocopium > Cladocopium goreaui. The sequence continues at coordinate 1,276,320 of CAMXCT020000446.1, forward strand.
TCACAGCGGGGTCCAAACAGCTGGTTCATCTCAATCTTAGTCATGCAGCCACAAATCCACCAGTGAGTAGCGATACTGGTGACTCGGTGACTGGTGTTCGGGTGTCCCAATCAAGCATGCGTATCACATTGTATACCCTCTGGTTATTTAACATAGCCATGGAAAATGGCCAATTGATAGATGGTTTACCTATTAATAGCATGGTGGATCTTTCCATGGCTATGTTAGTCATAACCAGAGGGTAACCGTATGTCCACCTCATGTCTGGCCATCGCTTTTAAGGGGGCTGAAACGGCTTTCGCCATCGCCATCCGCAGGCTCCAACAGTCACTGCTTCGCCCAGCAGCTCCTCCAAGACGTGTCGGCGACGTCCCTCCAGGTAACGCTCGTCCAGGTGGGGCCAGGAGCCTCGCAAAAAATCCACGCAGAATAATTACTGAGCTTTCTTGGATTGATTAATTGGTGCATGTAATATGTATATTGATGATATGATGATATGATGGCATGATGATATGATGATGTATGAAATGTGTGACATGATATCATGAAGCATGTGTGTGTGTGTTTTAATAAGTTCTCACATGTGAGCAGTGAAGCATGATCTCAGTCTCCATTCTGAAAAGATCTGAGACATTCCCAACCGATCTGCTCATCCCCACGGCTAGATGGACCATTCCAGGCCCCCTCAAAAGCAGCACCTTCTGGTCGTGCGTCTTCATGGATTGTTGGGAACCAGAGCGACTCACCCCACCTTGGTTTTCATCATCAAAACCTGCCAGCGATTTGGCCGCTGAATCGGCATTCTTCGAGCGCAGCCGGGCGGCTTGTGGAAGGGGCCAAAGTTACAGCCAGCTGCAATGATGCAGTAGTCGAAATCGATGGTTTCCTGCAGCAATACTACTGTAAATACTGGTATCTCTGCAGCTGGAGCCCAGATCGACTTGCATCCTGGACAATGTGCGCTGGACATCCAAAAATATAGACAATATAGACAATATAGAGATTTGGAGAGTATGTATATATATATATAATTATATATAATTGACTTTAGGTGCTGGGTCAAGTAAGCTTGGGGGCCCTGATCATTATCCTGATCCTTTCAAACCATCACCACTCTCACCCCCTCTGCATGGCTGTTCACCCCGTCCCGTTCGGAGGTGAAGATGGGCTTGTAGGTGGCTGTCTTCTGCTCACCGTTCAACTCCTTGACTTCTCCCCAGATGTACTTGCAGGCCATACGCGTCTGGCCAGGCAGTTTGCACATGTTTGCACCGAAGATGGTGCAAGGATGTGGGAACACAAGAAAACTGTTTTTGGCTTTTATGGTTGCCTTGAACGGTTGCAAAATGCTACTGTAGGCTGACAAAACCCAAGGTTGATGCTCACATGAATTCTAAAGATTTCTAAAGTCTGGTTTTCTGAAGACAACAAGTCCCCGTAAGAAGAACGGCTATGATTCATGGTTCAACTATGTTCAACTGGGTCTTTCGATCATGGAGGTCAAGCCTCACCCCAGAACCAGCGCCTCAATCACCGGCTGCAGGGTGAAGGTCAAGGCATCCAAGTGCTTGGGCTTGACGTAAGCGCGCAAGACTCCAGGAGTGTACTCGAAATATTCCTGGAGCAACAGGCGGAAATTGGTGGAATGATGTGGAATGTGAGTTGGGCTGCCCTAGACTTGGATGTAACGATTCGGTTGATGGGACGGGCAGCACTCAAAAATTGCCTTTTCACGTTGGCAGAGGTGAGGCCCCCCAGTGATTCACCTCAGAAATGTCCATTCAACGGGGAAGCCGCAGGTATAAAATGTTGAATTATGGGATCGTGGGGCGTTCACACCGACTTCTCCCAGGCCATGTCTCCTTGGCATCGATGATGGTCACCAGGTAGTGGCTCCCCAAGTCGCGCCCCGCGGCCAGCCCTGAGAAGCTGCCGCCGATGATCAACACGCGGCGCCTGAGACTCACACAGTTTGGGGACCGGTTTTCCTGCCGACATGTGGAGAGTGGGAATGGTCACCCAACATTAAATGACTATATTAGTCATTTGTCAATAGATATCTTATGATATATATATATATATATATATCATTATATATCATTATTTATATTTGCACTGAATGACAAATGACCATTAAATGAAGCCAGAAATCCATGGGACAAAGTGACTGAGCATCCAGGCTGGGAGGGAGGCATCACACCACACGTGAAGTCGCTGCCCTGGTTGGTATCCGCAAACGCCGCCCCGCAGCAGCGAACAAAAAATACGAAACTTTTGAACCAGGGCCGCAGCGTCCAGGGTACCCTCTGGGAAAAACAAATTTGTTACAGTTTAACTACTTTGCTATCCAGAATCACCATGTTTTTGGGGGTGTTAATTTAGGTGAATAATCTATATATGGACCATTTTCCGCTTCAAAAAATGGCAGTGCAACTTTTTTTTCAAAAGCGATATTGGTTCAAAACTTCAGCCACTTGCTGCTGTTGCTTCCACCTTTTGGTGAGGCAATTGGAAGCAGAACTGTCTTTTGATGTGTGTGGACTTCTTCATCTCTGCGAATGTGTCTGCTATCTGCTACAGTCGAGGTAAGGTATGCAAATAGAAAAATCATAGAATATCCAACAGAAATTCCAACAGAAATTCCAACATGTTCAAACAATGGTCTTTTCTCATCGTTGTACCTTTCTCCCTGGATTTCAGTCGTGACTCAGTAGCCCCAACGAGGACCACCACCAAAAAGGTGCACAGGCGTGTGGTGAACGAAGTACCAAATGCAGCGGCCGATGAAGCCTCGGAGGCACCGGAGGGAGCTTCAACAGAGGCTTCAAGGAGGCGAGCCGCGTGGTGGTGTCTTAGACTGAAAATGGCTGTGTCTCAAAAGTACGGTATACCATATCCCAATATATTCCAATGGTAAGTTTTAATTCAATCCATTGGAATTCGGGCACTCAATGCAGATGCAACAAGAGAGGCTGTTGATTTTTTCCGAATTTTGCTAGAATATGCTAGGATTTTGTGCTGTTGATCATTGGTGTACAGTAAGAGTATGTACCATGTTCATCCATTTTCGTAACAAATCATCACGATTTTGGGGAACCACCACCCTAATTAATCAACATTAATCAACCAGGGTTATTATTCTGGGTAAATTAGAATATTTCACTAACCTGAATTAAGGCCATTTTGGGATGATTTCCCTTACTAACCATGATTCCAGTGAGGTCGTAGTGAGGTCGTTATAATTTACCCAGATTATCCCAGATTATTGATCCGAGATTGACATCATATGTTCAATCCCAGCAGCCATAGGCGCACTCATCAGTCTTGGAAGCTTCGATGAACTCCTTCTGCACTGCGCAGACCTGACCCCACACGCACATCAGGCCGGAGTTCTTCTGCCAGTTGGCACCGGCTACGAAGCAAGCATCATCAGGACCAAGGGATGTGGCGAACATGCCTGCACCCCATGGCCAGTGCATGTCCCAGACATGCAGTGGTTCTCCGCAGCAGTCGACTGTCTTGTTCTGGAAGAGCAGCCTGTCTGTCTTTTCGATGTTGCTGCATGCAACAATGCACATCTCCTCACCTGGGTAAGAGATCTTGGGGATGGGAGGAATTGGCCAGTCATCTGGCTTCTTGCCAGGCTCGTCGACGCAAGAGTAGTTGCAATCACCAACAGCGTAGATACGGGGATAGCCCTTGTCGTCGCCTCCCCAGAGCTTTCCATCCCGAGTCTTCACCGAGAGGTTTTGGTTCTTGGCCAAGCACCAAGGTTGCTGATGTGTTGATACTCACGCATACTCACGCTGTGTTTGCTGCATTCAATGCATATCTTTGTCTCTGCCTCTCTCTCACACCCAAAAGTTGAGAACTTGTGTGAATCACATTGTCTGTTCAATTCTCAGCTCCTGGAAAGACTCTACAAGAAAGATCAGTCATGATTACAAACTTGAGGCCAGGGGGGAGGTACGAAAGCTAGCAGGGCTGGGGTAGGGTGGTAATCGTAAAGGGGGATTAGCAAGGTGAAGTCGGAATGCGGTAACGGGCTGTTGTAGGGTTGCAAAATCTATTGAGTCCAGCAAGCGAAAACCCCCCAATGCAGTAATCGTCTCTCGCCAAGTGTTGTAAGCAAAAGAAACGCAATATCAAAAAAAAAACGCCCCCCAAATGGAAGCCCGAATCTGCATAAAGATGTTCGAGACAAAGCAACATATGTATGATGATGATAGGGATGATGATGAGGATGATGCTGTTCTTGATGATGATGATGATGATGATGATGACGATGACGATGACGATGACGATGACGATGATGATGACGATGATGATGAGGATGATGAGGATGAGGATGAGGATGATGAGGATGATGAGGATGATGAGGATGATGAGGATGATGAGGATGATGAGGATGATGATGATGATGATGAGGATGATGAGGATGATGATGAGAATGATGATGAGGATGATGAGGATGATGAGGATGATGAGGATGATGAGGATGATGAGGATGATGAGGATGATGAGGATGATGAGGATGATGAGGATGATGAGGATGAGGATGATGAGGATGATGAGGATGAGGATGAGGATGAGGATGAGGATGAGGAGGGCGAGGATGAAGATGAAATTGAGGATGATGACCCTCTACCAGCCGGAAATCTCCTCTCGGGGGGGCTCGGCAGGGCAGCAGGGGGGACCAGGGGGGGATCGTGGGCCTGCCAGGGGGGGGTCTAACTGGAAAGTTTCAAGGTTTCCAATAGTCCTGCTCCCTGCCTATTCCTTGCTAAAGCAAGAGCAACTTCAGCTAGCACAGCTAGCTTTCGTGACTGAAAAGAATTCTGAGCACACGACCATCAAAATCCAGCCACCGCCACCAGGTCCCTTCTCACTCAAGGTCTCCTTGGGCATGAAATAGTTCGATGCCTTCACACCAATGCACACGTACTCCTTGTCAGGACCGTTGGGCATTTCAATGCTCTTCCAGAAGTCTGGATTCTTGGCATCGTACTTGGTGTTGTAGAACTGCTTGATGCCAACCTTGTTCATGTACTTCTCCTGACAAGATTTGTGCTCCGTGCTGCAAAGTCATCAACTGTAGCTGCAGTATATATTTAATCCTAACAAGATCTAGTCATCTAATAAGCAAAGTCCGGTTGAGATACCTTTTCGCATTTTTCGGCATCAGTTGAGCCAAGTTTCACAGTACTTGGCAGCGTTGGCTGGCAAAGGACCAAGTGGCTGAGGCAAGAAATCGATGACGGTCAGCTTCACTCGGGGGAAGAAGTGCTGAATCTCCGTGGCCCATTCGACACCAATGAAGCCAGCACCCACCACCAACACAGTGGCCGACCTGTCGTGCAAGCTCTTCAGGAAGTTGAACCTGAGCAAGCCCCGATTGATTAGGGGGTTGCCCCCCTCCAAATAGTGATAATCTGCTACTAAAGTGGCACCCTGCCAAGTAGACAGCCCAAAGGGGCTATGAATTCGGGGTTGACGTTATCAAGATTGGTGGATGTTTGTTTTTACCTACTCCTAAATGACACGTGTGTGTACATCCTATACATATTACATATTATTACACATACTATGATTAACTGTATCTATATGATCATTTAATATCATTTACATTTATATATAGTGTATGATTTTGTAATAGTTTATATTCTAGACTACGTCCATCCAATCCATTTCCGGGCACATTTCGAAGTGTTAGCCCAGCAGCTCTTCCAAGACGTGTCGCCGACGTCCCTCCAGGTAACGCTCGTCCAGGTGAGGCCAGGAGCCTCGTTGAAGTTTTAGGTCATTTAATGAGACCAGGGATTTATCAGTATCATTCAGTATCCGTTATCGATCTTTAGAGGGTACATTATGTACATCGCAGACAATTCATCTGCTGTTCCAACACGCATTCGTTGGCGCGCCATTATGACAATAAAGACAATGAAAGGAAGGGACCAAAAGCACTAAATAGCTGCAGAACGATTGGATTTCCAGAGTCTTGACACAGATCATTCACATAACCAACGTTATCGTTTTTTTCCCTCTTATTGTTTTTTCGAGTGAAAGCTGAAAATTAAAATGGCTCATGGGGGATCATGGAAGACTAAACGAATAGGCGCGGGGGTTTTACGAATGCACGTTGTGCATCTTCTGGCGTTCCAACATGGGGGTTGAACTGGTTTTGGCATCTTTTGGCACGTTGGGATGTTCCCCAAAACCTGCCATCCACCTGCCATCCATCTGCCATCCACCTGCCTTCGGGCCGTGCGTCCTCGTGGATGGTGGGGAACCAAAGGGATTCGCCCCACCTGAGAAAATCTCAGCGGAATTTCCAGTGACTTTTCCCACAGAGTTTCCCCACCAAAATTGCCACAACTTGGGGATATTTGGGGTATCCTGGGGTATCCGGGGTATCCCCTCACTTTGAAACAAAGCCTACCGGGTCCCAGGGTATGGGTCAGAAATGGTCAGAATTCGGATACCCCAAAACCATCCAAAACCTGGAATGGTACCAACAACGAGCAAAATCTGTGCTTTGCAGTCTGCTGTATGCCCAGCTGGGCTCCCCCCAGGTGGCCCAACTTGTGGAAAGGTCCGAAGTTGCATCCCGCAGCAATGATGCAGTAGTCAAAATCAATGGTCTCCTGATGGCCAACATGCAGCTGCCGGGAGGATGGTGAAAAAAACGATCAAAAACTACTATATAAGTATGGTATAGTATGGTTGCAGTCACGTGTCTCAATGTACTCGGATTACTTCACAGGGAGATAATCACTTGTCTTTGAAGCTTCAACGGTTTGTGCTTGCATTCCCAGCCGGTCCCGCTCGGACGTGAAAATAGGCCTCAGAGCGGATCGACTGAAACCATCTGAAAGCCAGTAGTAGTCTCCCCCCGATGATGTTGAGAAGTAGCAGGGCTTTTGAAGTCAATCTCATGTTCCCATCCACCCAGGACGTCTGGAAATATTGGAAACAAACATCATGGTCCCCAAAAAGATAAAAAGGTGAACTATCTTTTTGGGGATGACCATGATGTTTGATTTTTTGGTAACTTCCCATGTCTATTTCAATGGGGAATTACTGTTCTATCTTTTTGGGAATAACATGGGATAACTACAACTATCTACAACTTGTAGCAAAGGGATGCTGAGACAAGGGCTTGTAGGTGGCTGTCTTCTGCTCACCGTTCAACTCCTTGACTTCTCCCCAAATGTACTTGCAGGCCATGCGCGTCTGGCGGAGCTGGGAGAAAGCGGGCTTGGGGGGATTCCCAAAAACTTCAAACGTTGTCCAAATGGAGGTTTCGTAGATGGGGGGTGCCCCAAATCATCCAAAATTAGACAATTTTGGTATTGAAACCCATGGTTTTGGGGATCCCGTATTCCAAGAAACCCCCAAATATGACCAATTTTCAGGATTACAGCAATCAACAGATTCAAGGCACGAGTTCAGGGTCCCCATCTTTTACATTTTTTTACTATCTACATTCACCCCGTACTTCTTGTTCGATCTGAGATAGCAGAATCTCATGGTGCAACTGCCTCAATAACTGGCTGCAGGGTGAAGGTCAAGGCATCCAAGTGCTTGGGCTTGACGTAAGCACGCAAGACTCCAGGAGTGTACTCGAAATACTCCTCATGCAGAAGCCTAGAATCTCAACTGCATCAGCCTGGTGACTGAGTCGACTGCATTCGTTTTTCCCAAGGAACCTGAAACATCTGAAACTCATATATATATAATCATCAATAGATTTTTTTCATCACCATTCATCACCATTCATCACCATTCATCACCATTCATCACCATTCATCACCATTCATCACCATTCATCACCCAGCCCATGAGGTCCTTAGCATCGATGATGGTCACCAGGTAGTGGCTCCCCAAGTCGCGCCCCGCGGCCAGCCCTGAGAAGCTGCCGCCGATGATCAACACGCGGCGCCTGGGCAGGGCCGGTATTCATGGGAAGATCCTGGGAAAATGTGGGGGAAACATATAGGAAATCCCTATACATGGAGGTTTATCAGAAAACCAACTGTAAATTTTGGGGATGTTCGGCATTGCCGTGTTTTAGTCTACTGAAGGGTGTGTCAAATGCGGAAATTCACTTTCCAGACTTGCTGGAACAATGCAGAAACTGGTGTTTGATCTGTTGAAGCCCACTTGGCAGTAGCCATCTGCTTCCGCAACCGATAAAATACACGGCCGCATTCTATGTACTATCTACACTCTCTGAAAAATAAAACTCGCAAATTACCTACATTCGTAGATGTGTTCCCTCTTTCGAATGGGCTCAGAGATTACTCTGCATACATATATAAAAATAATATCACATACATACACACAAGCTGAAAACGTGGTTTTAAAAAAATATTTTAAAAAATGAATATTTTAGCATTATTGTTAACTTGATGTTATAGATCAGAACGCACAGCATAGGGACCTCTGCGGGTTCGTTCCACACTGTCATTATCACCATCATCATCATCAACAACAACAACAAAGTTTACCGGGAGTGGGACTTTTATATTCCCAAATACCTGTGTGGATCTTCCCAATTGAATGTAAAGGTTCACGGGGGTGGGACTTATATATTATATATATTATATGGCAGTGTGTCAAAACCTTGTACCCCTGGTGAACATCAAAATAGCTGGTAAATGGATGTTCATTCCCCTAAAAATGGTATTAATAGGTATTGATCCATACCCATATATATTCCCAAATACCTTAGTTGATCTTCCCAAGTCAAGAAGGGGGTGGGCGACACGGGGTTGTTTGCGCTAAGGACATACCAGGCTCCCCAGCTGCGAGGGAGGCATGGTGGCCGGGATTTTTTGCTCCAAGAATGGAGGTCTAAGCTTAAAGGACTGAGCCAAAATGAACAGCAGAAAAATTGATTCCCAGCGTTTGGGCAAATTACATCAGTTTCTGGAACTGGGAATAAGCCCTACTCGAAAATTATCATTCTTGTATAATAATGTATATTAATGTGGTGATGGTGATGGTGATGGTGATGGTGAGGGTGAGGGTGATGATGATGATGATGATGATGACGATGACGATGACGGTGACGGTGAGGATGATGATGATGATGATGATGATGATGGTGATGGTGATGGTGATGGTGATGGTGATGGTGATGGTGATCGTGATGGTGATGGTGATGGTGATGGTGATGGTGATGGTGATGGTGATGGTGGTGATGGTGATGATGATGATGATGATGATGATGGATAAGATCATGTTAGGTCTCAATGGCCTCAAGACAGGGTCTTGAAGTTTGACGTTCTGCTCTGATGCGTAGGCTAGACATAGGACACCATGCACCCAAAAAATCTCACCATTCTACTTGATGGACTCAATTGCTGCACAACGGCCAAAGCCATATATTTCCCATATATTCCCATATTTTACCATATTTTCCCACATATTTCCTATATATTCCAGAAAGCGCTCGCAACATTTGAAAATCGATGTCTAACTGCTGCGAAAAGGGTTGGTCTCGATGCCACTTAAGCTGCGGCATTCGGCTGGAAAAGTCTGATGATTCTTGTCGTCTGCCACAAGGCTGCTCAAAAAAAGCACAAGTTGCCAAGGTAAGCTAAGTCCTTCTTCATGCTTGGCAGCGTAAATTCCAACATGTTCCAACTTGATGTTTGAACAGTTTCTGTGTCCCATTCTATTGATTCTACTGGTCTTTCCAACAGGCCAAGAACATCAGCCACCATCTCCTTTGAGATACTGGTAGCCGCCCCGGCCGCCACTTAAAGACTTCGCTCCGCTCCTTTTCACTCGGGCCGCTCAGTAGCCCCAACGGGGACCGCCACCCCAGAGGTGAATAGGTGTGTGGTGCACAAAGTACCAAATGCCTCTACCGATGATGCCATAGGCGCACTCATCGGTCCTGATGTCATTGGCTTGGCCATGCTGCGCCATGCTGGGAGGTGCGTATGGGAGCGTGCATGCAATTATGGGCCTGCCTCAAAATTCAGAGATACTCATGTGTCACATTTAGATTGGCTATCTTGAGGTATCCTCAATTTTGCAACCAACCCGACATGATCTTTCCGGTGAAACTGATCCAAGCGTCTTAGTGGCCTCGATAAACTCCTTCTGCACAGCACACACCTGACCCCACACGCACATGAGGCCAGAGTTCTTGTGCCAGTTGGCCCCTGCCACGAAACACGCATCATCCGGACCCAGAGATGTGGCGAACATGCCTGCACCCCATGGCCAGTGCATGTTGGCAATCTGCAAGGTCCCACCGCAACGGGTCTTGGTCTTGCCCTCAAAGACCATCTTGTCAATTTTCTCAATGTTGGTGCAAGCTACGGTACACCTGGGAGCCATGCACTGCAATGCAAAGGTGGAACGGTTCCAAGCGAAGTCAGTTTTAGAAGCTCAAGCTATAATTGCTTCTTTTTGACTTCTAACGTCTACGAAACTCCAAAACATGAATTCTTCGAGATCTTCGAGTGTGGCTCCACACCACTTTCAAACCAGCGCCAAGTTGGATTTTGTTCCAATCTTTCCATAAGATCTATAGCCTTTTCAACCAGCGTCCACCGAGCGCCGACCTAGCCATTAGATGCCAGCCAAGAGGCATCTCCTCACCAGGGTAGGAGATCTTAGGGATGGGAGGAATGGGCCAGTCATCGGGTTTCTTGCCAGGCTCATCCACACAGGAGTAGTTGCAATCACCCACCGCGAAGATTCGAGGATAACCTAGGCGGCCACTGATGGCCGGCCACTTGGCGACCCAAGGTGTGGAACCAATGGAACCAATGGAACTGGGTCGTTTTATGGTCATCTTTCTACTAACTGAAGATAACTGTCTTGAGAGGTCAATATTTTCGAGCAGTATGGCTTGGGGCTGTGAACTTTTGAACAGCTTATTGACTTATTGAAGCAAAATGGAATGATTTGGCAAATGGCAATAAGTCTCCATGACCTTCGCGCAAATTATACATGTGTTTGGGAGGCTTGGGAGGCTTGCCACTGCTCCCGCCACGCAAGAAAATTTCAGACACACTTCTGCAGCATGGTAGCCTTTGTCATCCGTGCCCCATAGCTTTCCATCGCGGGTCTTCACAGACAGATTCATGTCCTGAGAATCACTGAGTCTGGCAGTCCTTGATACCCTGGCTCACGACTGTCAATCTATGTCAATGTTGGACACCGTCCATCGCATAAAACTGATGTACTCTGATGCATTTTCATTTGCTACATGCAAAAAAACACTCTGCCAAAATCTTCCGATCTGAGTCAGCTGCCATGAGTATCCAGCCACCACCACCAGGTCCCTTTTCACTCAGGGTGTCTTTGGGCATGAAATAGTTGGAGGCCTTGACACCGATGCAGACATACTCCTTGTCAGGCCGATCGGGGAGTTCGATGCTGGACCAAAAGTCCGAACTATTGGCATCGTATTTGGTGTTGTAGAACCTCGGCTGAGAGCATCGGAGCTGCATCTGGCATGCTTCCCAAAGAGAAAATGCCACAGATCTGCTCACCATGCTTGTCCGATCTTGCCGTTTTCCGGATCAACAAGGGGTCAGACAAAACTCCAAGGTGTGGGTTTGAGGCCTGGTTTCGCAACTCAAATCAACTATGAGTGCCTTGAAACTTGCCAGATGTTTTTTTGGGGTGCAGCGTCCTCACCAGCCAAGGATCTGCTTAATGCCAGCCCTTCTCATGTAGGCTTCCTTGCTGCACTTTCAGTTGGGGGTCCCTCTGTTTCTAGCTTGGTCTGAGTCTAAGTGAATCTTGCAACCACACAATCCATTGGAACTGGAAATTCCCCCTTCTTGGCAACAGATCTGTTTCAAACGTGGGATCCAGGAACCATGTCATAATGATCATAATGCGTGTAGGCACCGTCAGAGCCGCGAAAAACGTTATAAGAAAACCATACAAATCCTTCATTGGAGACCAACCGTCAGCCGTTTCTAAAGCTAAGGCTGCGCCAGTGGAGAGAATTTCGCAAACCTTCAGCATCGATGGGTCCATCCATCACCAAGTCTCGCAATACTTGGCGGCATTCGCCGGCAAGGGGCCCAAGGGCTGCGGCAGAAAATCGATGATCGTCAATTTCAGCTTGGGAAAGAAGTGTTGAAGCTCAGTCACCCACCTGAGCAAGGGTCAAGATGGTCAAGTCCTCACGCCCGGTTTCCACCGAAAAAGCTGGAGACCTGGAAATTCTGGTGTTGCCATGTGTGCTCATGTACCAACCATGGTAAAAAGTTCCTCTATCAACATGTCCTCAATAGTTATCAGCAGAGTGGGTCTTAGACTCTTCAAAAATGGACCCAACTTTGGGCAAACCAACATAGTCCGAAAGCACCAAGCTGCTCTACGCCAATAAAACCAGCGCCCACCACCAGCACGGTCGCAGACTTGTCATGTAGGACCTTGATCTTGTTGTACCTGTAGTTTCCGAACGCTGTCCAAGAACATGGTAGAAAGTCATCATTCCAAGTTGTGACATCGGTTTTGTCATAAAATTGAGTCAATGTTTAGCGCAAGGACTTCCTTTCACAAAGACATTCACTATCCTTGGTTTCTTAGCAGATGCTTGGCCATAAGAATCAAAGTGTCAATCTCCCTCATCGAAACACTTCGGTAAATATGGCAACGTTCTGCCAGAAAATCTTCCCATTGGTTGCTGGTCACTGCAACATCCAAGAATTCCCTCACCAAGCCAATGTGCTGACTTTGTTTTATTTTGAAGGCATTGATATTTGAAGGCCAAAGAAAAGGACTTGATCTTTTGGCGCATGTGTTGATGTTTTGTTTGCCCATGATAATAACAAACATATGTAATATACAGTATATCATCAGTAATAATACTATACAATCATATACATATACATCTACATCTGTATATATATACATATATATATAATACATCGTTGATGCCAGCAGTTTTTTGAGAGTACGTTTTCACCACGACTAAAACTAGGTTTCCAAACCACGACAAAACCCGGCTGCGAACCACGACAAGGACCAAAGATTTTAAGCACGATTGGCAAACACATCATCGACTGTCTGCGTAGCCAGCAATCACACTCTTAATGAACTGGTTTCATTGTGTTTTAATCAATGAAATGCTTCATTACCAAAAAACAAACAACACAAACTACTATGAGAATATATAATTACAAATATATATATATACCTTACTATATATGCATATTTACCAATTAAAAAAAAATAACCAAAACCACATCACGTGAAAACACTGCTGACTACCGCAGACGAGTCTGAAGTTGCGCATTGTTTTCCATTGCCAGTTGTGATGGATCTGTTTGGCATCAGTGATTGAATCCTGCTTGATGGTTACGTTTCACCTATCAATTAGCCAGCTGACCATTTTGGTCAAGTAGAAATCAACCCTAGAGGTTGAGAAAAGCGGAACAGACTGGTCACAAAATCGAAATATACAAACAGAAGCAGAAGCAACGTATGGATATAAATGTTGAATGCGAAAAGAAAAGGTTCATTGTCATTCTCAGGACATCAGCATGGAGTGAAATCAGCAAATCTTCTTCCGGTGGATGATTTTCTTCACCTGCGCCGACCAAAACTCTTTTCAACCCCAGGAGTCCGTAAGCTTACAGTGGAAGCCTTTTCCCCAAAATCCGGTACAAATCCGTAAACAATCCGGAAGCCTCCTCCCCAAAATCCGGTACAAATCCGTAAACAATCCGGAAGCGTCCTCCCCAAAATCCGGTACAAATCCGTAAACAATCCGGAAGCCTCCTCCCCAAAATCCGGTAAAAAAACCGTAAAAAATCCGGAAGCCTCCCCCCCAAAATCCGGTAAAAATCCGTAAACCATCCGGAAGCCTCCTCCCCAAAATCCGGTAAAAATCCGTAAACCATCCGGAAGCCTCCTCCCCAAAATCCGGTAAAAATCCGTAAACAATCCGGAAGCCTTCTCCCCACAATCCGGTACAAATCCGTAAATAATCCGGAAGCCTCCTCCGCAAAATGCGGTAAAAAACCGTAAACAATCCGGAAGCCTCCTCCCCAAAATCCTGAAAATTCCGTAAACAATGCGGCAGCCTCCTCCCCACAATCCGGTAAAATTCCGTAAGCAATCCGGAAGCCTCCTCCCCAAAATCTGGTAAAAATCCGTAAGCAATCCGGAAGCGTCCTCCGCAAAATGCGGTAAAAAACCGTAAGCAATCCGGAAGCCTCCTCCCCAAAATCCGGTACAAATCCGTAAACAATCCGGAAGCCTCCTTCCCAAAATCCGGTACAAATCCGTAAACAATCCGTAAGCCTTCTCCTCAAAATCCGGTAAAGATCCGGACTCAATCCGGAAGCCTCCTCCCCAAAATCCGGTAAAAATCGGTACACAATCCGGAAGCCTCCTCCCCAAAATCCGGTAACAATCCGTAAACAATCCGGAAGCCTCCTCCTCCAAAACCAGGTTAAAATCCGTAAACAAACCGGAAGCCTTCTCCCCAAAATCCGGTAAAAATCCGTAAACAATCCGGAAGCCTCCTCCCCAAAATCCGGTAAAAATCCGTAAACAATTCGGAAGCATCCTCCCAGAAATCCGGCACAATCCGTAAACAATCCGGAAACCTCCTTCCCAAAATCCGGTAAAAATCCGTAAACAATCCGGAAGCCTCCTCCCCAAAATCCGGGAAAAAATTGGCAACAATGCGGAAACCTCCTCTCCAAAATCCGGTAAAAATCCGTAAACAATCCGGAAGCCTCCTCCGCACAATGCGGTAAAAATCCGTAAACAATCCGGAAGCCTCCTCCCCAAAATCCGGTAAAAATCCGTGAGCAATCCGGCAGCCTCCTCCCCAAAATCCGGTAAAATTCCGTAAGCAATCCGGAAGCCTCCTCCCCAAAATCCGGTAAAAATCCGCAAACAATCCGGAAGTCTCCTCCCCAAAATCCGGTCAAATTCCGTCAGCAATCCGGAAGCCTCCTCCCCAAAATCCGGTAAAAATCCGTAAACAATCCGGAAGCCCTCTCCCCAAAATCCGGTAAAAATTCGTACACAATCCGGAAGCCTCCTCCCCAAAATCCGGTAAAAATCCGTAAACAATCCGGAAGCCTCCTCCCCAAAATCCGGTAAAAATCCGTAAACAATCCGGAAGCCTCCTCCCCGAAATCCGGTAAAAATCCGTAAACAATCCGGCAGCCTCCTCCCCAAAATCCGCTACATTCCGTGAGCAATCCGGAAGCCTCCTCCCCAAAATCCGGTAAAAAACCGTAAACAATCGGGAAGCCTTTTCCCCAAGGTCCGGTAAAAATCCGTAAACAATCCGGAAGCCTCCTCCCCAAAATCCGGTAAAAAACCGTAAACAATCCGGAAGCCTCCTCCCCAAAATCCGGTACAAATCCATAAACAATCCGTAAGCCTCCTCCCCAAAATCCGGTAGAAATCCGGCCTTAATCCGGAAGCCTCCTCCACAAACTCCGGTAAAAATCCGTACACAATCCGGAAGCATCCGGAAGCCTCCTCCCCAAAATCGTTTAAAAATCCGTAAACAATCGGGAAGCCTCCTTGCCAAAATCCGGTGCAAATCCGTAAGCAATCCGGACGCCTCCTTCCCAAAATCCGGAAAAAATTCGTAAACAATCCGGCAGCCTCCTCCCCAACAACCGGTAAAAATCCGGAAACAATCCGGATGCCTTCTCTCCAAATTCCGGTAAAAAACCGTAAACAATCCGGAAGCCTCCTCCCCAAATTCCGGTAAAAATCCGTAAACAATCCGGAAGCCTCATCCTCAAAATCCGGTTAAGATCCGTAAACAATCCGGAAGTCTCCTCCGCAAAATCCGGTCAAATTCCGTCAACAAACCGGAAGCCCTCTCCCCAAAATCCGGTAAAAATCCGTAAACAATCGGGAAGCCTTTTCCCCAAAATCCGGTACAAATCCGTAAACAATCCGGAAGCCTCCTCCCCAAAATCCGGTACAAATCCGTAAACAATCCGGAAGCCTCCTTCCCAAAATCCGGTAAAAATCCGTAAACAATCCGGAAGCCTCCTCCCCAAAATCCGGTAAAAATCCGTAAACAATTCGGAAGCATCCTTCCAAAAATCCGGTACAATCCGTAAACAATCCGGAAACCTCCTTCCCAAAATCCGGTAAAAATCCGTAAACAATCCGGAAGCCTCCTCCCCAAAATCCGGTAAAAATTCGTACACAATCCGGAAACCTCCTCTCCAAAATCCGGTAAAAATCCGTAAGCAATCCGGAAGCCTCCTCCGCACAATGCGGTAAAAATCCGTAAACAATCCGGAAGCCTCCTCCCCAAAATCCGGTAAAAAACCGTAAACAATCCGGAAGCCTCCTCCCCAAAATCTGGTAAAAATCCGTAAAAAATCCGGAAGTTCCTCAAATTCCGGTCAAATTCCGTCAGCAATCCGGAAGCGTCCTCCCCAAAAATCCGGTAAAAATCCGTAAACAAACCGGAAGCCTCCTCCCCAAAATCCGGTAAAAATCTGTAAACAATCGGGAAGCCTTTTCCCCAAAATCCGGGAAAAATCCGTAAACAATCCGGAAGCCTCCTCCCCAAAATTTTTACCGGATTTTGGGGAGGAGGCTTCCGGATTGCTTACGGAATTTTAGGGGAGGAGGCTGCCGGATTGTTTACGGATTTTTGCCGGATTTTGGGGAGGAGGCTTCCGGATTGTTTACGGATTTTTACCGCATTTTGCAGAGGAGGCTTCCGGATTGTTTACGGATTTTTACCGGATTTTGCGGAGGAGGCTGCCGGATTGTTTTCGGATTTTGGGGAGGAGGCTTCCGGTTTGTTTACGGATTTTTACCGGATTTTGGGAAGGAGGCTTCCGGATTGCTGACGGAATTTGACAGGATTTTGGGGAGGAAGCTTCCGGATTGTTTACGGATTTTTCCCGGATTTTGGGTAAAAGGCTTCCCGATTGTTTACAGATTTTTACTGGATTTTGGGGAGGAGGCTTCCGGTTTGTTTACGGATTTTTACCGGATTTTGGGGAAAGGCTTCCCGATTGTTTACAGATTTTTACTGGATTTTGGGGAGGAGGCTTCCGTATTGTTTACGGACTTTAACCGGATTTTGAGGAGGAGGCTTCCGGATTGTTTACGGATTTTTACCGGATTTTGGGGAAAAGGCTTCCCGATTGTCTACAGATTTTTACTGGATTTTGGGGAGGAGGCTTCCGGTTTGTTTACGGATTTTCACCGGATTTTGGGGAGGAGGCTTCCGGATTGCTGACGGAATTTGACCGGATCTTGGGTAGGAAGACTTCCGGATTGTTTACGGATTTTAACCGGATTTTGAGGAGGAGGCTTCCGGATTGTTTACGGATTTTTACCGGATTGTGGGGGGGAGGCTTCCGGATTGTTTACGGAATTTTACCGAATTTGGTGGAGCAGGCTTACGGATTGTTTACGGATTTTACCTTGATCTGGGGGATGAGGCTTACGGATTGTTTCCGAAATTTTACCGAATTTGGAGGAGGAGGCTCACGGATTTACCGAATTTGGAGGCGGAGGCTTACGGATTTGGAGGCTTACGGATTTGGGACTGGGGAAGTCTGGGTGCTGAAACCTTGAAGCAACAGCCACCTTCGATTGGCGGAAAAAGCCTTGCTAATTGTTTATGGATTGGGACTAAGTAAGAAGCTGACTTGGGCTACACTGGGCTGAGGCTGAGATAGCTTGGGCTACACTGGGCTGAGATAGCTTACACTGGGCTGAGATAGCTTACACTGGGCTGAGATAGCTTACACTGGGCTGAGATAGCTTACACTGGGCTGAGATAGCTTACACTGGGCTGAGATAGCTTGGGCTACACTGGGCTGAGATAGCTTAGGCTACACTGGGCTGAGATAGCTTACACTGGGCTGAGATAGCTTACACTGGGCTGAGATAGCTTACACTGGGCTGAGATAGCTTACACTGGGCTGAGATAGCTTACACTGGGCTGAGATAGCTTGGGCTACACTGGGCTGAGATAGCTTACACTGGGCTGAGATAGCTTACACTGGGCTGAGATAGCTTACACTGGGCTGAGATAGCTTACACTGGGCTGAGATAGCTTACACTGGGCTGAGATAGCTTGGGCTACACTGGGCTGAGATAGCTTGGGCTACACTGGGCTGAGATAGCTTACACTGGGCTGAGATAGCTTGGGCTACACTGGGCTGAGATAGCTTGGGCTACACTGGGCTGAGATAGCTTGGGCTACACTGGGCTGAGATAGCTTGGGCTACACTGGGCTGAGATAGCTTGGGCTACACTGGGCTGAGATAGCTTGGGCTACACTGGGCTGAGATAGCTTGGGCTACACTGGGCTGAGATAGCTATAGCTGAGATAGCTACACGGCAAGTTTGGTTTGCTTAGTGGCGATTAGTGGGCAAATTTGGTTTGATTAGTGGCGATTAGTGGCAAATTTTTGAACAAATCATCAATTGAACAAGGTATGCGCTACTCGTGCTACCCTCTTGTCGTGGTTTTTTATATCTTGTCGTGGTATAGATTCCACTGTCGTGGTATGACCCAACACCTCCAGCAGTTTCTTAATAGAACGCCTCCCGCGACACGTTTCCGTCAAGGCGCTCTTCGATGATATGTCGACGTCGTCCTTCCAGGAAGCGCTCGTCGATGTGTGGCCAGGAACCTCACCAGGCTGCAGCGCTGTTGCGCTGGTGATGTACTGAAATGCATATCATGTGTACATAAATAATGTACATATAGATAAAATTATATAATTATATAACAGCAATCCTAATAAGCAAAAAACAAATAAATAGATACATCAAAAAAAGTAATATGACGAGACTATATGTATGTCTGTGGTTCTGTGTCTGTGCTGTTGGGAGCCTGCCTTCTGGTCGTGCGTCTTCATGGATGGTTGGGAACCACAAAGACTCACCCCACCTCAGAAGAACTCGGTGATTCTACCAGGAGTTCATCGTAGCAGTACCATAGCCGGATTCCTAAACGACCAACCATGGTTAATGGATGTTAATGCTACTATCCTGGCTCAATGGTACGATTAGGCAACCAAGCTAGTAACTGAAAAGAAATGAGGGATGAGCAAGGTGATTGTCTAATCATGTAAAGTCTTTCTGGCAGAGAATCGCAATTTTCACCACTCATACCTGGAATTGTTTCAGTGCAAAATCTGAACCCCATCTGGGTCTCCAGGCTTGTGGAAGGGCCCAAAGTTGCAACCAGAAGCGATGATGCAGTAATCAAAGTCCAGAGTTTCCTGCAGGGCTGCAGCAGTGACAGCTTGTGCATCATCATCATCATCATCATCATCATCATCATCATCTGCTGAAAGGATGATACAGGATGGTTGTGAGCAAAGCTGAGCTACCCCACATGTTCAAATTCTTGCCGGCTTGAACCTACTTGGATGTGCACCCCAGTTATAAGTTATGACCTCGGTATCCCAGATATAATTGGGGATGATATGGTTATATAGATATATATGTATATACATATACATATACATACATATATATATATATAATATATATATATATCCTACTTACAAGTGGAGCTGCACTCCCAATTACAGCACAAGACCATCCAACCCC
This sequence comes from Cladocopium goreaui, assembly GCA_947184155.2. Classification (NCBI taxonomy): domain Eukaryota; class Dinophyceae; order Suessiales; family Symbiodiniaceae; genus Cladocopium; species Cladocopium goreaui. The sequence continues at coordinate 1,295,889 of CAMXCT020000446.1, forward strand.
GTCCTTGTTCTTCGCAAAGATTGGCTGATAGGTTGCCGTCTTCTGCTCGCCATTGATCTCCTTCACTTCGCCCCACACGAATTTGCAGGCCATCCGCGTCTGGTCGCGGAACCAGCATAGGGCTGGTGGTGGGCCGGGAGAAATGCTCTGAGTATGGAACGAGTGAGTTGTGTATAAAAGGTTTGATCATGTTTGATCCAAGCCTACTGAGAAGGTATACTAAAATGGCCAGGTGTACAGCTTGTGATTTTTGGGTAAGGGTATGGATCATACCCCTTAGAGATGTATGGATCATGGATATGGATCCGGGCTATGGATCGCCTGTGACACCTGTGGGTGCCACAGGTCAGGATGATGCGTGAGTGTTGCTGCCATTAAACCGCCAAAGACACGATCAAAAAGGTCAGATGGGTGTCCTCCCTTCAAATTATTGAAAATATCCAATGCTTAGCAAAAAACTGTGGTGTACTGTTCTGTCCCCGCTTTGCCTCAATGACTGGCTGCAGAGTGAAGGTCAAGGCATCCAAGTGCTTGGGCTTGACGTAAGCGCGCAAGACTCCAGGAGTGTACTCGAAATACTCCTGGCTTTTCCCGTAAAGACAGAGTTGAAACCCAAGGATCAACAACCAGGGCTAGCACCCCACTAGTTGCTGTGTCACAGATGTCACAGCTGTCCCAATCCCAAGCTGGCCCCAGCTTCCCCGGTTTCCCCAAACTCCTTGGCATCGATGATGGTCACCAAGAAATGTCGCCCCAAGTCACGGCCTGCCGCCAGGCCCGAGAAGCTGCCGCCGATGACCAACACGCGGCGCCTTGGGGGGCCACATTGGATCCGGGGGATGCAACGCCATGGGTACCCAGAGGACATGGGAGATACATATATAGTTACCATTTGTTGATCATTAGGTACCTCTATCTAGGCAATTGAATTCACAAAAAAAAACTCAACAAATGATCAAAAAAGCCTGAGGTCCTGTACTTCTCAGTGTTTGAGTGGCCCAACTGTGGATCATGATTGCCACTTTACCTTCCTATCACAACTTTGAATCTGAAGGTGAGGAGTCAGGAGTTGGATTCGCAAGGGCGAAACCTGGGGCCTCAACTGGTTTGGCGCCATGGAGTCCAAGCGTGGGTCACAACCACCCAATGAAGACTCCAAACAGCCACAGAAATGCCAGTTCATCCGCAAGGGCCATGAAGTGCGACAAATCTGTTCGGAATCCATTATGCGTATGGGTCAAAGCTAAAAGGGATGGTTTCAGATACTACAAAAATGTGTGTGTGTGTGTGTCCAGAATATCCAGAATGGATCAGAATGGTAGTTCGTTTTGAACCATGTTCCTTACACATGAATTAACCTGCATCATCCATAATCCTCAAATTTCAAGCTTCACAACTTCGCACCAGAGCACATTGATGCTCATTGCACTTTTTCCACCAACTCTCACCTACTTTATATGCACTGCACAAGCAGCGGCATGGATTAAAAGCTACCTCGTCACTACCTCCAAAATCTGGGGCATCTGTTGGGAGCATTGAATCACCTGTTTAGGTGAAACTCCAAACAGCTATGGCTTTATGTCACACTATCCCCGACATGAAGTGGCTCATGGTTGGATGAGCGAGGTCTAACCTCATGAAAATCATTCTTCTGAAAATTGTTAGACAAAATTCCACCAATTGAATCCTGAATAGGCACTTGCACCACGGAAATCTCGTAGATGGGGATGGTGCAGCAAGCTACATGATCTATGGAAATCAACATAAGTGCATTGGTCCGTCTCAGTAGCCCCATCGAGGACCGCCACCAAAGAGATGCACCGGGGTGTGATGGACGAAGTACCAAATGCAGCGACCAATGAAGCCTGGAGGCTTGTGGCTCATTCACATGATGATCTTTCAAAAAGAAAAAATGTAGGCCTGAATTGGTTGAAAACACTAGAAAACAACATAATTCTGAACAAGAAAAAACAATAAAGCCAATATAAAGTCAAAACCCAGCAGCCATAGGCGCACTCATCAGTCTTGGAAGCTTCAATGAACTCCTTCTGCACTGCGCAAACCTGACCCCACACGCACATCAGGCCGGAGTTCTTCTGCCAGTTGGCACCGGCTACGAAGCAAGCATCATCAGGACCAAGGGATGTGGCGAACATGCCTGCACCCCATGGCCAGTGCATGTCCCAGACATGCAGTGGTTCTCCGCAGCAGTCGACTGTCTTGTTCTGGAAGAGCAGCCTGTCTGTCTTTTCGATGTTGCTGCATGCAACAATGCACATCTCCTCACCTGGGTAAGAGATCTTGGGGATGGGAGGAATTGGCCAGTCATCTGGCTTCTTGCCAGGCTCGTCGACGCAAGAGTAGTTGCAATCACCAACAGCGTAGATACGGGGATAGCCCTTGTCGTCGCCTCCCCAGAGCTTTCCATCCCGAGTCTTCACCGAGAGGTTTTGGTTCTTGGCCAAGCACCAAGGTTGCTGATGTGTTGATACTCACGCATACTCACGGTGTGTTTGCTGCATTCAATGCATATCTTTGTCTCTGCCTCTCTCTCTCACCCAAAAGTTGAGAACTTGTGTGAATCACATTGTCTGTTCAAGGAAAGACTCTACAAGAAAGATCAGTCATGATTACAAACTGAAAAGAATTCTGAGCACACGACCATCAAAATCCAGCCACCGCCACCAGGTCCCTTCTCACTCAAGGTCTCCTTGGGCATGAAATAGTTCGATGCCTTCACACCAATGCACACGTACTCCTTGTCAGGACCGTTGGGCATTTCAATGCTCTTCCAGAAGTCTGGATTCTTGGCATCGTACTTGGTGTTGTAGAACTGTTTGATGCCGACCTTGTTCATGTACTTCTCCTGACAAGATTTGCGCTCCAATCTATGAAGTCTTGAATGCATGGAAGGAACATGCACATGCTGGCAAATTGTGCATTTTATTACGACCTAGCCCGTCTGCCCCTGGGCCCTTCGAGTCTGACAAATAGTGAAACTCCTCCAGCAATATCATGTCTCGACAAGTCAAGCCGAGTTTCGCAGTACTTGGCAGCGTTGGCTGGCAAAGGACCAAGTGGCTGAGGCAAGAAATCGATGACGGTCAGCTTCACTCGGGGGAAGAAGTGCTGAATCTCCGTGGCCCATTCGACACCAATAAAGCCAGCACCCACCACCAACACGGTGGCCGACCTGTCGTGCAAGCTCTTCAGGAAGTTGAACCTTAGTAGGCCGTGTGTTGAACTCTTTACCTGGACCGACCCCACGTACAAACATGCATGCCATTCTCAAGGACAGTAAACGATTCTCAGCATTGAACCCCCAGAAAATCATGCATGTGAAGCAAAACGATCGCATTTTGCCTCCAACTTTGTTGGAAAATGCGCCACCAGTCACCAATCTTACTTATATGGGCCTACTTTTTGACCCATCACCGGATGCCCACACCAATCCTTGATCCAAGCAACTCTTCAAGGACGTGTCTCCGGCGACCCTCCAAGTATCGCTCATCTAGGTGGGGCCAGGAACCTGGGCCAGGAGGTACCCCCAAATCATCGAAAATTCGACCATTTTAGTATTTTTCGTATGGTGACATCTATGGTGACTTGGGGATCCCCCATTTTATGAACCCGCTACTGTATATGGTAAAAACCTGGACCGACGACGATCTCCCGGTACTCCCACCTTCAGGGCGCGCGTCCTCATGGATGGTCGGAAACCACAGCGACTCACCCCACCTGAGACCAGTTGCTTTGGTTCAAAATGTTGGGACCGTGGCTTGATCATGTCTACTAATTCGTTCAAGTCTTAACTAGACCCAGGTGGCCCAAGGGGAAACTGCTCTGGCAGCATTTCAAAGAAAAGAATCCTGATATGTTGAGACTCAGTGCGAGCCGGAACTGGGTTCCCCCCACTTGTGAAATGGGCCAAAATTGCAGCCCGCAGCGATGATGCAATAGTCGAAGTCAATAGTCTCCTGGGAGAAGAAGGAGACCAGGGAAGGTATCGGAAAACATTCTGGAACTCTTCGCATACATCTTGGGAGCCAGGTTTACATACAAACATAGTTCCAATTTGGCCGTCCAGTTGAGTGGTCGGCTATCTTGATTCTAGTTCAAACATCTATGTATCATCTATGTATAATCTATGTATCATCTATGTATAATCTATGTATCACATATTATCATATATATTATCATATTATATATCATATATTATCATATCTTGTCATATATTATCTATGTATCATATATCATATGAACCTGTGCCATTTTTTCCCATCCATCCCAACGACCGACGAGGCACACGCTCAGATGTGAAGATCGGCTTGTAGGTGGCCGTCTTCTGCTCACCTATCAGCCATGCCATCAAAATGAATAGATCTGTAACTGAGGGTGTTCTAGGGGCTATATGCATAGAGATTTAGAATAGTGTAAATGTTAACACAATAGATCATAGAACTACCTGATCTGGTCGTAATTCAATTGTGTATTAATGTGTATTAACTATATACATATATATACAATTATACATATATATATATAATCATATATATATACACATCAACTTCTATATGCTTTCAACCCAGTGATTGGCAGCATCCAGCCATCCAAAGCTGGCTTTCGGCAAGCTGCCATTCAGCTCCTTGACCTCGCCCCAGATGTACTTGCAGGCCATGCGTGTCTGCATCGAAGCAGGGACCGCAGATGGATCAATGATTTTCATGGGGCTATGGTCATCCATAGATGCCCATAGTGGGATTCTGCAAAAAAATGATGGATATATACTAAAAATAACTAAAGATGTGTATAGTTTGAAAATGATTTCATCAGTCCCATGAGTCATCAATCATGTCCCTTTTGGATAACACCATCCATATCATTTAAAAAAAAAAAAAACATATCTGGGTAAATTATAATATTTCACTAACCTGAATTAAGGCCATTTGGGGATGATTTCCCTTACTAACCATGATTCCAGTGAGGTCGCAGTGAGGTCGTTATAATTTACCCAGACATATATTATATATGTTTATGATGGTGCTATCCCCATGAAATGATTGATATGACAATCCTCCAAGGACTGGCCCTTTACCGGTTTCCTTTTTGGACCTTTTAAGGCAGGCCTTCGAAGAGCTGGTCACTTGCGATATCTGGGTCCCATGCTGAGTATTGCTGGGTTGGTACCCTGACATCTATGGAAAATCTATGGAAAATCTGCTACAGATCCACCTGAAATGAACCATGAACCATAGGACCTCAATGACTGGCTGCAGGGTGAAGGTCAAGGCATCCAAGTGCTTGGGCTTGACGTAAGCGCGCAAGACTCCAGGAGTGTACTCGAAATACTCCTGGCACAGCTGAATGATGCCTAGGCCTTTGAAACTGAGACCATGACCCTATGACTCAAAGCCCATTACAAATATGTGACTGTCAAGCATAATCAAAGGAGTTGGAAGAGTCGAAGAGTCGTCATTTTCAGACAGACGATCATCCATTTATCATCCATTATCAACATCAAAGCCCTCATACCCTGGTAAAAGTCGAGGATGTGTATCCTCCCATCAAGCTTGCTGCTCCCATTGCGACCTTCAACGAAATGGGAAAAGTCCGTGGAGAATAGTATCAAAAAGCCATCCACACCTCTGAAGTATCATGAAATCTTCCATCATGCTATATCATGTTTCATGGTGACTCAGTATTTCAACTTCTTACATCCCATTTTTGGAGCTTCATGGCCGTTGGAAACCACATATTTTGGAACCGCATGCCCCAGGAATCCATAGGAAATCCATAGGAATATCCAGGCTGCCGTCATCCTTGGCATCGATGATGGTCACCAAGTAGTGGCTCCCTAAGTCGCGCCCCGCGGCCAGCCCTGAGAAGCTGCCGCCGATGATCAACACGCGGCGCCTGGGCAGGGCCGGTATTCATGGGAAGATCCTGGGAAAATGTGGGGGAAATATATGGGAAATCCCCTATACCTGGAGGTTTAATGAGATTTATAGCTGGGAAAACCATCTGTAAGTGGGGGATATCGGGGATGAGTGTTTTTTTTTTGAATCTTCAGGGTTACTGTATCCAGGATTGATGATGTTGTGGTCAGCTGACCAGGTCATGAATCCTATAGGATGCATGGTTCCCAGAAAATGCGTGATGGTATTAAAGAGGCTTGTCTTCGATGAATGATTTTCATTGACAGAACAAGACTCGCAACAAATGAGGACCATGACTCAAATGATGAAAATGGATGTTTAAGTTTGGTCAAACTGTAACAGCTTCGATAGTTGACCATATGCCTTTTGGTTTTTACATGGTTGTTCCGAAACCGATTCTCAACCACCAGCACTGTGTATCAACATAGGCCACGCGACTGTGAAGGAGGCATGGTCAGAAGTGCTAACTGTGAACCACCCGGCGCGCGCGCGCGAAACGCGAGTCGATGATCTAAACTCTGAGCCAGATTCCAGCAGAAAACCCATGGGATCGCCCAATGAGATCGAAAAAAGTGCAAATCCCCCAGCCCAGAAACACTTGGATCAGTTTGTTCACAAGTTGGCCAGAAAGTCATAGAAAATCCGATCTAAGCAAGAGAAATCTTCTGTGCTTAGCAGTCTCTTATAGCTTGAATTGTCTTGAAATAACATGCGAGTTATAACCTGTAACAAATTCAAATGCGGACCTTCCAAGGAGTCATCAGGAATCCCTCTCAAAGCTCCCGCATCAGCCACCGGATTTCTCCAAACGCAGCACGCCAAAAGTCCACAGATCTCAGCAGACGCACCTGGCAGGTGGTCGCAATGAGTCATGGCTCAGTTTTGATGGGAAGATCATCAATCAGCAGCCAAAATCGATCCAATTCATGAATGGATATATATATACATATATATATATATATGATGTTACCCCCAATCGTCCAAGATTGTAATTTTGAATTGGAAGTTTGTGGAATTGATGTGATTTAGGTCCTTTTGTTGTTGTGAGAAAAGATCAGACAAGGGTGGCGGGCAAAATGCGAGCAATCCCAAAAGAAATGGTTCTCCAATCATGGCATTTGAAACAATCAACACTGCACATGTTGACCATAAAAGGTACCGGCCATTCACAAAAGAACTGCAAGCACCGGCCGTACATAGCAGCCATGGGCACCTGAGTTTCCTTGCGCATGCGGTTTGAAATCTGCTCCAAATCCGAGCCTAAGTTTCCCAAGTTCGGCAGCCGTTTGTCTGAAAATAGGGTATCGTAAAATATGATGGCTGATCATCATGAATCATGTCCCAATAATAATATATATATATACATATAATTATTTAATATCATTTATATATATATATAATTTATCACTTTTGGGGTATCCTCCATTTATGAACAGGTCCATATCTGCCTCAATTCTTTGGATCACCCTTCAGTCCGAGGTAAGTTCCACCCTTTTTACCATCTTTTCACTGCATTCTTCCTGGATTAAGCTAGCAAAATATAATTTCAGCCATCTATATCCACTCATATTTAGATGGTTTTTTCTCATTGAAAACTGCAGGTTGGTCAATAACCTCAGCTGCAACCAAGGTGCGTAGCACTTTGTACAGTAGTTCTGGAAAGGAGCTCCAGCGCAACAAATGGGGCCTTGATGGCTGATCTTGGGGATGAGCTCGGCGGAAATTTCATGCTAAAAATCAACATGAAGCTCAGATAATGATATTAGTAATGATTCATATAAATTCATATAATTCATTCCATGTCAAATTTCCTCATGTTTTGCCAGTTGAAGCTCCAGTTGTGCATGGTGAACGCTGCCGTTTCACGGGTCACCAGTCACCACTTTTTCAGCCAAGGGACGACCTGGCAAAGTCCGTCAGGGAGGACCTGGGCTGGGCATTTTTCGGGGTCGCAGGTCCCATTGGCCCATATTATTACGATTATTAAGCCCATGTTAATAGTGGTTAATAGTGGCTAATAGTGGTTTATAGTGGTTAATAGTGGTTAATAGTGGTTAATAGTGGTTAATAGTGGTTAATAGTGGTTAATAGTGGTTAATAGTGGTTAATAGTGGTTAATAGTGGTTAATAGTGGTTAGTGGTTAATAGTGGTTAATAGTGGTTAATAGTGGTTAATAGTGGTTAAGTGGTTAATAGTGGTTAATAGTGGTTAATAGTGGTTAATAGTGGTTAATAGTGGTTAATAGTGGTTAATAGTGGTTAATAGTGGTTAATAGTGGTTAATAGGGGTTAATAGTGGTTAATAGTTAATAGTTAATAGTGGTTAATAGGGGTGTGGTTAATAGTGGTTAATAGTGGTTAATAGGGGTTAATAGGGGTTAATAGTGGTTAATAGTGGTTAATAGTGGTTAATAGTGGTTAATAGTGGTTAATAGTGGTTAATAGTGGTTAATAGTGGTTAATAGTGGTTAATAGTGGTTAATAGTGGTTAATAGTGGTTAATAGTGGTTAATAGTGGTTAATAGTGGTTAATAGTGGTTATAGTGGTTAATAGTGGTTAATAGTGGTTAATAGTGGTTAATAGTGGTTAATAGTGGTTAATAGTGGTTAATAGTGGTTAATAGTGGTTAATAGTGGTTAATAGTGGTTAAGTGGTTAATAGTGGTTAATAGTGGTTAATAGTGGTTAATAGTGTTAATAGTGGTTAATAGTGGTTAATAGTGGTTAATAGTGGTTAATAGTGGTTAATAGTGGTTAATAGTGGTTAATAGTGGTTAATAGTGGTTAATAGTGGTTAATAGTGGTTAATAGTGGTTAATAGTGGTTAATAGTGGTTAGTAGTGGTTAATAGTGGCTAATAGTGGTTAATAGTGGTTAATAGTGGCTAATAGTGGTTTATAGTGGTTAATAGTGGTTGATAGTGGTTAATAGTGGCTAATAGTGGTTAATAGTGGTTAGTAGTGGTTAATAGTGGCTAATAGTGGTTAATAGTGGTTAATAGTGGCTAATAGTGGTTAATAGTGGTTAGTAGTGGTTAATAGTGGCTAATAGTGGTTAATAGTGGTTAGTAGTGGTTAATAGTGGTTAATAATGTTTAATCATGGCTGATAATACTTAATAACTGGTTGGTGGTTGACCTACCCCTCTGAAAAATATAGAAAAATATGAGTTCGTCAGTTGGGATTATGATGTTCCCAACATGATGGGAAAAATAAAATTCATGTTCCAAACCACCAACCAGAAAACCTCTGAGACCTTTTTTGAACTCGCTGTGGATGGTCTCGGGTTTTTCTCTTCGCTACCGCTGTTTCTTCTATTCAGACTATTCAGGGCAGCCCAGAGATTCTCGGGTCGACACTTTGGTCGTTGGATTTGTACCTTTGGCAATTCCACACAAATAATTGATCTGATCTTGGCGGAAGAACGTATCCGTAAAATCCGCCCCTTCGATGCTCTTCACCTCAGTTGGTGTGGGATTAAGAAAAACTGCGCGGGCTATGGCTTGAGGATCGCAGATATTCGTGATCCCAGCCATTCTAGATTCTCGGAAACCAACCAGCTGAATAGTTTCCAATTTCCATCCTTTTCCCATATTTGGACCTATCCAGCCAAGTAACATCCATTTTGGTCGTGCCATTCACCTCAGTCGCTGAAAATTCTGCGGGATTCTGCAGGTTCAACACGCTCCGTTCCATCCCATAAAGCCCCGGCCCTGGTGGGTGAATGAATGCCCACCCCCCATATGCCCAGGTCACATACATCTCGGTGGCCACAGCATTATCCAGTTTCGCTCCAGTGAGGCGTGCCAGTTCGAAGTTCACCTTGTGGCGCAAGAGGCTTTTGAGTCAGCAAAAATGGAAGATGTTGTCCTTTGGCCAGCATAAACCAGGATCAACCAAAGTAAAGGCTGAAGCAACCAAGGAAGCTTGAGCAGCATGTTGAACCAATGAAAATGAATCAGAGGATTTTTCAAACTCCGGGAACACATTGGGATCCCTTTCCGTGCTGGATGCCAGGCCCCGGCCCAACGGGGGGAACAAGACAGACATAGCTTGGGAGCTCCCCCGTACCCACCATTGACATCATGGGATCATGACTGAAGGCTCCTCCTATGGCTCCGCCTGGTTCAGGTTGGCTCCGGTGAAGTCTGCGTTGGCTAAATCCTGTGGCCAGGTCTGGTGGGACCTTAGGTACGGGGGTATCTCTCAAGCTTAGGGCCCCACGCAAACCTTGTCCTTGTCTCGTTCTCAAAGACTTGTCAAGCTCAACTACAGTCTTATCATAGAATTCGCATCAATAGTTCTCTGAATCAATTGCTAGTCCTCAACCTCAACCCCCCTGGAGGCACCGCATCAAAGAAGCTGGAGCTTTGGCAATCGGAGTTGACCTAGGCAAGCAGCACCCTGATGCAGGGTGTCGCTCTGTCGTTGATCTCTACCCACTGTGGAGATCATTTAATTGGAAGCAGTGGAAGTACCAGAATAATCTTGATCCAGCATGATCCAGCATGATCCAGCATGATCCAGCATGATCCAGCATGATCCAGCATGATCCAGCTATCCCTTGCCATTCTGAGCTACCCTCAAGCAAATGAAGTCAAGTGACGAACTTGCTCTCCCGCACAATGGACTGCTGGAAGGACACACCAACGACTTTCCTGAACAGCGACAGCTACCGGCAGGCTGCCATAGTTGGAGGATGTTGGAGGTACCCTCTGGTAATTTAACATAACTATGGAAAATCACCATTTTTTTATGGGAAAATCCACTATAAATGGCCATTTTCAATAGCTATGTTAAATTACCAGAGGGTAACCGGGTATCATTTGGCTTTCATCCACCTGTCGGATCCTGTCGGATCCTGTGGGCAGCTGATGTCCCAGTGTCTTGCCGGAATAGTCGGCGCGGGTTAAATCGACACCTGCCGGGCAAAACCCACAGGCCCACAAGTCCAGTCCAGCATCAGTTGTTTCTGTTTGGATGCCTCACTTTGTCACAGAAACAGCAGCTCCAAAATTTCGCAGAATTATATATATAGTCTACCTATCCTACTCCCAAAAATTTCACACAGATCTCAACATCTCTGAAGCACATCTCCACATATCTTGGCACCATATGATGGCCTCGGGTAATGGATTTGCTGGATCCACTATTTTTCCCCGTGGTGGAGGCCCCTCCAGCCATCACCTGAAGCAGAAAGGATGGACGATAGTGGTCACTGGAGATCTATCGAATCTATCGATAGTGTGGGAATCCTTGGGCATAACATAGAGTGTATATATATAATGTATAACATGTATATTATATATATATGTGTGTGTGTGTTATATATATATATATGTTATATATAGTTATATCTTTTGTTCTTGCTTTCTTCAGTGAATCTCTGGTCTGGGGGGCTGAGGCATTGTAGCGACTAAGACTGTAGAATGAGTGGATGCAGGCAGTTTTCTCAAATTGTCTAGACCTTGCATGCAGAGATTCGCAGCATCAAGGCTGGTGCAGCAGTGGAACGCCCCCTCCGAAAAAAAAAAAAAAAAACGCACCCTATTCAAAAAAAGGAGGTGGTGAAATAGTCCATGGAGAATCACTACCAACAAGCGCCGGTTTTTTTTTTCCGCTGAAATACTCCAAGAGAAATTCATATCACTGATACAATGTTGGGTCATAATTCCCATAATTTCCATGTTGTTTTGGCATGTTTTGGACCCAGGGACCCAGTTGACCCGGCCAACCGGTTGGTGGACCCCAGGCCCGGCCTTGGAATCGATCATGGCGTTGTAGGCCACGGCTGGGCTGGCCAGGCAGGACACCAGCAGTATGGTCCAACAGGTGGCCTGGGCGAATCGAAAAACCATCAGCAATGAAATGTCCAACAGGGTATACCCTCTGGGATTTAATGGGATTTAATGGAGTTTAATGGGATTTCATGGGATTTCATGGGATATACCCTCTGGTTATGACTCACATAGCCATGGGATTTCGATGGCCCATTGAAATAGATGGTTTGCACCTATTAAAAATGGTGATTTTCCATGGCAAACTGTTAGTCATAACCAGATGGTGACTCTTTTGGGTAACTCAGCTATTTACATCACCCAACTATTGGGTTTTTCCTGGTGGTCATCGGGTTGACCCACCTAACCCGAGGTGGCACTTGATATTCCACATGGCAACAAGATTGAAGCAATCGGTGTACCGCATGAAAATATAGCTATCTACATTTTTCGGAGGAATATCCCTTAAAATCTCTTATGAAGATTTATTGAGTATAATATAATGTTCGATATTAAATTGGGGTCTCCCCAATTTAATATTGCAACAAATCAATCCTGAGCAGCAAACCAAACCCTGTGTCATCTGCTTGTACTGGTTTCGCAGCAAGGATTCCCATCGTGGATTATGATCCTTCCCAATAAACCAGGTAAAGCGGTAAACCCAATGAATTTCAGTACCCAATAGACTGGAGCCCATGTCTGGTAGACTGGAGCATAACTTCTGAACTGAGCCTACCATGGTCTACCACTCCCCTATCAGAACCAATCTTCTATAGTGGATCATGACAATCTCCAACAGATATCAATATCAGCAATCCTATTTATGATAACAGAAGTAACATGTAGTAACCCTGCATATCTATGATAGCAAAACTATCTCTTGGCCCCTGGGTCAACCCATGGAAGTAGCTTCCTATCATAACCGGCGACCCAGGCACTGACCAGGGCGCTGTTTCCGGTGCCATTTCCTCAGCTCCTTCCGCCGTTCGCATCGTTCGCATCCTTCGCTCGGCCTGAAGCTCCAACTTCACCAAAGGAGGGGAGCGAAATGTCCAAGGGAACCAACCAACCAAGTTATCCAAATGATGTCAAGTTGGAAATTGACTGGGGATATACCATGGGAACCCCTGAATTTTTCACCAAATCTTTGAAATCGACTGTAAGATCTTCCCCCCAGCCAGCTGGCGCCAAGCGTCCAAGTGTCGCGCTGCCACCGATGCATTAGGACCGGGAAAAAGCCTTAGCAGCCGGTGGGTGAGCTGGGACATCCCCTTTTCCAATTGGTTCGGTTTATAGCTGTGAAAATCACCGAACCAGTCATGAAAGATTTTCCAGTCATGTTTGATTACCAGAGGGTATGTTGAAAGACCTATGTTTTCAGTTTGAAGGAATCCACAAAGTTGGAAAATGTTGGCAGAATTGCTGTCCCACTTGCAGTGTGCAATTTGAACCCATGGCATCAAGGTATTTCTAAAGCGCCCTTGGCGCCCATAAAACGGTCTTCGTTCAACTCCCTAGGGGCTCTTTAAACCAGATCCAAGATGATCCAAGTGGCTGTCAATAATGGCTGCCCTCATAATTGGATGGTTAAGGTCATAAAACTACCCTATCAACGGTTTCCGAAACATGCAAGAATCGAATGCTTGACCTTTGATGACAACTAAAATGAGTATCCTTGTTGTATACCAATACCCTAAGAGCATCATAAAGACATCTCCAATATTGGTACAATTTAATGGTTGGTTGAATTGCCATCATCAAATCGTTAAATCAAATCATCTATATAACATTATATAACATCCTGTCTAATTTTGTTATACCAACAATTTATGGTCAATGACACCCAAGGGTCAGATGAATTGCCAATATTCCCAACAATTTTCACCAAGCCCCGCACCAGCTTGGAGCGGACACGACTCCGGCGCAACAGATCACCTTCGCGCCGACGGTCAGCCACCCAAGGCCATTCGAAAAAGTCACTGGGTGACTTAATGGGTGTTCAATGGTTTTCAAGGGCAGTGAATGGGATTTACGATGATTTAAGGGGGGGTTATTGGATTTACTGAAGTTTTGAAGGAAACTTGGAAACCTGGAAGATGTTCCATGATTTTTCCTGTGGTTTTGAGTCATATTTTAAAGGTTCCATGTCACATTTCCCGGATTAAACCCGTCCACAAGGGACCACTGCCACTCGCCATCTGTGGCATCTTCCACTCGCCATGGCGCACGGTGGGCTGTGCAACTGGAGCCCAAGTGCTGCTCAATATTTCTATGGGCATCCGGAACTTTTGGGCTCGACGTCTTTAGCATACCTTCTGGCCGTTAAACATGACCATGGAAGAGCACAATGATTAAATCAAAGGTTGATCATGTTTATGATATTTAAATCACCATTTAGTAATGATAAACATGACCATGGAATTGGATCAAAGGTTGATCTTCCAATTCCAATTCCATGTTTATCACTAAAGGCTGCAGTCATCATCTTTCCTGAGGGTCTGTCGAAACTGGCGGCATCCTGAGCTTTGGACCACCAGCGAAGTTCATGGATCGGTGCATGTTCGCTCCAGTCATACCTCAGCTCCTGCGCGAGCTGAGCTATCCAACTATTGGGCAGTCAGATTTTCTCGGAGAGGGGAAACTGGGGAAAGAGAAAAATCCATGAAACCACAAAAAAGGGTTTGTTCCAAGAAGTGGGTGCCTCCAGAATTCTCAGAGGCCCAAGGCTGGTGATCCCTCATCCCAGCCCATCAGTGAATCCTCCTCAGGTACCTTCCAAGCAGGACTCTGGTAACGGAATTCCTGCAGGATGAGTTTTCACACCTGCCTATGGCATGCCATGGCATCCCGACACTGGCGAATATTTTCTGGACCCTGATTGTCAATGAAAAGCATGCATGTGCTTTCAGGTTTATGAAACCATGCAGTTGTCCAATTCTGGGTAGCAAAATAAATCACGTTGAGCCACATCCCATGTATGTCAGCCTGTCCTGCAGATTGGTATAACCTAGGCGAATGAAGAAGGGCAACAAGACATCATCTGGCAGCAGCAGCGGAACCTGAGTATCGGCTCCCGGACGTGCCCGAGGTTCGACCCACCCAAAGCCCCTTAAGCCCAGGCCCCAAAATCTTAAACGAGTCATCAGTGTAGCAGTGCAAGAGTCCGCATGAATCATCCCTCCCAAAGTCTTTCTTCACTGCCCAAGGAAAGGTCTTCCAGGTCAACAGATCAATCGTCGCCATCTTACATCTCGTTGACTTGTAACCCGCAGAACATAAAAATATATTCTTTATAAATTCCCCAAGTAGTGGATTTCGCCCTGGGAAAATATCAAATCATCTTCAGCCCACTTCAGGCCAGGTTGAATTCTTAAGGGAGTGTTAGCTGGGATGGCGGCAGGATCTAGATGGGATGACAGACTGACTCGGGGCCCCTGACACCTATGCTGTAGAGCTCATAGAAAACCAACTGCTGAGGATCATAGGGCAAGAACCTCAAGGTCCAATGCCGAAGTGGAGGAAAGGTTCCAACATCTGCTGAAAATTTTCTCTTCAAGCCTAGATAAAATGTCATTCATATCCCATGAATATGCCAATATTTGGGGGTGTCATGAATGTCATGATCTCAGATTGATAAGATGATTGACATGATTCATGGATCCTGTAATAAGACCTCAAGACTTCAACGTCCACGTCCTGATGTCAGCCGACCGAAAAACGGCAGCGTGGAGGCCACTGGGTAACTGGGTGAACCAGGCACAGCAGCCTTGTGACGAGCCCAATTACTCCAGGATCGATCCTGCAGTTGCTTCAAGTTCACCTTAGGAGAATCATGGAGAATCCATCCACTGGCTTTGTCCTGCAGACCTAAACCAGAAGTGCCACGGATCAAAATTGGAAATGGGACTAGATGTTTGATCTTGTTTGATGATTTGTGTGCTTTGGAAAGAATTGGAGTTGGTCTCTCACCCATTTTCGGACACACCCTCATCAATGTCGACCAGCATTGCTGGAGACCGGGTGTGTGGCAAAGAAGGTGTGGTTGCTCTCTCGCAGCTTCAAGGGCACAAAGGCTTTCTCCTCCGCATCCAATGGAGTTCTGTCGGAATCCCCAGATCCCATAGGGGACCATCAGCTTTTGTCAAACTCAAACGGCCATTGGGGGGATTTTTCCTCCATTTTCAGACAGACCCAAGTATCAGAATTGTTGGTTATATTAATGTTCTATATAGATATGTATATAGATGTAGATTCTAGATATAGATATAGATATAGACATAGATATAGATATAGATATATATTAATATAGATATATATTAATATAGATATATATATTAATATAGATATATATTAATATAGATATAGATATAGATATATTAATATAGAGTTATATACCCCATCAATCTATATCAATCTCCTCCACTCTTCCCAGCGCCGCCACGAAGTCGTTCAGGACCATGGCCTTTTTCAAGATGGAAGCGGGTCAAGCAGTCTAGCAGGTCAGGGGGAAGAAATCACCGTGATTTCGCCCCAAAAAAATGCGATGTGTTCCCCCAAAAAAATGGGGGAAATCCATGGAAACCTGGGATCCAGTTTACCCAGCCCGGCCAAATCAATTGGCACAAACATCGACTTGGTGACCAGGATTTGCGCAAACCTCAGTTGTCACAAAAGTTCACTCCTGGACTCACTGAATTTCACTGAATCTCAAGAATCTCAAAAGGGGCTTGTGGTCCCTTCTGGTTTTGCCGAAGCCTCCCTGACAAAATGCATAGGTCTCTACAAGACCAGGCAGGGTTTGGGTGGGGTTAGGATCCTTATCCCCTAAACCAAAACCATGGTTGATTGAGAGGAACACTCCTAATCAATATAAAGATCTTCAATATTCTTTAACAACTTGATTTCCGGTGCACTTTCAGGTCCCACATCCTGCGATAGGACTCTGGGTTGCCCATGCGCTTTCGGCTGGTAGCTGGCTCCAGTATACAGCCCGAGCGGTTGAACCTTTGGCCGTGGGTGAGTCGGGTCGTTTGGGTGCCAAAGCATGGGATGCTTTAGGATCCCAAAATAAGGTGCTCAAATGTGCCCAACACGGCGACTCTGGATCGATGAAGCCCTGGTTTCGTCAGGGGGATACTAAACATGTTCGCCCCAATTGGGACGTTCGCCCACATCCAAATAACACACCCAAACGATATCATATATACTTGTCACCTGAGGATGAACCAAAACACTGGCTATACGCCGCGATTTTGACTTTAGGTTTCGGGATTTTGGGCCAAATGGGGGTAAAAAACTGCCTGAGCCACCGGACCACAGGCACCCGAATGCCGGAATGCCAATAGATCAAGGCAGACAGGTAAGGTGAAATGCACGCGAAGCGATTTCCTGAGCTTTCTGGTGCTCTCGTTTTCTTTAATGAAATGTTTTTTGGTACTCAAGAAATTAATCCCAGGGTGTCTTTGTGAATAGTCACTGGCTGGGTGGTGTATATTCTTGTCTCTGATATTTGTTACAGCAGTGATACAGTATGTATGTTAAAGTATCTATGTGTGATTAATTATAAGATTACAGAACCTTCTTGTGGTAGAATGGTTTGTGATTATGCTAAATGAGTGACATTGGCGTTGTTGCATGTTCTGTTTCACTACTTGGTGAATTGGATGCTTGGTTGGGATTTGTAAAGTTAAGTTGGGATTCTTCTGGGGGTGACATGTTGGCCAGAAAGACCTCTAACAAGACAGCCCCCAATGCCATTCTATGATACCAAGCATGTTGGGACTGATCAGCTAGGAATCACTAAGGTGCCCTGCGGGCATCATTCGCCAACTGTTCATGAAAGGCCTCCGAAGAGGAACCATTGGGTGAAAGAACACGCTTGCACAGCTGCAGGGTGGCCTTTTGTCGCTACAAAGATCTTCCTCTTTTTCAACCCAGCGGAAAATTCATCACAACCCTGAGCCAACTGTGTGGTGCAAACGACTTTTTAATGGTGGATCTTGCATATTACCATTGATAATTACCATATTACCATCAACCATACCGAAAAACCTGTAGCATCCCTGGTTCCCTGAAGTTCCCCTGCGGAGTTCATCATGACTGCCTTGTAGAAGTTCTCCTGTGATGTGACGAGTCGTTTAGATAATTGTGGTATTGCTCGAAACAAAAAAGGGACCTGATATGACTTGACTTCTAACCATTCATGATTGACCATTAATATGATCATTCATTATAATGGTATTATAATGGTTATAATCATATATAATCATGGTATTATAATGAATCCATTGACCCTTAATGTTCATTACTATAACCATTGTAATACCATGATTATAACCATTGTTATACGCTCTGAATATAATGGTCTAATGGATTCATTGCATGCTAAGTACTTTGACGCCGTCACATGTTGGCCAAAGTGCCGTCCTGTGGCTCCCCTGGTAAGAGATATGCGCCGAAAGGATTGCCGATGTACCCAAAGATGCGCTTCCGGAGACCTTCACGAATCCCAACAGAATCAAGGGATACCCCAGCGTTCAAAAACCGGTGGTTTCTCTATATGCATATAGATCATCAAATTCTGAGGATTCAGGGGGTCTTGTGAATGCCTTCATTTCGTGCATCACCCCTGAGGCATTTGTAGCTTTGTAGCTGAGCCTCTGACCCAAAAACATCTTGCAGAAGAAGGGCGGCTCGCTGCACATCAAAATATCTGCTGAACGGATTCCAGCATCTACCTGCAATGAGAGGCAGGAGTCTCAGTTCAAACATCTTATAAATACAACTGGTTGGTCCATGAGCCCATTCAGTTGGCATATTTTATATATATAATATTTATACCGTATACCTACCGTAGAATATCATTTCTCCAAAGATTGCCAAAGATGCCAATCAGATCTTTGTGGATGGAGTTCTCCCATTTCGAGGATGGGATGCCTCTGCAATCTCTTGGAACTCCAGCTGCAACTGCTGCGGCTCCGGCACGTGTGGAAACCTCCCGTGCCAACTGAGGCAGGTGGGAAACCAGCTGAAACTCACCGTTGATGCTTCAGGTGGGCCGGATCCGGAGGGGCCAGTCATTTTGTCAGCATGTTATATCAAACCTCGAGATCTCGAATGAGCTGACCATAGCTGACCCATACTCACGACTCCTTTTCTCGGGTTATGTGCTTCATTCTTTTCAGGGATCCCCTCCACTCGATCCTGACATCGCCCTTTGGCGTTTCTCAGATCGCCTGTTGAGCTCATTCATCGCCATAGCTTTTGTGCGAACATGCCGCTGCAGAAGTTCCTAGCGTGCCAACATCCATGGCTCCGAAGAAAGTTTTCGTGGATGGCTGGCTGTCTGAGAATAGGGTGCCCCCAAAAAAAAACCTGGTGACATCATCATTTTGCATTTTGAAATATATAGCAATTTGGGGGCTATACAAAGGCTATACCACATTTTTCAGACAAAGCCACCACATGAATTTCCTGTTTCGCCCATCACATAGAATTGGATTATGGGAAAATTTACAGGAAAGCCCTATATTTGATGGTAAAAACCATGGTTTCCTGTAAATTTTCCCTTAAACCAATCCAGTGACAATCACATGTTTTGACCTGCCATGCCAACTCAGTTTCACACTGCCAGCGCCAAGTTCTTGGTGCATCGGCCCAGGAGATTGCAGTAGTTTTCAGCCAGCACCATCCTCGTGCCGCAGCTGACCGCCAGCGTCTGAAATTTTTGGGTCCCCATGGGTCCCCCCAAAAAAAAAAACGTGGTTTGTCATGATGATATGGCAGTGTGTCAAAACCAATAGTACCCCTGTAGTTCACATCAAAATAGCTGGGATTTATGGATGGTCATCCCATTAAAAATGGTACTTTATAGGTATTGATCCATACCCATATCATGATAAACCATGATGAAGCCATGGGATTTTATGGATTTTTGGTGGACCCTACCAAGTGCCCTGCTCCACCGTGATCTTCCAGCCAGTTCCGACCTGCCGGGCCATGGGTGATCTGTTGGATCAAAAATCCCAAGACATCATTTTTGACATTCCAAAAGTGGCGGATCTGTGGGTCTCCCATGTTCAACATGCTATTGAAAATTTGGAAATCTTTGGAAATCTTTTGGAAATCTTTGGACATCTTTGTAAATCTTTGGAAATCCTTTGGAATATGGATAGCCCCTCCACTGGCACAACTTTCCTCAAACCAATCCCAAGCACACTGGGCTTGGAGAATTGTTGATGCCGAGCTGCAAGAAAATCCTTCCAAATGCTTTCTGGTTCCATAGCCAGAGTGGCCTCACAAAAAGCTGTCATATGGTGTCACGCATTGAGAAAACACCCTAGGGATCCCTAGGGCCAATTGCAAGTACGTCAGTTCAGTACAACTTTGCAAGTTGGGAGTCAAAACCAATTCCTTTTTCCATGTATCTTCCCTTCATTGGTACCATGACCATGTCTGAAATGTGGTACCAACCCAGCACCAATCCCACCAAAGTCCACCTTTGAGTCTCTGGGCTCCCTGGCATGCAGCCCAAACGACCAAACACGAACCTTCGCGCAGGTGTGGAAAATACCCAAGTTTTAGCCAATCTAACTATGGAAAATCACCATTTTCAATGGGTAAATCCACTATAAATGGCCATTTTCAATAGCAATGTTAAATTACCAGAGGGTAACAACATCGTCACCCTTACACGTGTTTGCCATGTTTACGCACATGTGGCTATGTTGTGCGCACGATTGTTCAACATTGTTCATGGATGCTCATGGATGAATCCTGACTTAGTCGCCCCAGCAAGCTCCGACTCAACACAAATTCAGCCCTCAAATGGCATTTTTGGATGACCATAGCTCCCTTGCACCTCCTGTAACTTGACGCCCACCTGGGTGGTTGCTGAAGGCCAGAGATTCCACTGCAACAACTCCAGAGTGCAAAGGATCCCCACTTGGCTCGCAGGATCTTCTACAACTGACTTCCACATTCCACCGCCACTGGGTGGTCGCCAATGGACACTGTGTGAACGATCACCAGTGGCCTGCACGCGTTTCGGGCTCTCGAACTTTCAGCTTCTGATGCGTCACTAAGCATGAAGCAACATTAGATCATGAAGGCTCTTTTGACATTTATCGACACCGTTCAGCAGGTCGCACAAGGATCAACTTTTGCGTCTTCGGCCACAACGGCTTGAATGACATCTCTTGCGAACCCCCCAAATAATTTCCACGCGAAGCACTATACCCAAACAAGCCAGAAAATGTGACCAGGGAAGTTCCTTTTCTGCCATGTTCTACCCATGTTCTACCCATAGCACCAATAGCTATGGTGGGGGACTGTCATCGCCATATCGCCATACCGGGCCTCGGCCAGGATGTCCTTGGAGGGCCGTCCTGGAATACCGATGGGGATTTATTTTACCTTTGGGGAATACTGAGATGGATATATCTCCATCATTGGATGATCATTGGATATCTCCAAGATATCACATGTTTCAAACATCCAAACATGAGACTTTCAACACTTTCACATGTTTCAAACATGTTTCAAAGCCATTGTAAGAGATCAGAGTGTTCTCCCAGTCATTGGAGTAAGCCTGGGTTACGAAGCACTTGTCCTCTAGAGGTGATGGTAGAATGGCAGCTATGTGGCAAACCTAATGCCATCTGCACCATCCCCGAGTCATCACCTTTTTGTTACGGCTCCTATAAGCCATCCCCAAATGGTAGGTTAATTATTGGGTGTCCCACATTCATTCATGATAATTCATGATGTTGCTTAAACAATAACATCTATGAATCTATGACATGTTTGCTAAAACATAAGACGTTCCAGTTGAGGTGTCCAAGTCCTCCATGCCATGTGCTACTGCTTTCACCCGACCTCCATTCTTCTAAATTGAAGCAGTGGTCAGAAGTTTGCATCGAAAATGGCCCGAGATCTAAGGGTGAAAGCAAACACACCTGCTGTCTGCAAATTTGAAGTCCATGTTCAATTCCAATGGCGCTTCTGCCTACGGACAAACACCTTGCGTGCCCTCGCCATTCCGACCAGTTCATCAGCTCCGAGACACTGAGATGTTCTGCAAGCGAAACGGCCACACAGAGGAATCCATGAGGAGCAAGGGAATGTTCGGTGACCTCAGAGATATGAGTGGTGCGACCAGGGGTTCGTGCGGAGATTCACGAACGGCTTCAGTCTTCAGCAATTCCTTGTAGGAAACTCCATGTTCTGGGAATCCCATCAATTTTTCTACAATGGAGCGCCTACTAAAGATCTGATCAATCCTATGCGCTCCCAAAGCTGGGGTCAACTACTATATACTACTATCAGCAAGGTACAGCAAACCATCCCATCTATGTGGCTGAGCCCAATTTTCAACCATTACCCATGTCCACTCCCACCTCCATAGGAGCAATAGGATCCGCAGCCACTCTGCCACGTTGCTTTCCTGACACCGGACAGCTCTTTCAAAGATGCGCCGGTTGAAAGCTTGAAAGTGGGAGCTCAGAAATCCCAAAGTCAGGCCCAAAATGGATCAAGATGATCAAGATGATCAAGATGATCAAGTCATTTATCTTTGGATAGCTGGACAGTCCATGTCCACGGCCACCGGTGGACAGCGTCCAGCGTTCACGTCCAAAGCCTGGAGCCGTTGCCAGAAAAGGTGGGAGCTATAACTAACATTGAAATAGTATATTGAATGTGGCGGTGTCCTAAAAATGGGGATACCCCAAATCATCCTAAGTAATTACCATCCAAAATTAGACCATTTTAGTATTGAAACACATGATTTTGGGGATCACTCAGTTTAAGAAACACCCATGATGTGAACGCCTGCGAAACCGTCCCTCACCGTCCCTAGGGTGCAGAAACCGTCCCCGCGAACGACAGGTGTATGGCATTGGGCTTACCACAAGACACAACTATCAATATACTAGAATGCTGAACAAAATAGTAATCAGAATCATAATCATAATTTTGACAATAGTATATATAGTAATATATAGTATATTATAATATCCTATTACCAAAAAATCATAATGGTGAACAGCTTGCCACTTCAGTGCCGAAAAAAAACCGCTGCCAAGGCACAATCCGCAGCAATATCGCAAGGGCCTCTCCCATCAATCCACTGAGTGATTTTGAGCCATCCACAACTCTTAAAATAGAGGAACAAATAGGCAAGAAATGGGCAAGAAAATCATCAAAACAATGGGGAAACAAAAACGACGGCAAAAAAATAGGGAAGAAAATATGGTAGAAAACAGGGAAGAAAATACGAAGAAAACTAATGGCAAAAATACCCTGAAAGTCCCAAGACCCCAAAAAGAACAGCCACTTGCACAGTGGGACTGAAAGGGATTATTAAAAAAGTGCCTAGTGTTTCCACGGCCGAGAAAGTGATGGAAATGCCGAGTGTTTTACGTCCGAGTGTTTTACAGCAAGGAAAAACTAGAGCGCGTTTTGATCAATCACTTTGCTGAATGGCAGTCAAGCTTCAACAATCTTCAAAAACAATGCTCACGATTGCTCACGATTTCTCACGCTTTCAAATTTCTCACGATTTTCTTGGTACCTTATCGGTCTTAGTGTACCTTTTAGCGCTTTGACTCCTACCTTGTGGGTCCTACTCGCTAAAACTATCGAAAACTCACGCTTTCGAAATCTCACAACATGGTGACCTTTGGATTGCTGGCAGGGCCTTTTGGGGTCCCGATAATCCAACATAATCCAATGTGCTTTTAGTCCAAGAGGCTCAAAAGAACATTCTACCCGGGTGTTCCACACCGTACTTTTTAGTCCAATGGTACTAAAAAGGTACTAAAAAGGTACATGTTCCGTTTATGGCCACTTCCAATGATTTAGCATCATATAGCTAAGACCTGAAAAATACGTCCAATGGATAAAAGCAAACATGGTGAGAAAATAGCGGAGAAAACACCACACGACTGAGACCCAGGCATTGACGTAGCCCAAGAGACACACGTGTAGCTCCGTAAACCTGAAAAGAGGGGAGACTTGCTGGGAGTGGTCATCTCCAATTCAAATGGTAGAAATAGTAGACGAAATTGTGGTGTCAAATGGAAGAACATGTGAAAAAGAACTGTTAAATAATGTTAAAAGAAACTGTTATGTTGTATTATATGATATTATATGAACTGTTAAATAATGTTATATTAAAGCCGTTTCTGTGTTTCTGTTCGAAGAGTGTCCAAAAGTGGCGCCACTTCGCATCGCTGAGCTTCGCAGCAGCTTCAGCGCTGAGTGTGTGGAGTTCACATGCGAAAGTACCTGGAAATCCCAGGATTTTGGGACCCTCTGGTAAACTGACATAGCTATGGAGAATCACCATCTTTAATAGGTAGATCAACTATAAATGGGCCATGTTCAATGGCTATGTTAAATTACCAGAGGGTAGAAGATTGATTTCACAGAAATATTCGGAGAATAAGGGGAAGGAATGTGAGGATGACCCGAAGTCTAAAGCTGGGGCCATTCAGAAATGTAGTTTTCATGAGACCTCCAAAAGGACCTCAATCTGCGAGGGAGGTCTTAAACTCACCAAGCCTTGAACATCTTGAAACCTCCCGGCCTTCTCCCGCTCATTCTCCATCTGCATCGCGCTGCTGAAGATTTCAACGAGCTCTTCAGACCTTGCCAACAGACCCTTGACGTGGCGAACATTCGAAGCCCCGCACATGGGCTGGGTATATATATCCGATATATCCCATACATGTTGAAAGTATTGAACTACCATGAACTACCCATCCAATTCAAGTCGCTTCTTGACTCCCCGGATGACAACACGACACTTTGTGTGACGCATCGCCCGCACCTCAAACTCGAGCAACTCCACCTGGGTTGCCTGGCCAAAAACGATCATCTCTTTTTCAACCCCTGGAAGTTTGCGATCAGTTTAGCAGTTCATGGGCCAGGACTCTTTTGACATCTGTGAATTCACAATGTGCCGACTGCTTCAGGAAACTCAAACGCCTGAAATCCTTGCGAATTCCTAATGGTATAAGGTATACTGTAGTTCAAGACTATCTCAATTGGAAAAAAATAATAAACCCTTGCCACCGTCCCTGTCCATTGGGAATCTTCCCACTTCCCATGCCTTTCGGAATGATATGAAGCATCCTTCAGTGACTTGGAGACATGGCTGGTACCATGCCATGACCATGACCATGCCATGACCGAGGCTGAAAGGATTGGCTTTACCACATTACCACATTACCACATTGCGGCTGCCCGCCGCGAATCGCGGCTGCCCGGCTGGCTTCCCAAGCCCCATGGGATCACCCTTCCAAAGGCACAGCTGGAAGCTCCTTCCACTGATGACTTTCAAAGGCCCGAAAAGCAGTAGCTCCCACCAGCCTGGCCAAAAAGATCACTGGATTCGAAAGGAAGAAATATGAAGAAATTGACCCAAAAACATATGGCGCTGAGGATCCCAACAGCTTCTGGAAATGGTGCCATCCTGTCGTATTTTGCGCTGTTGCTGGATATCACTGATTGATTTTAAGCACGGTTTTGATTTCTAGCCAGTATAAGCCAGTTGTATGTAGCTCATCATCTAGGACCAAGTTGACAAACAGCCGATGATCCTCCGCAGGACAGATATGGAGGCTGCAAATGCACCTCGGCCCAGCTTCGACATGGGTTTAGAAAGAAAAACCACCAATGGTAAATATGGGAGTTTTCAATAAGAAAAATTGGGCTTTCCATAAATGGTAGATATATAGTAGCTGGATAGTTTATAAAGGACAAATTTCAACAAAAAAATGGATGATTTGGGGGTACCCCCCTCTGTCAGCTGGGGTGTCAAGCAGCCGTGAAGGCAGTGGCGGGAAGCAGTTTCGCCACCCTCCTGGGACAGGTGCGGAGAGGCAGCCCCAGTTGGTTAGTAAATGAGCAGTGATGTATAATCATTTACAAATTTTGGTGTGTGAAATGATCTATCATTGCTTAAAGCCAAGATTTCGAACTGAATATAAATGATTTTTGTCATGGAATCACAACCCCATACAACGGTTACTCTAACATCTGGATTAATTCCCAACCATTTGCTGATCTCAGGGATCATCAAAGTAGTGATTTGTCGATTGGTCAAAAAAATGTGACGCTGGGAACCACAGGTCATGGCAATGTTTGGTAAATGATCCGGATCTGTGGTTGGTTTTGAAGCCCGGCACCCCACTTTCATGTTGTGTCATACGGGACTTGTGTGGTAAGGGATGATCATGTCAGGACCGCTCTTATTTTTCACCACGCCAGGTGGGTTTGTACTGATGTCTTTCCATCAGTAAGAAAAGGAAGGCCTTGCACTTCTCCCTGCAACACCACAGGGGCCCCTGCCAACACAGGGGAGATGCATGCACCTAGTCCCTTACGTTTTGTGAAGGGATTTAAGTATCCCCCTCCTTTCCTTTTCGACCCCAGTCGGCAACGAAGCCACCAGGGATGTGGAGGGAGGGAGAGAACAGCTACAGAAAGGAAGACGGCATGTTCAAAAACTCAGTCGTGACATGCACCCAGCTTCCCCTTACATGAAATTCCAGGGTCCACATATTTCCATGTCAGGACCGCTCTTATTTTTCACCACGCCAGGTGGGTTTGTACTGATGTCTTTCCATCAGTAAGAAAAGGAAGGCCTTGCACTTCTCCCTGCAACACCACAGGGGCCCCTGCCAACACAGGGGAGATGCATGCACCTAGTCCTTGTTGTGAAGAGCTCAGCTGCAGTTCAGTCACCATTGCGGTAGCGTCCTGCAAGTACAACCTCGCAGAAGATGTTGATTGCCATCTCCCACGGAGTAGCGTTCTTTCCATGGATTGGTGCTGAAGAAAATCCCAGCTGGCACCTCCTCTTCGGAGTGAGTAAACAGTGATCAGCCCATCAAGTTCAAAAAGATCGACGAGGGAGTTGAAGAGGCTTCTGAAGACGCGTGGCCCCCGCCCAAGGAGGAAGTCTTTGCGCTGCCTGCCAGCACAGGCCCTCTTCAAACTTTGCACTGCCAAAGGACTTTCCACGACCACCATTTCGGCCGTGTTGGTTCTTTTTCCTGTTTTGGTGTATCCGAGGGACAGCACGGCACGAGCACCGTAGAAGTTGACATCTTTGACTTTCAGGTGGTATAGCTCCCCACTTCGTAACATGGTGTCGAAGGCCACCAGCATCCCACTTGCCTCGGACAAAAATCCAAGGCTTATTGCCGCACCTGCCATGGCCTTCACCATGGTGGGGCTAAGCGGGAGCACTCTGCGTGGAGGCTCAAGCTTTTGCCACACTTTTGCCAGCTTCCAGGAGTGTTTCAAGCGACCCAAAGCGGCGGGCAAATAGAACTGCAGTCCTGCCAGCCCGTCACTGGCCAATGGTTTGTGGCACCCGTCGTGGAAGATATGCTCCACCCATCTGGAAGCGAGCTCGTCTAACTCTTCCCATTGATGAATCTTATAGTTGAAGTCTTTTGCGAAATCGAGGAACTGAGTGACACTCTTTTCGTATCTTTCCAGCATACCACTGGATACCATCTTGTCTTTCAATGTAACTTTCGCTCTTTCAGCTTTTCTGGCTTGCTTTTCGGTTTGGCTTTGTCTTCTGCCCATCGTGATGGGATGTCAGAGGGATTGTCCCTCGTGTCAATGTATCTCACCGCCACCACGGTGCCACTGGCCACCACCAGTGCTGAATACTTTGACACTCCCACCTGCAGTTTAAAACTGCTAGTTCTTCCTTTAGCCAAAATGGCTGCAATAACTTGCGAGTCGACCAAGTGTAGTATTCTATGACCAGATCTACATGCCTTACGCAGCCTCCATCTCAAACCATTAAGCACCGCTTGAAGTTCTAAACCATTGATATGGGCTTTCTGTTGCCAGGAATAACCATGGACAATGGACCAGTTAAAAAGACGTGACCTTAAACCTGATCTCGGCCATGCCTTCATTCTAAATGGAACGTTGATATCCAGTCTAACATCTGCGCCACCCCTTTCACCATGACGAAGTATGTGGCTAACCAAAGTTTCAACCTTTGTGCATTCGAAAGAACCATTGACGAAAGCTGGGTATTTAGTCCATCCTTCAGGGGCATCCCCTGAAATGCGAACCAGTTGCCGTGGGCTGCGAGTTGGCTGAGCCCCATGTTGTCGAAGGCATTCATGTAGGAGCATCATCACGGCGTACACGTTGAAAGTGTTGCCTATCATTTGTCCACCTATAAGTTCCTTTTGGGCCTGGGTCGTCTTTGAACCAAAGCAACAGGAAACATAGCCCCGATCGAAGCCCATGACCTGTTCTTTTTCTTGCAGGCTTGGCAGACGAAGACTTCCTTCTGGAGTTTTGATCATGTTGTGCTCCTCATAGTTGTAAACCTGCACAAAATAAAGGTCTTGCTTCCATCTTTCAATAGCCGCGGATGTTGCTGCTTCCAAGCCTGCTGGCTTGCAAGGAGGTCGACTCCTCCTTTTTGGTCTTGTGAACGTCGGCAACAGACCTGGTGCCTTGGGGGTCCACGTGCACCCTGGTTCCAGCCAATCACTGGCAGGGCCTCTCACGCACGGAAATGACCATGCCCACCACAAGCCAGCGTCTTTTATTGATTCTTCGCCCTGAGCTTCAATTTTCCAGCTAGGCCAATATAATCGCGGTCGTCGACAATGACAGAAATGATGAGCATCCAAGAACACCGGTTTGACGCCAAGAACTTCTGAAAATCTTTGCACGTTATCAGCTGTCATACTTGCCACATTTTCCACAAAGTACTCCACTGGCACCTTGAAGTGATCTTTCACCAGAGATACGACTCGTGGCACTTCAAAGAAAAGCCTCGATCTTTCACCTTCCAGCCCTTGGCCTGTAGCATTGAGACCACTGAGATCCTGGCAGGGTGACCCGGCTCCTATGAGGATAAGGTCAACTTTGTAGCCCACTGCTGACACGAGGTGCTCGACCAACTTAGCATCCACCTTGGTAACATCGCCAAGTTCTAGAACACCTGGCCACCGCGTGCGCGTCAGGCGCTTGCAAGCTTTGTCCACCTCGCATGAGATGTACCCAACAACTTGACAGTCTAGTCGAGCAAGAGCCACCATCATGGCCCCGATGCCATCGAATAGGGAAATGACTAGCACCCGTGGCCCAGACTTTGTTTGATTTCTAGAGCAGCTCCCTGCCGGGGTGAAGGATACTTTTTCCCGCTCAGCTCCTTGTGCCTCTAGACTTTGCAGCGTCTCCGCCCCTTCTGACGTCAGGCCAGCGCTAGCACAAAGTCCTCCACCTTGCTCCGACGCATCAGAACATGTTACCAGCCCACTCACTGGTGTAAACAAATTGCTTACTGCCATTGGCATCACACCGACCGCTGCTATCAGCTCCAGTATAGTTCTTTGAGACAAGGGTCGGCCCACCACCGCCTTGTGTCTGGGCCAAGACCGGTTCAGGATCGACATCAGGGGCCGTCGGAATTCAAAGGCCCTTGTCAAGCGGCCCAAAATCATCATCAGCACTTTTTGCCAGCATTGCTGTCGTTGTAGCGCCCAAAGCACAAAGTAGCCACACTCCAGCTTCTTCTTAATGGGCACCCCCAACCAGCCGCCTTCTCCATCGACTTCGGCACCCATACGCTCAACACGCACTTCACGTGTGTGTGCTTTGTCTTTGGAGATTTGCACTCCGGCTCTAGTATAGGCTGCCCTTTGCTTTACATGTTCTGGTGACA
The DNA here is from genome assembly GCA_947184155.2 of Cladocopium goreaui. Classification (NCBI taxonomy): domain Eukaryota; class Dinophyceae; order Suessiales; family Symbiodiniaceae; genus Cladocopium; species Cladocopium goreaui. Next base: position 1,325,320 of record CAMXCT020000446.1, read on the forward strand.
TTGTTCCTTTCAGCTGATTCAACATCTCCCTTGGGATAATTTCTGGGCAGTCAAAGTCATCCAAATAAAACGACAACCAGCCTCCTTCGGTCCTTGTAGCGCTCGTGGGCACTGGGCGATCACGCCTCATTTCTGTGTCTCCCTCTAGGCCAGCGCCTAGGGGCTCCGGCTGAATCCGATACGTCGATGAAGATGTTGAAAAAGCGACACCGAGTTGATCCATCCCATCGGGATTACTTTTGATGCCAACCATACTTCATCTTTTTCTGGCATACCCAGAAATCTTCCTTCAACAGGCCACTTGAAAGCCATCAACTTCCTCCACTGTGGTGGCAAACACCAGGCGTAAAAAGCGCCCTTCTGATCATCACCCGACCAGAGTAAAGCCGACCCCGCCGGTAGCTGACACCCTGCCCAATGGCTTGCAGCTGCTAGTGTGTCTAGGTCGCCCTGCTTCAGGTATTGAAGGGCATTGGAAGGGGTCAAATTCATAATTAATCTTGTGAGTCTTTCCTCCCCCGGGGCCGGGGTGCCCTTCTTTTGCACACAAAATAACCCATTCAGCACTGGCACACCACCAGCTCTGAAAATGTCCTCATAGTCAATTGGAGTCAATATATTGCGCTCCACCAGAGCTGCAGCAATCTCATTCCAGTCCTCGCGCCTGACGTTCATCGAAGCTTTGGGCAGCGGCTTTGGCCATTCTTCGGGTGGTCGAAGGCACTCCTCTGGATTGTTCAGCCAACACTGAACCTCCTCACTTGCGACTGCCGCCGCATCCAGTGAGCCCGCCACTGCTCCTTCAGGTAGTCCCGGCAAAAGTTCGCCTAAGCGCAGGGGGAGTGCGTGGGAGATTTCCTCACCCGTGTAATCAATACCTTTCATCCTCACCAGCTCATGAAAATCCACTGGCCCTACTTCTTTAAATGGATCTTGACAAAAATAGTTACAACACTTCTCAATGTTGTCTCGGGCTTTCATCTGGGAGGGGGTGTGATTCTCCCAGCTATAGAAAATGGGTCCTTTCCATCCCAGATATTGTCCATTCAAAACAGCAGTGGAGTTGAAACGCCAAACTTGTGAGCAAGCCCTCATCAAAAGTTGTTTTCTTTGTTGTTTTGGGATAGTCCTCAACTTCTCAGGTTCAACTATAATAAATCCGTTTTGGGATGATGTGAAGAGTTTGATAACTTTCATTGCAGCTCCCACAGACGACAACGGTAATGGTAGCACATCCCTTTGTCGCCGGCTTGGCGTGGCAAAAGATTCACTTTCGTTTGATGCCTCACGTGGCATAGAGAGCAGGAGCTGCATCACACTGATTCCCAACTGCAAAACATTCCGACCAGTAAATTCACTGTACAACAAAAATAACTTCTTTTGAAAATCGTTCCATGAGTCACAACAAAATGCCATGAGCTCCCAAAGCTGTTGAAACAGGGCGGCCCCTTCATCTGTACAAGTGGGCCCTTTCTGGAAAAACTTCCCTGAGGAATTTCTCAGGTGAGAGATCCCTGGAGCCACCACTCCAGGCTGCGCCTTTCTCCTCTTCACTGGTCTGGCTTCCGACCTTTCAAGTGGTCGAACACCCGGTTCTTCCATGCTGCGCGACTTTCCCCAGGCTGCCTGGGGACTTCTGCACGTGCTTTGGCCACGGGCCCCTGCGGCTTCTTTGGAGGCGCGGCCTCTGGACTCTTCGGCCTCCTTGGAATCTCCTTCTCCAGGTCTCCTCCAACCTCGTCGTTGAACACCGCTCTCCTGATGGCACCTTGACGGGGACGTCGAAGAGGAGATCTCGAATGCTCTCTTTTGACCTCTTCTTTGGGGTGGCGCTGAGGGGGAGGACTGGTCAGACGCCTCTCCCCACCGCCGAGTCCCTAGGACTTGCGTCCTTGGGCCTGACGGAGCAAATCCTCCGACTTGGCTTCCTTCAAAGCCATCTCCCTCGCAAAGGCCGTCTCAGCCAGGTTCGACACGTAGCCATACAACAGGGCAGGCAAGAGCTCAATCTGCGGCCCAAACTTGTCACTGTTGTCTCGAACCTGCATGCACAGCGATTTGAACCTTTGCAGAAGGACATCGCCGCAGGAATCTGACTTTCCTTTCAGCAGCATGTCCACCGCCAGTGCAATCGTGCGCAACTCACGCAACGACTGACCAGGGAAGTTCTTTGGTCCAATGGCTGGGATGATCACCGTCAGGAGGTACCTGGTCACAACGGGGGAAAGCTTGCCTTCGTCCCCCTGGATGTCACCGAAGCTTGCACCGAGCTGCTCCTGCATGTTCTCCAGGGCACTCATCATCAGCTTGCCCGGCGTGTTTTCTGCAATCTTCTTGTACTTTTTCTTTCTTTCTTCCCAACTGCCACCACGGTCAGGGCTCGGGTCAGCATCCAGCTCATCACTGGACTCATCCGAGGATCCTCTCGAATCATCTTTTGCTTTGCGCTTGCTTACCATAGCCTTTGTGAGCTCCTTGAGGACTTTTCCGGAGGATGACTTCTTCTTCTTCTTTTTCTTCACTCCTGCAACTTCATTGGCCCGCTTTGCAAGTATGTTTCCCGGTTTCTTCGAGCCACTTGCATCACTCGTGACTTTGCCTCGCAACTTTTGTCGGAGCGCGTCCAACTTGTCCTCAAGTCCACGTCTGGATGTATCGTCCGGCTCATGATCCAGCATTGCATCCAATGCCGTGCGGCCCTTGTCACCTCCATCCGTCCTTGAAGTGTTCCTGCGGCTTTTGTCTTCTCTCTTTCGAGGTGGTTGCTCTTCGACTTGATCTTCTGTTTCATCGGGTGACCTGCGGCGTCTGCGAGGCAGCTCGGGACGGGACTTTGACTTGGGCGTTGCACCCACTGGCTCAGTATCCTCATCCTCCTCATCGTCATCTTCTTCTTTCAGACCTGGTTGCCCCTCATCACCGGCACGCCCACCGGCAGGGACTGCCAACCCTGGGAAACCCCAGGAGACCAGGACTCGATGTGCATCGTCACGCTCAACAGGAGCCCAACGTCGCACATGAATGACTTCACCATCATTGACCTTGGCCTTGCACTGTTTCACGTCCTCTTTGCAGAAGTGATGCAAGGCACCTTCAGGCAGGCCCCCAGCGGAACCTTCATTCTCAATGTACCACTGGTAGTGCTCATTGTTGGAGCCTAAGTAACGCAACCTAATGAAAGCTCCACCTTCATCAGGCAAGAATCTTCCCTTTGCCTCCGTAATCGCCTGCCCAATGGCTTCGTACTTGTCGTCGTAAACCTCGATCAAGTAGTAGTTCACGGCAGCATAGTACATTGACTCGAAGGTCACGCTTGAGACGTGTACTCCGTCCACCAGCTTAATGCTGGCACCTTCCTTCTCTTTGTGTCTTTTAGGCATTTTTGCCTGGCAGTCCTACCCCTGCCACCACAGAGGGTTTATGAACTGCAGCTGCGCCCTCAGCTTTTCTCCCCAGCCAACACTGGGGTGAAGAGCTCAACACTCTTGAGAGAGAACAGCTACAGAAAGGAAGACGGCATGTTCAAAAACTCAGTCGTGACATGCACCCAGCTTCCCCTTACATGAAATTCCAGGGTCCACATATTTCCATCCTTACCCGTTAGACTTTAAAGCTTCGGATGAAAATCCATGTCTTCGTCCACCTCATCACCTCACTTAGCGCCACTCTTTTTTGGCTCTCGCGGAGCCATGTCAAAGGAACCACAGTGCAAGCAGAAGTTCCAGCTTTCAGCTATGACTTGGTCTACGCCCAGCACCATTAGGCCGGAAGCCAGGAACCTCCACATGGCCAGTGGCCAATTGTTGCGGCCTGGCCATTCGCTCATAGAGGCAACCCCTCCGGGGACGGCCATCCCGGCGCCATTTCAGACGGCCGGTCACACGTCCGTTCACTTCTTCTTGGGAGCAGCCTCCTTGAAGCCTTCAATCCAATTGATGGCCCAGAAGTCATGGGCCAAGTTCTCCTGAGTGATCCAGGCATAGGGCATGTAGAAGTAGCCCTTGTCTCCCCAGCCTTCGCCCCAGGAATTGCGCACCTCAGATGTGGTATATAAAGTCAGAGGTGGTTCAGAGGTCTGTTGACTGTCTTCAAGTAGCAGGCAGCTCAGAAACTGTCGTTTGCTGCTTCAACATCAGACAGCAGGGGAAAAAAAAAAACACCCATCTCCAGCTCTGCTAGGCCACGATGAAGCATTCCTTGAAATCGTCATAGCCCACAGCAGTCACTGCATGGCCTGTCGAAAGACCAGACTTTTTGACATGGGGTTGTCCAGAACAACCTGAAAATTGCACTTATATGATCGGTAAAATGATGATAAACAATGGGATTGTGGATATAAATGATATAAATTGATAATAATAATAATAATAATAATATATATATATATATATCAGTATACATATACATATGTAATATGATGATATCAATGGATATCATGTTTTTCAATTTATATCCTATCTTTTGACAAACCGGACATTTTGCCATTCAGCTTCAGATCTCAGTGGCCTCCTCGGACCTTGTCGTTGGGCTGTGGCATCACCATCTTCCCATCCTTCGCGGCCTCGTTGAAGCTGGTCAGGACTGTGAAGCCAAACCTCGGTAGCTGGGAATCATGGATTGGGAAATGGGAAAATCTACAGGAAACCATGGTTTTTACTACATCAAATATAGGGGGTTTCCGGTAAATTTTCCCATCCAATTCTATGAATGATCCAGTCCCACATCCTAATCATCCTAGTGTGACATCCTATGACCCAGGTGTGAAATCATAATTTTTCACCACAAAGAATCATGGAGTTCCAAGCAGTACCCAGTGCTTGGGAAGCTGTTGATATTGTTGATCCGTAGACATCCAGGATGACATCCACTTCATCCAAGCAGCACGAAGGGATATCCGTTCTTGATGCAGGCCTGACAGGATCTGAGCCGTGGATAAACGTGCAATTTCTGGAGGAAGTATCCCATTCCAAGAATACCGCCAACAAAATCTGGTAGAATATTCAATCAAGAGATTCCCCTTCAGAAATCTTCAGAACAGTTTTCTCCAACCTTTCCCCATCTGTTTCAAACATCAATTTGAAGTGGTGCTGGCATCTTGGGCGCCCATGGCACCTTCATCTGAGACAAGTCCTGTGCCACGTGAGCATAGCCCTTGACTCGGCACTTGGACGCGAGCTCATAGGATTTCTTGTCGGGCTGTTCCTTGAAGAAACCGCCCTTGTCGTCATACCTAGATGGGTCGCGCCATAGAAAACGCCACCTTTGGGACATCCTGGGACCGTTGATCACTTAAAGGGATACTTTGGGGGTAAATAAATCGACGCTCCTACCGTAGTTTACCTTCTTGCAAGTAAATTGTTGTAGAGCTTCACTGGTCCAGATCCGATTTGTTACATGTTACATCTCGCAAGCAGTTGCTAGTCCCGTCTCCAATCCCTTTCAGCCCAAACCAACGGCAAACAACAAACTCACATGCCACCGCAATGTGCCTTCTGATAAGCCAACCCCCATCCACACCATCGCATGCTATCCATCCAAGGGACTTCCAGACAGCCTCTGGGCACACACCGAGCTTCTCCATGCATTTGATACCGTCACGAATCATAGCACCCGCATCGCGGTCCACGCTGCCCTCCATGTACCTGCCGGGCCGGCCACAGAAAGAAAACGTCCGGCAACCGGCAACCTCCAGAGCACAATATGAATTCTCACCGATGTTACTGTCTTGCTGGTCTTGCTGTTTTTGTGCAAGCAGTCAGCAACCTGCCACCAACTACCCAGCGCCTCTCGTTGTAGTAGATGAACAGCCGGCTGGGGGTGAAGTCCTTGAAATCTGCATGGTTCTCCACGTTCTGCCTTGGATTTGATCATACGCTCCCAATAAAAATCGTCCCATTTGCAGATTCCAAGGGTTGGCGGAACTGTGTTTCCCGTGTCTTGTTGGATTTGATCGAATCGGCTGGTGGATGTTCTCCCTTTTTCCCCAAGTGACTTGCCCAAGTGTTTGTGTCTTTGTTCCATCAGGTGGAACATTGCTTTGTGTTGTTCCATTATGTTCCATTTTCTCGTAACAAAAGCACGACAAAACAAGAACAAAATGAACTTAAAAGAACAAAACTATACAAACTGCCACCTTCTCAGCCCAAAGCTGCTTGTGCAGGGTGAAGTGATAGGCAGCTGCCAAGGCATTTGCCGTACAGCTGCCCAAGTGGCCCTGGTTGAAAATGGGGAAGCCACCGTTCTGCGGACGCAGGTCCACGATCTCCTTGGATCCCTCGCTCTTCCTGGGTTTCAACAGATTTCAGGTGCAGATTTCGGGTTTCTCTGCTGCGGTATCCTCAAGCATCCCCCGATAAAGAACGGGGGTTGTGTATCTGCTGCGGTACCTCAAGTCCTCTCAAGTCTGCAAAGATCCTCCAATGAAGAATGCTGCATAACCAGGCCCGGTGACAGTGGGATCTATGACGTACAGCTGGGTCTATTTAAAGTCAAGACTCTTCTTGATCTCCTTGGAAGCCTCCTTGGTGGTGGAAAAGGTCATGTGCAAGTCACGATGATCTGGGATATCTGGAATCCAACCCATCTTCTCCGTGCTCGTCAAGGACATGGTTTGCATCCTGGGATTCCTGGCAGGCTGGAAGCGTAAAAAACACCCGTTGAAATCTGGGACCCGTGGTTCCTGTTGTCGGACTCCAAAGCTGGGCGGTCTTCCCAAACCAGCCACATTTGCTACAGTCACCTGCCTTTCCTCCCGAAACATCCGAAACTGCCATTCATCCCGAAACTTCATGTCAATAGTGTAATTATCTGTTTCAGTCATGCAACAGCATACTTCCGATGGGTTTCAGTTTCAGCCTCTCCTTACTGCGAAACAACAAGCAGCACTAAGACCCTAAGCCACCCTGGCCTGGTGGTGTTGGTAACGATCTCAGCATCACTGACGGTCTTGCTCTCGCAGCTTCCCATGGTGTTGCGCTACAACGGTCGGTCGGCGCGAGCAGGAAATGTGAAGGACTTCAGCCCAGGTGCTGCGCGAGGTGGCCAATTGAGACAATCATATCACCACAAGGATGGAAAATCACAGATACATACAGATACTGTCTCCGAATCTCACATAGAAATCACCTTGAAGAGAAAACGATCCAAAAGTGGGAACTTTATACAACCATGTCTGCTCACCAGAGGTCAGATAAAAGCACCAGCCAAATGGAAGCCACAACACCCCCGTCAATACAAAGTCATCTTTTGCGCGTCTTTGTTCGACTGCAGCAAGAAGAAACATCCTGGTCACCAATTTTGACCAAGCACATTGACATTGCCACTGGTGCAGCCAAAAAAGTGAGTCAGTCATTTGTTCACGATTCGATCAGTATGGGCGGGAACCCCTTTCGGGGACAGCCGTCCCGGCATCCTTTCAGGCGTCTGGTCGCACGTCCGTTCACTTCTTCTTGGGAGCAGCCTCCTTGAAGCCTTCAATCCAATTGATGGCCCAGAAGTCATGGGCCAAGTTCTCCTGAGTGATCCAGGCGTAGGGCATGTAGAAGTAGCCCTTGTCTCCCCAGCCTTCGCCCCAGGAATTGCGCACCTCAGATGTGGTATATAAAGTCAGAGGTGGTTCAGAGGTCTGTTGACTGTCTTCAAGTAGCAGGCAGCTCAGAAACTGTCGTTTGCTGCTTCAACATCAGACATCAGGGAAAAAAAACACCCATCTCCAGCTCTGCTAGGCCACGATGAAGCATTCCTTGAAATCATCATAGCCCACGGCAGTCACAGCATGGCCTGGTCAAAGATCAAAGTGTTTCAGAACTTTCAGATGCCAGGGTGAAAGATGTGACTTAAGCGACTTAAGCATCAAACATCAGGATTCAACCATCGCAGCGGAATTGACGAGACATGACGGAATTTTCATGAAAGGATGCGAGTCGGATCCGGCGCTGTCCACTGGGGATGAAAATGGCAATTCTCATGGCATCCCAAAGCATCCCAAGGCCAAGCCTCCTCGGACCTTGTCGTTAGGCTGTGGCATCACCATCTTCCCATCCTTCGCGGCCTCCTTGAAGCTGGTCAGGACTGTGAAGCCAAACCTCAGTCGGTAGCTGCTTGGGCTTTTTTTAAAGGTATGGTAGGGGGAGAAAAAAATCGACCCAAACGCGTGACTTTCGGAAGCCAGTGTTTCAGGGCTACCGAAAAACAGGAACCATGTAGTGAAAATGAACCCCTGGTGGCAGCTTTTTTGAAAAGCATTCCTGGTCGACAATTGACTCATCTCATTCCGTCATTCCGCCACCAAACTGAGGAATTCCAACTGAATGAAGTGGAGAATAGGGGAGATGGTTGGGAAATGATGCTTGTTTCACCCTGCGAGATACCATTGTATTTGTGAAATCATAATTTTTCACCACAAAGAATCATGGAGTCCCAAGCAGTGCAATATGACCTACTGGTTGAGAAGGTTTGGATCCGCAGCCATCTCTTCATCCAAGCAGCACAAAGGGATATCCGTTCTTGATGCAGGCCTGACAGGATCGGAGCCGTGGATCGAACCAATGTCATCCCCAGCAAAAAACTCATCTCATTCACAGAATTGAGTCAACTGTCAACAAAGTTGAGCAGAATCCTTGACGAGTCCCACTTCAGAAATCTTCAGAACAGTTTTCTCCAACCTTTTCCCATCTGTTTCAAACATCAATTTGCCCATGGCACCTTCATCTGAGACAAGTCCTGTGCCACGTGAGCATAGCCCTTGACTCGGCACTTGGACGCGAGCTCATAGGATTTCTTATCGGGCTGTTCCTTGAAGAAGCCGTCCTTGTCGTCATACCTAGATCGGTCGTGCATGGTCCTGTCCCCTGGGGGGCCGTCGGTTGATCACTTCGGGGGTCGCGAATACTTCGACGTTTCTGCCTTCTGCCATGCAAAATTGTAAGGATGCAGAGATTGGATTTGTGGGCGTCCAATCAAAATATCAGTTACATGATGTTGCAGTAACATCTCACACGCCAGTAACTGCTAGTCCTTCCTTCACTTCTTTCAAACCCAAATCCACTCAAACAACAAAGTAACCAGCCATCCAACTGCATTCGTACCATCCCATGCCATGAATCCACATAAATCCAAGAGACTTCCAGACGGCCTCTGGGCACACACCGAGTTTCTCCATGCATTTGATACCGTCGCGCAACGAGGCACCCGCATCACGGTCCACGCTGCCCTCCATGTACCTGCTAGGCCACCAAAAAGTTAGAGCAACCATCAGCAACCCAAAGAAAAACATCAAAAATGTTCTAGCCTTGCTGTTGGTGTACTTTCCCAACAACTATTGAAGCTGGCCCCTGCCCAGCACGGGAAACCTAAACAAGCTGCAAGCAAACAGCTAAAAGCAAGCCAAAACGACAACCAGCTTAAGCAACCAGGTAAAGCATCAGCAAAGGCAACCAACTAGAGCAACATAGAGCAACCAGCTAAAGCAACCAGCTAAAGCAACCAGCTAAAGCAATCAGCGAAAACAACCAGCTAAAGCAACCAGCTACAGCAATCAGCAAAAGCAACCAGCTAAAGTAACCAACAAGCCACTAGTAGCCAACAACCTGCCACCAACCTCCCGCACCTCTCGTTGTAGTAGATGAACAGCCGGCTGGGTGTGAAGTCCTTGAAATCCGCATGGTTCTCCACGTTCTGCCTTGGATTTGATAATCCGCTCATCAATTAAAATCAACCCACTTGAAGTGTTGGTGGATGTGTTCTCGATTGCTATTGGATTGTTTCATGTGTTGTCCCATTTTGATCTGACTATATATATATATAATTATATATATATAGTATTTGTTGGATGTTGTATGATATTAAATTATCCCATAGGAGTCTTTTTCAACTTGTTTGTGACTTTGTTCCATTTGCTTGGTGGATTTTTCTGGTATTGTTCGAGTTTAATTTTCTCGCAAAAAGAAAGCTGCTACACTCTCAACCCAAAGCTGCTTGTGCAGGGTGAAGTGATAGGCAGCTGCCAAGGCATTTGCCGTACAGCTGCCCAAGTGGCCCTGGTTGAAGATGGGGAAGCCACCGTTCTGCGGACGCAGATCCACTACCTCCTTGGATCCCTCGCTCTTCCTGGGTGACTTGGCAGTGGTGACTACTGAGTTTCCGCTGATTTCGGGAGTCGTTTCTTTAGGGTATCTGCTGCAGTACCTCAAGTCCTCTCAAGTCTTCAAGGATCCTCCAATGAAGAACGCTGCATAACCAGGCCCGGTGACAGTGGGATCTATGACGTACAGCTGGGTCTATTTAAAGTCAAGACTCTTCTTGATCTCCTTGGAAGCCTCCTTGGTGGTGGAAAAGGTCATGTGCAAGTCACGATGATCTGGGATATCTGGAATCCAACCCATCTTCTCAGTGCTCGTCAAGGACATGGTTTGCATCCTGGGATTCCTGGCAGGCTGGAAGCTTAAAAGCTTAAAAGAAAAACCGTTGAAACCTGGGACTGTAGTCCCTGTGGGTTAGATCTGTTAGACTCCAAAGCTGCAGCTAGGCCATCTTCCCAAACGGCGAACTTTGCAGCTTTCTTCCGATGGGTATGACTCGGTATGAACCTCTTCTTCATCAACAACAAGCAACACTAAGACTCTAAGCCACCCCGGCCTGGTGGTGTCAACAACGATCTCAGCATCATTGATGGTCTTGCTCTCGCAGCTTCCCATGGTGTTTCGCTACAATGGTCAGTTAACGGGAGCAGCAAACGTGCAGGACTTGAGCCCAGTTGCTGAAGTGGAAATTGCGTGAGATGTTGGCTCATGTTGGCTCACTTTTTTCTGATTGTCCGACCTGGAAGATGAATGAAAACTGAGACCAACATCACAATGGAAGATATTGGAAGATCAGAAATCCCGGAAAAAATCCGCTGCCCTGTTGGTCACAACACCCCTGTTGCCAGGTCATCTTTTGTGCGTCTTTGTTCGACAGCTAAAAGAAACATCCTGGTCACCAATTTTGACCAAGCACATTGACATTGCAACTGGTGCAGCCAAAAGAAGTAGGTGGCACACGGCCTAGCCATTTGTTCACCATTCAGCATGGGTGGCAACCCCTTTCGGGGACAGCCATCTCGGCGCCCTTTCAGGCGTCTGTTCACACGTCCGTTCACTTCTTCTTGGGAGCAGCCTCCTTGAAGCCTTCAATCCAATTGATGGCCCAGAAGTCCTGGGCCAAGTTCTCCTGAGTGATCCAGGCGTAGGGCATGTAGAAGTAGCCCTTGTCTCCCCAGTCCTCGCCCCAGGAATTGCGCACCTTAGATGTGTCGGAGGTTTGGAAGTCTGTTGGCTGTCTGCAAGTAAGCAGCCAGCGGGAAAAACATTGCAGTCAGTATATCGCAGTTTGATTATCAATTCTCGTCCAGGTGCGTCATATGCGCTTTTGTGTTCTCTTGGACTGGGAAATGCGAAAACAAAACTTCTCATTGGTATCTTGCTGGGCACGATTTGGAGATTCTAAAAGCTTTTTGTTTGCCCCTGGCACCAGAACGAAGTGCCTTGAATTATGTGAATCCCCGGTGATATGTAGTTGTTATGTTGTTGCGGGGACAAGACAAAACCAATCTCCAGCTCTGCTAGGCCACGATGAAGCATTCCTTGAAGTCATCGTAGCCCACGGCTGTCACAGCATGGCCTGCAACGATCTCAAGATGAATCAAGATGAATCTTGTCGGAACCCCACACTGCAGCCTACGAAGGCAACCCATCAAGAAATCCATGCGAAAATATTTGAAACTCAAATCATCGACCTGTGCCACATTATGCCACGCACTGGGTTGTCAGGCCTTTTTTGGGCATCCCTAGGCATCCCAAGGCATCCCAAGGCATCCCTAGGCATCCCAAGGCATCCCAAAGCATCCCAAGGCCAAGCCTCCTCGGACCTTGTCGTTAGGCTGAGGCATCACCATCTTCCCGTCTTTTGCTGCCTCACTGAAGCTGGTCAGCACTGTGAAGCCAAACCTCGGCGGCAGCACTAGGCAGGATGGAACCCTGTGGGTGTTGGGAAGGTTTGGATCCGCAGCCATCTCTTCATCCAAGATCATCCAAGCAGCACAAAGGGATATCCGTTCTTGATGCAGGCCTGACAGGATCGGAGCCGTGGATCGAACCAATGTCATCCCCAGCAAAAAACTCATCTCGTTCACAGAATTGAGACAACTGTCAACAAAGTTGAGCAGAATCCTTGACGAGTCCCACTTCAGAAATCTTCCGAACAGTTTTCTCCAACCTTTTCCCATCTGTTTCAAACATCAATTTGAAGTGGTGCTGGCATCTTGGGCGCCCATGGCACCTTCATCTGAGACAAGTCCTGTGCCACGTGAGCATAGCCCTTCACTCGGCACTTGGACGCGAGCTCATAGGATTTCTTGTCGGGCTGTTCCTTGAAGAAGCCGTTCTTGTCGTCATACCTAGATGGGTCATGCATGGTTCTGTCCCCTGGGGGGCCGTCGGTTGATCACTTCGGGGGTCGCGAATACTTCGACGTTCCTACCTTCTGGCATGCAAATGTCCAAAAACTGCAGAGGTCCAGGGATTGGATGTGTGGGTGTCAAATCCAAATAGTTGCATCATTTTACGGTTACACAATGAAATTGCTAGTCCTCTCTCCACTTCCTTTAAGCCTTAAGCCCAAACCAACATCAAACAACAAACTTACATGCGACTGTGATGCACCCCATCTTCCAGCCACAGCCCCATCCACACCATCCCGTGCCATCCATCGTCCAAGGCACTTCCAGACAGCCTCTGGGCACACACCGAGCTTCTCCATGCATTTGATTCCGTCACGAATCATAGCACCCGCATCACGGTCCACGCTGCCCTCCATGTACCTGCTGGGCCGGCCACAAGAGAAACATGAAAAGCTCTGCCCCTCCCCAGCACCAGAAACCTAAAACCAGCCAGCAACGAGCAGCCAGGAACCGGCTAGCAACCAGCAACCAACCAGTAACGAACTGGTAGTCAGCAACCTGACCTGCCACAAACCTCCCAGCGCCTCTCATTGTAGTAGATGAACAGCCGGCTGGGGGTGAAGTCCTTGAAATCCGCATGGTTCTCCACGTTCTGCCTTGGCTTTGGGGACCCGGGAGCTCAAAAAATAAACTCAAACAACTTCCTCACCAATTCCGAATCCTCATCTGTTGATGTCTTCTCGTTGTGTTTGGTCGATTGATGATCAATTGCTGTCATTTTTGGTGGATGTTCAGTGGTGTTTTTCCTCGTTTGTCGGAGGGGTGTTCTAATTGTTTGTGATTTTGTTCGGTTTGTTTGGTGTTTTTTTTGCCTGGTGTTGTTCGATCTTCATCGTAACATATCGTAACAAAAGAATTAAAAAGCTGCTACACTCTCAACCCAAAGCTGCTTGTGCAGGGTGAAGTGATAGGCAGCTGCCAAGGCATTTGCCGTACAGCTGCCCAAGTGGCCCTGGTTGAAGATGGGGAAGCCACCGTTCTGCGGACGCAGATCCACTACCTCCTTGGATCCCTCGCTCTTCCTGGGTGACTTGGCAGTGGTGACTACTGAGTTTCCGCTGATTTCGGGAGTCGTTTCTTTAGGGTATCTGCTGCAGTACCTCAAGTCCTCTCAAGTCTGCAAAGATCCTCCAATGAAGAACGCTGCATAACCAGGCCCGGTGACAGTGGGATCTATGACGTACAGCTGGGTCTATTTAAAGTCAAGACTCTTCTTGATCTCCTTGGAAGCCTCCTTGGTGGTGGAAAAGGTCATGTGCAAGTCACGATGATCTGGGATATCTGGAATCCAACCCATCTTCTCCGTGCTCGTCAAGGACATGGTTTGCATCCTGGGATTCCTGGCAGGCTGGAAGCTAAGAGCTTAAGAGAAAAAAACCTGGGACTGTAGTCCCTGTTTTGTTGAATCTGCTAGACTCCAAAGCTAGGCCGTCTTCCCAAACGGCGAACTTTGCAGCTTGCTTCCGATGGGTATGACTCGGTATGAACCTCTTCTTCATCAACAACAAGCAACACTAAGACTCGAAGCCACCCCGGCCTGGTGGTGTCAACAACAATCTCAGCATCATTGATGGTCTTGCTCTCGCAGCTTCCCATGGTGTTTCGCTACAATGGTCAGTTAACGGGAGCAGCAAACGTGCAGGACTTGAGCCCAGGTGCTGAAGTGAAATTGCGTGAGGTGTTGGCTCATGTTGGCTCACTTTTTTCTGATTGTCCGACCTGGAAGATAAATGAAAACTGAGACCAACATCACAATGGAAGATATTGGAAATTCAGAAATCCCAGAAAATTTCCGCTGCCCTGTTGGTCTACAAGAGGTGGGTTTAAAGCACCAGCCAAATGAATCCAAATGGAGGTCACAACACCCTGTTGCCAGGTCATCTTTTGCGCGTCTTTGTTCGACAGCAAAAAGAAACATCCTGGTCACCAATTTTGACCAAGCACATTGACATTGCAACTGGTGCAGCCAAAAGAAGTAGGTGGCACACGGCCTAGCCATTTGTTCACCATTCAGCATGGGTGGCAACCCCTTTCGGGGACAGCAATCTCGGCGCCCTTTCAGGCGTCTGGTCACACGTCCGTTCACTTCTTCTTGGGAGCAGCCTCCTTGAAGCCTTCAATCCAATTGATGGCCCAGAAGTCCTGGGCCAAGTTCTCCTGAGTGATCCAGGCGTAGGGCATGTAGAAGTAGCCCTTGTCTCCCCAGTCCTCGCCCCAGGAATTGCGCACCTTAGATGTGTCGGGGGTTTGGAAGTCTGTTGGCTGTCTGCAAGTACGCAGCAACGGGGAAAAAAAATCATCGCAGTAATCGCAGTTTGATTATCAATTCTCGTCCAGGTGCGTCATATGCTCCTATGTGTTCTCTTGGACTGGGAAGTGCAAAAACAAAACTTCTCATTGGTATCTTGCTGGGCACGATTTGGAGATTCTAAAAGCTTTTTGTTTGCGCCTGGCACCAGAAGTGCCTTGAATTATGTGAATCCCAGGTGATATGCAGTTGTTATGTTGTTGAGGGGACAAGACAAAACCAATCTCCAGCTCTGCTAGGCCACGATGAAGCATTCCTTGAAGTCATCGTAGCCCACGGCTGTCACAGCATGGCCTGCAACGATCTCAAGATGAATCAAGATGAGTCTTGTCGGAACCCCACACTGCAGCCTACGAAGGCAACCCATCAAGAAATCCATGCGAAAATATTTGAAACTCAAATCATCGACCTGTGCCACATTATGCCACGCACTGGGTTGTCAGGCCTTTTTTGGGCATCCCTAGGCATCCCAAGGCATCCCAAGGCATCCCTAGGCATCCCTAGGCATCCCAAGGCATCCCAAGGCCAAGCCTCCTCGGACCTTGTCGTTAGGCTGAGGCATCACCATCTTCCCGTCTTTTGCTGCCTCACTGAAGCTGGTCAGCACTGTGAAGCCAAACCTCGGCGGCAGCACTAGGCAGGATGGAACCCTGTGGGTGTTGGGAAGGTTTGGATCCGCAGCCATCTCTTCATCCAAGCAGCACAAAGGGATATCCGTTCTTGATGCAGGCCTGACAGGATCCAAGTTGTGGATCGAACCAATGTCATCCCCAGCAAAAAACTCATCTCGTTCACAGAATTGAGACAACTGTCAACAAAGTTGAGCAGAATCCTTGACGAGTCCCACTTCAGAAATCTTCCGAACAGTTTTCTCCAACCTTTTCCCATCTGTTTCAAACATCAATTTGAAGTGGTGCTGGCATCTTGGGCGCCCATGGCACCTTCATCTGAGACAAGTCCTGTGCCACGTGAGCATAGCCCTTCACTCGGCACTTGGACGCGAGCTCATAGGATTTCTTGTCGGGCTGTTCCTTGAAGAAGCCGTTCTTGTCGTCATACCTAGATGGGTCATGCATGGTTCTGTCCCCTGGGGGGCCGTCGGTTGATCACTTCGGGGGTCGCGAATACTTCGGCGTTCCTACCTTCTGGCATGCAAATGTCCAAAAACTGCAGAGGTCCAGGGATTGGATGTGTGGGTGTCAAATCCAAATAGTTGCATCATTTTACGGTTACACAATGAAATTGCTAGTCCTCTCTCCACTTCCTTTAAGCCTTAAGCCCAAACCAACATCAAACAACAAACTTACATGCGACTGTGATGCACCCCATCTTCCAGCCACAGCCCCATCCACACCATCCCGTGCCATCCATCGTCCAAGGCACTTCCAGACAGCCTCTGGGCACACACCGAGCTTCTCCATGCATTTGATTCCGTCACGAATCATAGCACCCGCATCACGGTCTACGCTGCCCTCCATGTACCTGCTGGGCCGGCCACAAGAGAAACATGAAAAGCTCTCGCCACTGAAGCAGGCCCCTCCCCAGCACCAGAAACCTAAAACCAGCCAGCAACGAGCAGCCAGGAACCGGCTAGCAACCAGCAACCAACCAGTAACGAACTGGTAGTCAGCAACCTGACCTGCCACCAACCTCCCAGCGCCTCTCATTGTAGTAGATGAACAGCCGGCTGGGGGTGAAGTCCTTGAAATCCGCATGGTTCTCCACATTCTGCCTTGGCTTTGGGGACCCGGGAGCTCAAAAAATAAACTCAAACAACTTCCTCACCAATTCCGAATCCTCATCTGTTGATGTCTTCTCTTTGTGTTTGGTCGATTGATGATCAATTGCTGTCATTTTTGGTGGATGTTCAGTGGTGTTTTCCTCGTTTGTTGGAGGGGTGTTCTAATTGTTTGTGATTTTGTTCGGTTTGTTTGGTGTTTTTTTTTGCCTGGTGTTGTTCGATCGTCATCGTAACATATCGTAACAAAAGAATTAAAAAGCTGCTACACTCTCAACCCAAAGCTGCTTGTGCAGGGTGAAGTGATAAGCAGCTGCCAAGGCATTTGCCGTACAGCTGCCCAAGTGGCCCTGGTTGAAGATGGGGAAGCCACCGTTCTGCGGACGCAGATCCACTACCTCCTTGGATCCCTCGCTCTTCCTGGGTGACTTGGCAGTGGTGACTACTGAGTTTCCGCTGATTTCGGGAGTCGTTTCTTTAGGGTATCTGCTGCAGTACCTCAAGTCCTCTCAAGTCTGCAAAGATCCTCCAATGAAGAACGCTGCATAACCAGGCCCGGTGACAGTGGGATCTATGACGTACAGCTGGGTCTATTTAAAGTCAAGACTCTTCTTGATCTCCTTGGAAGCCTCCTTGGTGGTGGAAAAGGTCATGTGCAAGTCACGATGATCTGGGATATCTGGAATCCAACCCATCTTCTCCGTGCTCGTCAAGGACATGGTTTGCATCCTGGGATTCCTGGCAGGCTGGAAGCTTAGAAGCTTAAAAGAAAACCGTTGAAACCTGGGACTGTAGTCCCTGTTTTGTTGAATCTGCTAGACTCCAAAGCTAGGCCGTCTTCCCAAACGGCGAACTTTGCAGCTTGCTTCCGATGGGTATGACTCGGTATGAACCTCTTCTTCATCAACAAGCAACACTAAGACTCTAAGCCACCCCGGCCTGGTGGTGTCAACAACGATCTCAGCATCATTGATGGTCTTGCTCTCGCAGCTTCCCATGGTGTTTCGCTACAATGGTCAGTTAACGGGAGCAGCAAACGTGCAGGACTTGAGCCCAGGTGCTGAAGTGGAAATTGCGTGAGATGTTGGCTCATGTTGGCTCACTTTTTTCTGATTGTCCGACCTGGAAGATAAATGAAAACTGATACCAACATCACAAGGATGGAAGATATTGGAAGATCAGAAATCCCGGAAAAAATCCGCTGCCAAATGAATCCAAATGGAGGTCACAACACCCCTGTTGCCAGGTCATCTTTTGCGCGTCTTTGTTCGACTGCAGCAAGAAGAAACATCCTGGTCACCAATTTTGACCAAGCACATTGACATTGCAACTGGTGCAGCCAAAAGAAGTAGGTGGCACACGGCCTAGCCATTTGTTCACCATTCAGCATGGGTGGCAACCCCTTTCGGGGACAGCCATCTCGGCACCCTTTCAGGCGTCTGGTCACACGTCCGTTCACTTCTTCTTGGGAGCAGCCTCCTTGAAGCCTTCAATCCAATTGATGGCCCAGAAGTCCTGGGCCAAGTTCTCCTGAGTGATCCAGGCGTAGGGCATGTAGAAGTAGCCCTTGTCTCACCAGTCCTCGCCCCAGGAATTGCGCACCTTAGATGTGTCGGGGGTTTGGAAGTCTGTTGGCTGTCTGCAAGTGAGCAGCAACGGGAAAAACATTGCAGTCAGTATATCGCAGTTTGATTATCAATTCTCGTCCAGGTGCATCATATGATCGACTGGGAAGTGCAAAACCAAATTTATCATTGGTATCTTGCTTGGCACGATTTGGAGATTCTAAAAGCTTTTTGTTTGCCCCTGGCACCAGAACGAAGTGCCTTGAATTATGTGAATCCCCGGTGATATGCAGTTGTTATGTTGTTGCGAGGAAAAGACAAAACCCATCTCCAGCTCTGCTAGGCCACGATGAAGCATTCCTTGAAGTCATCGTAGCCCACGGCTGTCACAGCATGGCCTGCAACGATCTCAAGATGAATCAAGATGAATCTTGTCGGAACCCCACACTGCAACCTACGAAGGCAGCCCATCAAGAAATCCATGCGAAAATATTCACGTCGCTGCGCGACGGCAACCGCCCGCACCGCATCGTTGGGCAGCCGCTCGTAACTGCCAATGATGTCGGCCATTGAGACCAAAAACATCCGAAAGTACTGATTGTCGGAAAAAAAAACGCGAAGAATTTGATAGCCATGTATAGCGGACCAACGCAGTTCAAAAAATAACGAAAAACATGAAAAAACGGCGAAATTGCTGTTATTTACAGTGTTTTTGCGCGGTGAGAAGCAGAAACCACTGCAAATACCATGGTTTTTGAGGGTCAGGTGGCCAAAAACACTGTAATTTACAGTGTTTTTTTAACCAACGTCAAAAAACACTGGTATTTACGATGTTTTCATTCACACCGTAACATAAAACAGCGTAATTTACGAGGTTTTTGGAAGTTTTGAAGCTAGCCGTCAAGCATGCAGAAAACAGAAAAACACTGTAAAACCAGTGTTTCTGCTATCACAAAACGACGAAAATCAGTCCGAAAACGGGTCCAAAAACTCAAAAATCCGCCTCCGGGCCCGGCCACCTGCGGAACCGCAAAAAAAGATGTTGCAAACCAAAAAATTGAGGTCAAAAAGTTGAAAAACACGAGTTTTTTTCACTTTTCGCTTGCCGATTTTGGACGGGCGCGTTCACGAACAGGTGTCTTCCGTACTGTTTTTTACAGTGTTTTTTGAAGGCGAGCGTCACGACCTATCAAAAACAGGAGGTTTTGGCCGAAAAATGCCCCCCCCCCAGGTAAACCTGTAACCTTTTACGAGTGCCATCCGGAAGATCACGCCCCAGCACCTTCGGTGCGGGCGGATTTGAAACTCCTCAAATCATCGACCTGTGCCACATTGTGCCACGCACTGGGTTGTCAGGCCTTTTTTGGGCATCCCTAGGCATTCCCAGACATCCCTGGGCATCCCAAGGCATCCCAAGGCATCCCTAGGCATCCCAAGGCATCCCAACAGATGCCAAGGCATCCCGAGGCCAAGCCTCCTCGGACCTTGTCGTTAGGCTGAGGCATCACCATCTTCCCGTCTTTTGCTGCCTCACTGAAGCTGGTCAGCACTGTGAAGCCAAACCTCGGCGGCAGCACTAGGCAGGATGGAACCCTGTGGGTGTTGGGAAGGTTTGGATCCGCAGCCATCTCTTCATCCAAGATCATCCAAGCAGCACAAAGGGATATCCGTTCTTGATGCAGGCCTGACAGGATCGGAGCCGTGGATCGAACCAATGTCATCCCCAGCAAAAAACTCATCTCATTCACAGAATTGAGTCAACTGTCAACAAAGTTGAGCAGAATCCTTGACGAGTCCCACTTCAGAAATCTTCAGAACAGTTTTCTCCAACCTTTTCCCATCTGTTTCAAACATCAATTTGAAGTGGTGCTGGCATCTTGGGCGCCCATGGCACCTTCATCTGAGACAAGTTCTGTGCCACGTGAGCATAGCCCTTCACTCGGCACTTGGACGCGAGCTCATAGGATTTCTTGTCGGGCTGTTCCTTGAAGAAGCCGTTCTTGTCGTCATACCTAGATGGGTCATGCATGGTTCTGTCCCCTGGGGGGCCGTCGGTTGATCACTTCGGGGGTCGCGAATACTTCGGCGTTCCTACCTTCTGGCATGCAAATGTCCAAAAACTGCAGAGGTCCAGGGATTGGATGTGTGGGTGTCAAATCCAAATAGTTGCATCATTTTACGGTTACACAATGAAATTGCTAGTCCTCTCTCCACTTCCTTTAAGCCTTAAGCCCAAACCAACATCAAACAACAAACTTACATGCGACTGTGATGCACCCCATCTTCCAGCCACAGCCCCATCCACACCATCCCGTGCCATCCATCGTCCAAGGCACTTCCAGACAGCCTCTGGGCACACACCGAGCTTCTCCATGCATTTGATTCCGTCACGAATCATAGCACCCGCATCACGGTCCACGCTGCCCTCCATGTACCTGCTGGGCCGGCCACAAGAGAAACATGAAAAGCTCTCGCCACTGAAGCAGGCCCCTCCCCAGCACCAGAAACCTAAAACCAGCCAGCAACGAGCAGCCAGGAACCGGCTAGCAACCAGCAACCAACCAGTAACGAACTGGTAGTCAGCAACCTGACCTGCCACAAACCTCCCAGCGCCTCTCATTGTAGTAGATGAACAGCCGGCTGGGGGTGAAGTCCTTGAAATCCGCATGGTTCTCCACATTCTGCCTTGGCTTTGGGGACCCGGGAGCTCAAAAAATAAACTCAAACAACTTCCTCACCAATTCCGAATCCTCATCTGTTGATGTCTTCTCTTTGTGTTTGGTCGATTGATGATCAATTGCTGTCATTTTTGGTGGATGTTCAGTGGTGTTTTTCCTCGTTTGTTGGAGGGGTGTTCTAATTGTTTGTGATTTTGTTCGGTTTGTTTGGTGTTTTTTTTGCCTGGTGTTGTTCGATCTTCATCGTAACATATCGTAACAAAAGAATTAAAAAGCTGCTACACTCTCAACCCAAAGCTGCTTGTGCAGGGTGAAGTGATAGGCAGCTGCCAAGGCATTTGCCGTACAGCTGCCCAAGTGGCCCTGGTTGAAGATGGGGAAGCCACCGTTCTGCGGACGCAGATCCACTACCTCCTTGGATCCCTCGCTCTTCCTGGGTGACTTGGCAGTGGTGACTACTGAGTTTCCGCTGATTTCGGGAGTCGTTTCTTTAGGGTATCTGCTGCAGTACCTCAAGTCCTCTCAAGTCTGCAAAGATCCTCCAATGAAGAACGCTGCATAACCAGGCCCGGTGACAGTGGGATCTATGACGTACAGCTGGGTCTATTTAAAGTCAAGACTCTTCTTGATCTCCTTGGAAGCCTCCTTGGTGGTGGAAAAGGTCATGTGCAGGTCACGATGATCTGGGATATCTGGAATCCAACCCATCTTCTCCGTGCTCGTCAAGGACATGGTTTGCATCCTGGGATTCCTGGCAGGCTGGAAGCTTAAAAGCTTAAAAGAAAAACCGTTGAAACCTGGGACTGTAGTCCCTGTTTTGTTGAATCTGCTAGACTCCAAAGCTAGGCCGTCTTCCCAAACGGCGAACTTTGCAGCTTGCTTCCGATGGGTATGACTCGGTATGAACCTCTTCTTCATCAACAACAAGCAACACTAAGACTCGAAGCCACCCCGGCCTGGTGGTGTCAACAACGATCTCAGCATCATTGATGGTCTTGCTCTCGCAGCTTCCCATGGTGTTTCGCTACAATGGTCAGTTAACGGGAGCAGCAAACGTGCAGGACTTGAGCCCAGGTGCTGAAGTGAAATTGCGTGAGGTGTTGGCTCATGTTGGCTCACTTTTTTCTGATTGTCCGACCTGGAAGATAAATGAAAACTGAGACCAACATCACAATGGAAGATATTGGAAATTCAGAAATCCCAGAAAATTTCCGCTGCCCTGTTGGTCTACAAGAGGTGGGTTTAAAGCACCAGCCAAATGAATCCAAATGGAGGTCACAACACCCTGTTGCCAGGTCATCTTTTGCGCGTCTTTGTTCGACAGCAAAAAGAAACATCCTGGTCACCAATTTTGACCAAGCACATTGACATTGCAACTGGTGCAGCCAAAAGAAGTAGGTGGCACACGGCCTAGCCATTTGTTCACCATTCAGCATGGGTGGCAACCCCTTTCGGGGACAGCAATCTCGGCGCCCTTTCAGGCGTCTGGTCACACGTCCGTTCACTTCTTCTTGGGAGCAGCCTCCTTGAAGCCTTCAATCCAATTGATGGCCCAGAAGTCCTGGGCCAAGTTCTCCTGAGTGATCCAGGCGTAGGGCATGTAGAAGTAGCCCTTGTCTCCCCAGTCCTCGCCCCAGGAATTGCGCACCTTAGATGTGTCGGGGGTTTGGAAGTCTGTTGGCTGTCTGCAAGTACGCAGCAACGGGGAAAAAAAATCATCGCAGTAATCGCAGTTTGATTATCAATTCTCGTCCAGGTGCGTCATATGCTCCTATGTGTTCTCTTGGACTGGGAAGTGCAAAAACAAAACTTCTCATTGGTATCTTGCTGGGCACGATTTGGAGATTCTAAAAGCTTTTTGTTTGCGCCTGGCACCAGAAGTGCCTTGAATTATGTGAATCCCAGGTGATATGCAGTTGTTATGTTGTTGAGGGGACAAGACAAAACCAATCTCCAGCTCTGCTAGGCCACGATGAAGCATTCCTTGAAGTCATCGTAGCCCACGGCTGTCACAGCATGGCCTGCAACGATCTCAAGATGAATCAAGATGAGTCTTGTCGGAACCCCACACTGCAGCCTACGAAGGCAACCCATCAAGAAATCCATGCGAAAATATTTGAAACTCAAATCATCGACCTGTGCCACATTATGCCACGCACTGGGTTGTCAGGCCTTTTTTGGGCATCCCTAGGCATCCCAAGGCATCCCAAGGCATCCCTAGGCATCCCTAGGCATCCCAAGGCATCCCAAAGCATCCCAAGGCCAAGCCTCCTCGGACCTTGTCGTTAGGCTGAGGCATCACCATCTTCCCGTCTTTTGCTGCCTCACTGAAGCTGGTCAGCACTGTGAAGCCAAACCTCGGCGGCAGCACTAGGCAGGATGGAACCCTGTGGGTGTTGGGAAGGTTTGGATCCGCAGCCATCTCTTCATCCAAGATCATCCAAGCAGCACAAAGGGATATCCGTTCTTGATGCAGGCCTGACAGGATCGGAGCCGTGGATCGAACCAATGTCATCCCCAGCAAAAAACTCATCTCGTTCACAGAATTGAGTCAACTGTCAACAAAGTTGAGCAGAATCCTTGACGAGTCCCACTTCAGAAATCTTCCGAACAGTTTTCTCCAACCTTTTCCCATCTGTTTCAAACATCAATTTGAAGTGGTGCTGGCATCTTGGGCGCCCATGGCACCTTCATCTGAGACAAGTCCTGTGCCACGTGAGCATAGCCCTTCACTCGGCACTTGGACGCGAGCTCATAGGATTTCTTGTCGGGCTGTTCCTTGAAGAAGCCGTTCTTGTCGTCATACCTAGATGGGTCATGCATGGTTCTGTCCCCTGGGGGGGGGGGCCGTCGGTTGATCACTTCGGGGGTCGCGAATACTTCGACGTTCCTACCTTCTGGCATGCAGATGTCCAAAAACTGCAGAGGTCCAGGGATTGGATGTGTGGGTGTCAAATCCAAATAGTTGCATCATTTTACGGTTACACAATGAAATTGCTAGTCCTCTCTCCACTTCCTTTAAGCCTTAAGCCCAAACCAACATCAAACAACAAACTTACATGCGACTGTGATGCACCCCATCTTCCAGCCACAGCCCCATCCACACCATCCCGTGCCATCCATCGTCCAAGGCACTTCCAGACAGCCTCTGGGCACACACCGAGCTTCTCCATGCATTTGATTCCGTCACGAATCATAGCACCCGCATCACGGTCTACGCTGCCCTCCATGTACCTGCTGGGCCGGCCACAAGAGAAACATGAAAAGCTCTCGCCACTGAAGCAGGCCCCTCCCCAGCACCAGAAACCTAAAACCAGCCAGCAACGAGCAGCCAGGAACCGGCTAGCAACCAGCAACCAACCAGTAACGAACTGGTAGTCAGCAACCTGACCTGCCACAAACCTCCCAGCGCCTCTCATTGTAGTAGATGAACAGCCGGCTGGGGGTGAAGTCCTTGAAATCCGCATGGTTCTCCACATTCTGCCTTGGCTTTGGGGACCCGGGAGCTCAAAAAATAAACTCAAACAACTTCCTCACCAATTCCGAATCCTCATCTGTTGATGTCTTCTCTTTGTGTTTGGTCGATTGATGATCAATTGCTGTCATTTTTGGGGTGGATGTTCAGTGGTGTTTTCCTCGTTTGTTGGAGGGGTGTTCTAATTGTTTGTGATTTTGTTCGGTTTGTTTGGTGTTTTTTTTGCCTGGTGTTGTTCGATCGTCATCGTAACATATCGTAACAAAAGAATTAAAAAGCTGCTACACTCTCAACCCAAAGCTGCTTGTGCAGGGTGAAGTGATAAGCAGCTGCCAAGGCATTTGCCGTACAGCTGCCCAAGTGGCCCTGGTTGAAGATGGGGAAGCCACCGTTCTGCGGACGCAGATCCACTACCTCCTTGGATCCCTCGCTCTTCCTGGGTGACTTGGCAGTGGTGACTACTGAGTTTCCGCTGATTTCGGGAGTCGTTTCTTTAGGGTATCTGCTGCAGTACCTCAAGTCCTCTCAAGTCTGCAAAGATCCTCCAATGAAGAACGCTGCATAACCAGGCCCGGTGACAGTGGGATCTATGACGTACAGCTGGGTCTATTTAAAGTCAAGACTCTTCTTGATCTCCTTGGAAGCCTCCTTGGTGGTGGAAAAGGTCATGTGCAAGTCACGATGATCTGGGATATCTGGAATCCAACCCATCTTCTCCGTGCTCGTCAAGGACATGGTTTGCATCCTGGGATTCCTGGCAGGCTGGAAGCTTAAAAGCTTAAAAGAAAAACCGTTGAAACCTGGGACTGTAGTCCCTGTTTTGTTGAATCTGTTAGACTCCAAAGCTAGGCTGTCTTCCCAAACGGCGAACTTTGCAGCTTGCTTCCGATGCGTATGACGCGGTATGAACCTCTTCTTCATCAACAACAAGCAACACTAAGACTCTAAGCCACCCCGGCCTGGTGGTGTCAACAACGATCTCAGCATCATTGATGGTCTTGCTCTCGCAGCTTCCCATGGTGTTTCACTACAATGGTCAGTTAACGGGAGCAGCAAACGTGCAGGACTTGAGCCCAGGTGCTGAAGTGGAAATTGCGTGTGATGTTGGCTCATGTTGGCTCACTTTTTTCTGATTGTCCGACCTGGAAGATGAATGAAAACTGAGACCAACATCACAATGGAAGATATTGGAAGATCAGAAATCCCAGAAAATTTCCGCTGCCCTGGTGGTCTGCTAGAGGTGGGCTTAAAGCACCAGCCAAATGAATCCAAATGGAGGTCACAACACCCCTGTTGCCAGGTCATCTTTTGCGCGTCTTTGTTCGACAGCTAAAAGAAACATCCTGGTCACCAATTTTGATCACCATTCAGCATGGGTGGCAACCCCTTTCGGGGACAGCCATCTCGGCGCCCTTTCAGGCGTCTGTTCACACGTCCGTTCACTTCTTCTTGGGAGCAGCCTCCTTGAAGCCTTCAATCCAATTGATGGCCCAGAAGTCCTGGGCCAAGTTCTCCTGAGTGATCCAGGCGTAGGGCATGTAGAAGTAGCCCTTGTCTCCCCAGTCCTCGCCCCAGGAATTGCGCACCTTAGATGTGTCGGAGGTTTGGAAGTCTGTTGGCTGTCTGCAAGTAAGCAGCAACGGGAAAAAAAATCATCAGTATATCGCAGTTTGATTATCAATTCTCGTCCAGGTGCGTCATATGCTCCTTTGTGTTCTCTTGGACTGGGAAATGCGAAAACAAAACTTCTCATTGGTATCTTGCTGGGCACGATTTGGAGATTCTAAAAGCTTTTTGTTTGCCCCTGGCACCAGAACGAAGTGCCTTGAATTATGTGAATCCCCGGTGATATGTAGTTGTTATGTTGTTGCGGGGACAAGACAAAACCAATCTCCAGCTCTGCTAGGCCACGATGAAGCATTCCTTGAAGTCATCGTAGCCCACGGCTGTCACAGCATGGCCTGCAACGATCTCAAGATGAATCAAGATGAATCTTGTCGGAACCCCACACTGCAGCCTACGAAGGCAACCCATCAAGAAATCCATGCGAAAATATTTGAAACTCAAATCATCGACCTGTGCCACATTATGCCACGCACTGGGTTGTCAGGCCTTTTTTGGGCATCCCTAGGCATCCCAAGGCATCCCTGGCATCCCTAGGCATCCCAAGGCATCCCAAAGCATCCCAAGGCCAAGCCTCCTCGGACCTTGTCGTTAGGCTGAGGCATCACCATCTTCCCGTCTTTTGCTGCCTCACTGAAGCTGGTCAGCACTGTGAAGCCAAACCTCGGCGGCAGCACTAGGCAGGATGGAACCCTGTGGGTGTTGGGAAGGTTTGGATCCGCAGCCATCTCTTCATCCAAGATCATCCAAGCAGCACAAAGGGATATCCGTTCTTGATGCAGGCCTGACAGGATCCAAGTTGTGGATCGAACCAATGTCATCCCCAGCAAAAAACTCATCTCGTTCACAGAATTGAGACAACTGTCAACAAAGTTGAGCAGAATCCTTGACGAGT
The DNA here is from genome assembly GCA_947184155.2 of Cladocopium goreaui. Classification (NCBI taxonomy): domain Eukaryota; class Dinophyceae; order Suessiales; family Symbiodiniaceae; genus Cladocopium; species Cladocopium goreaui. Next base: position 1,352,098 of record CAMXCT020000446.1, read on the forward strand.
CCCACTTCAGAAATCTTCCGAACAGTTTTCTCCAACCTTTTCCCATCTGTTTCAAACATCAATTTGAAGTGGTGCTGGCATCTTGGGCGCCCATGGCACCTTCATCTGAGACAAGTCCTGTGCCACGTGAGCATAGCCCTTCACTCGGCACTTGGACGCGAGCTCATAGGATTTCTTGTCGGGCTGTTCCTTGAAGAAGCCGTTCTTGTCGTCATACCTAGATGGGTCATGCATGGTTCTGTCCCCTGGGGGGCCGTCGGTTGATCACTTCGGGGGTCGCGAATACTTCGGCGTTCCTACCTTCTGGCATGCAAATGTCCAAAAACTGCAGAGGTCCAGGGATTGGATGTGTGGGTGTCAAATCCAAATAGTTGCATCATTTTACGGTTACACAATGAAATTGCTAGTCCTCTCTCCACTTCCTTTAAGCCTTAAGCCCAAACCAACATCAAACAACAAACTTACATGCGACTGTGATGCACCCCATCTTCCAGCCACAGCCCCATCCACACCATCCCGTGCCATCCATCGTCCAAGGCACTTCCAGACAGCCTCTGGGCACACACCGAGCTTCTCCATGCATTTGATTCCGTCACGAATCATAGCACCCGCATCACGGTCTACGCTGCCCTCCATGTACCTGCTGGGCCGGCCACAAGAGAAACATGAAAAGCTCTCGCCACTGAAGCAGGCCCCTCCCCAGCACCAGAAACCTAAAACCAGCCAGCAACGAGCAGCCAGGAACCGGCTAGCAACCAGCAACCAACCAGTAACGAACTGGTAGTCAGCAACCTGACCTGCCACAAACCTCCCAGCGCCTCTCATTGTAGTAGATGAACAGCCGGCTGGGGGTGAAGTCCTTGAAATCCGCATGGTTCTCCACATTCTGCCTTGGCTTTGGGGACCCGGGAGCTCAAAAAATAAACTCAAACAACTTCCTCACCAATTCCGAATCCTCATCTGTTGATGTCTTCTCTTTGTGTTTGGTCGATTGATGATCAATTGCTGTCATTTTTGGGGTGGATGTTCAGTGGTGTTTTCCTCGTTTGTTGGAGGGGTGTTCTAATTGTTTGTGATTTTGTTCGGTTTGTTTGGTGTTTTTTTTGCCTGGTGTTGTTCGATCGTCATCGTAACATATCGTAACAAAAGAATTAAAAAGCTGCTACGCTCTCAACCCAAAGCTGCTTGTGCAGGGTGAAGTGATAAGCAGCTGCCAAGGCATTTGCCGTACAGCTGCCCAAGTGGCCCTGGTTGAAGATGGGGAAGCCACCGTTCTGCGGACGCAGATCCACTACCTCCTTGGATCCCTCGCTCTTCCTGGGTGACTTGGCAGTGGTGACTACTGAGTTTCCGCTGATTTCGGGAGTCGTTTCTTTAGGGTATCTGCTGCAGTACCTCAAGTCCTCTCAAGTCTGCAAAGATCCTCCAATGAAGAACGCTGCATAACCAGGCCCGGTGACAGTGGGATCTATGACGTACAGCTGGGTCTATTTAAAGTCAAGACTCTTCTTGATCTCCTTGGAAGCCTCCTTGGTGGTGGAAAAGGTCATGTGCAAGTCACGATGATCTGGGATATCTGGAATCCAACCCATCTTCTCCGTGCTCGTCAAGGACATGGTTTGCATCCTGGGATTCCTGGCAGGCTGGAAGCTTAAAAGCTTAAAAGAAAAACCGTTGAAACCTGGGACTGTAGTCCCTGTTTTGTTGAATCTGTTAGACTCCAAAGCTGCAGCTAGGCCATCTTCCCAAACGGCGAACTTTGCAGCTTGCTTCCGATGCGTATGACGCGGTATGAACCTCTTCTTCATCAACAACAAGCAACACTAAGACTCTAAGCCACCCCGGCCTGGTGGTGTCAACAACGATCTCAGCATCATTGATGGTCTTGCTCTCGCAGCTTCCCATGGTGTTTCACTACAATGGTCAGTTAACGGGAGCAGCAAACGTGCAGGACTTGAGCCCAGGTGCTGAAGTGGAAATTGCGTGTGATGTTGGCTCATGTTGGCTCACTTTTTTCTGATTGTCCGACCTGGAAGATGAATGAAAACTGAGACCAACATCACAATGGAAGATATTGGAAGATCAGAAATCCCAGAAAATTTCCGCTGCCCTGGTGGTCTGCTAGAGGTGGGCTTAAAGCACCAGCCAAATGAATCCAAATGGAGGTCACAACACCCCTGTTGCCAGGTCATCTTTTGCGCGTCTTTGTTCGACAGCTAAAAGAAACATCCTGGTCACCAATTTTGATCACCATTCAGCATGGGTGGCAACCCCTTTCGGGGACAGCCATCTCGGCGCCCTTTCAGGCGTCTGTTCACACGTCCGTTCACTTCTTCTTGGGAGCAGCCTCCTTGAAGCCTTCAATCCAATTGATGGCCCAGAAGTCCTGGGCCAAGTTCTCCTGAGTGATCCAGGCGTAGGGCATGTAGAAGTAGCCCTTGTCTCCCCAGTCCTCGCCCCAGGAATTGCGCACCTTAGATGTGTCGGAGGTTTGGAAGTCTGTTGGCTGTCTGCAAGTAAGCAGCAACGGGAAAAAAAATCATCGCAGTATATCGCAGTTTGATTATCAATTCTCGTCCAGGTGCGTCATATGCTCCTTTGTGTTCTCTTGGACTGGGAAATGCGAAAACAAAACTTCTCATTGGTATCTTGCTGGGCACGATTTGGAGATTCTAAAAGCTTTTTGTTTGCCCCTGGCACCAGAACGAAGTGCCTTGAATTATGTGAATCCCCGGTGATATGTAGTTGTTATGTTGTTGCGGGGACAAGACAAAACCAATCTCCAGCTCTGCTAGGCCACGATGAAGCATTCCTTGAAGTCATCGTAGCCCACGGCTGTCACAGCATGGCCTGCAACGATCTCAAGATGAATCAAGATGAATCTTGTCGGAACCCCACACTGCAGCCTACGAAGGCAACCCATCAAGAAATCCATGCGAAAATATTTGAAACTCAAATCATCGACCTGTGCCACATTATGCCACGCACTGGGTTGTCAGGCCTTTTTTGGGCATCCCTAGGCATCCCAAGGCATCCCAAGGCATCCCTAGGCATCCCTAGGCATCCCAAGGCATCCCAAAGCATCCCAAAGGGCCAAGCCTCCTCGGACCTTGTCGTTAGGCTGAGGCATCACCATCTTCCCGTCTTTTGCTGCCTCACTGAAGCTGGTCAGCACTGTGAAGCCAAACCTCGGCGGCAGCACTAGGCAGGATGGAACCCTGTGGGTGTTGGGAAGGTTTGGATCCGCAGCCATCTCTTCATCCAAGATCATCCAAGCAGCACAAAGGGATATCCGTTCTTGATGCAGGCCTGACAGGATCCAAGTTGTGGATCGAACCAATGTCGTCCCCAGCAAAAAACTCATCTCGTTCACAGAATTGAGACAACTGTCAACAAAGTTGAGCAGAATCCTTGACGAGTCCCACTTCAGAAATCTTCAGAACAGTTTTCTCCAACCTTTTCCCATCTGTTTCAAACATCAATTTGAAGCGGTGCTGGCATCTTGGGCGCCCATGGCACCTTCATCTGAGACAAGTTCTGTGCCACGTGAGCATAGCCCTTCACTCGGCACTTGGACGCGAGCTCATAGGATTTCTTGTCGGGCTGTTCCTTGAAGAAGCCGTTCTTGTCGTCATACCTAGATGGGTCATGCATGGTTCTGTCCCCTGGGGGGCCGTCGGTTGATCACTTCGGGGGTCGCGAATACTTCGACGTTCCTACCTTCTGGCATGCAAATGTCCAAAAACTGCAGAGGTCCAGGGATTGGGTTTGTGGGTGTCAAATCCAAATAGTTGCATCATTTTACAGTTACACAATGAAATTGCTAGTCCTCTCTCCACTTCCTTTAAGCCTTAAGTCCAAACCAACATCAAACAACAAACTTACATGCGACTGTGATGCACCCCATCTTCCAGCCACAGCCCCATCCACACCATCCCGTGCCATCCATCGTCCAAGGCACTTCCAGACAGCCTCTGGGCACACACCGAGCTTCTCCATGCATTTGATACCGTCACGAATCATAGCACCCGCATCACGGTCCACGCTGCCCTCCATGTACCTGCTGGGCCGGCCACAAGAGAAACATGAAAAGCTCTCGCCACTGAAGCAGGCCCCTCCCCAGCACCAGAAACCTAAAACCAGCCAGCAACGAGCAGCCAGGAACCGGCTAGCAACCAGCAACCAACCAGTAACGAACTGGTAGTCAGCAACCTGACCTGCCACAAACCTCCCAGCGCCTCTCATTGTAGTAGATGAACAGCCGGCTGGGGGTGAAGTCCTTGAAATCCGCATGGTTCTCCACGTTCTGCCTTGGCTTTGGGGACCCGGGAGCTCAAAAAATAAACTCAAACAACTTCCTCACCAATTCCGAATCCTCATCTGTTGATGTCTTCTCATTGTGTTTGGTCGATTGATGATCAATTGCTGTCATTTTTGGTGGATGTTCAGTGGTGTTTTTCCTCGTTTGTTGGAGGGGTGTTCTAATTGTTTGTGATTTTGTTCGGTTTGTTTGGTGTTTTTTTTTGCCTGGTGTTGTTCGATCTTCATCGTAACATATCGTAACAAAAGAATTAAAAAGCTGCTACACTCTCAACCCAAAGCTGCTTGTGCAGGGTGAAGTGATAGGCAGCTGCCAAGGCATTTGCCGTACAGCTGCCCAAGTGGCCCTGGTTGAAGATGGGGAAGCCACCGTTCTGCGGACGCAGATCCACTACCTCCTTGGATCCCTCGCTCTTCCTGGGTGACTTGGCAGTGGTGACTACTGAGTTTCCGCTGATTTCGGGAGTCGTTTCTTTAGGGTATCTGCTGCAGTACCTCAAGTCCTCTCAAGTCTGCAAAGATCCTCCAATGAAGAACGCTGCATAACCAGGCCCGGTGACAGTGGGATCTATGACGTACAGCTGGGTCTATTTAAAGTCAAGACTCTTCTTGATCTCCTTGGAAGCCTCCTTGGTGGTGGAAAAGGTCATGTGCAGGTCACGATGATCTGGGATATCTGGAATCCAACCCATCTTCTCCGTGCTCGTCAAGGACATGGTTTGCATCCTGGGATTCCTGGCAGGCTGGAAGCTTAAAAGCTTAAAAAGAAAAACCGTTGAAACCTTGAGACTGTAGTCCCTGTTTTGTTGAATCTGCTAGACTCCAAAGCTAGGCCGTCTTCCCAAACGGCGAACTTTGCCTAAGAAACTTCATTTCAACATATGCTCTCATCATGCAGCTTGCTTCCGATGGGTATGGCTCGGTATGAACCTCTTCTTCAACAACAAGCAGCACTAAGACTCTAAGCCACCCCGGCCTGGTGGTGTCAACAACGATCTCAGCATCATTGATGGTCTTGCTCTCGCAGCTTCCCATGGTGTTTCGCTACAATGGTCACTTAACGCTGCTCGCAGCAAACGTACAGGACTTGAGCCCAGATGCTTCGGAGTTCTCCATGTTCTCCCTTAAAGTTGCCATTTGGGTACTGGGACACCCCGGTAAAAAATGTCTAGATATTGGATGTCACAATCTGTTGCCATACCATGTCATCTTCCTTTGATCGCAGCGAGAAGAAACAGGCTGGTCAAGAAACGGCCTGGTCACCTGTGTGACCAGGGGTGAGTTTGCAACCGCAGCAAGAAAAAGCGAATGGCTTCCCAGGACTTGTGGAAATGAAACTTCAGAATTGGGTCAAAACTAGGTAACTAGGTAACTAGGGTTTCATTTTGAGCATTCTGTTCTTCCCAAAATTGAGGGTCCCAAAGTTCAGAAAGTTCATTGGCGTGGCCCACAAGTCTCGAACCCCTGGTGGGAATTGTGACATGACTCAAGTCACGTCCCCTCCAGGGAAATCTCGCGGAATTTCTTTGTGCCTTTGCGCACGCTCGGCAAAAACTTTGGAGGACATGGCAGGCTTCATCGATTAGCGGTGTAAACAGAAAACTAAAATAGTGCGCTCTCAAGTTCTCCAATTCAGCGTACAGCAAATACAGAGTCACTCAGGAAAAAAAATGTCAGTGACTGCTTCCAACAATCTTACAACTGAGCTTTCACTATTTCCTGACTTAGTCTTTCACAGAAGTGAAGCATAGGATGAAGGGAATATCTGCAGGAAACCGACCTCCAACGACTCCACCCTCTGTTGGACCGTCAAATTATGCTGGATCTTTCTAGTCAAAAAGATTGAAGCCAACTCATCCAGAGTCTGGGTCTTAGACTTCTTTTAGGGAGAATTCCCCATTTGTTCATTCATCTGCAGCCTGAAGAGTCCGAAATTCCCCTTTCTTTTGTTCATCCATTTTTCGGTGGGTTTGGACGGATAGCGGCGGGGTTTTCGAAGCTTCCAAGTCCAGATGCTCCAGGAGAGGCTCCTCGAAGCTGTCCCTTTGGGGTACCACCCCGCCCTGCAAGGCCAGCAGCAAAGCGAGCAGGGCCAGCAGGGCCCCGCCAGCAGGGCCAGCCCGCCACTGCTGCGGCAGGTCTTCTGCCAGAAGCTCTGGAGCCTGGTCCAAGTATTGTCAAAGGTAACTTTCAAAGAGATGGAAAAGTACAACCCGTGACTAAAATAAAGGTTCTTTCAATTACCTATCTTTCTTGGCATTTTTTGCATGGCACAGGCATGTTACAGAAAGGCACCAAGAGTTTGGCCAACTGATTTCCAAAACTATGCTAGCAACCAACTCTGAAACCTTCTCCGGAGAAGAAAGTACAGCGCAGGATTGGATCCAGGTTCATGACCAAGAACGACCAGCCTGTGGACTGTAAGGGAAGAGAGCTACCTCTCTCCGGTTGTAGCCATGCACCACAAAAGCCTGATGGGAGCCAACCCTAGCCACAATAAATCCTTACTTCGTGCACTGGGGATGGTCATCTGTCCAATACCCAGCGGTCTTGGGATTACTGTAGAACCAATAAAAATCAGGGCCGTCACCAGTAACAATGGGAAGACATATGTCTTAATACGTCTTACGTGTCTGTGGTGTACTTTCTCTGTAGTATGTTCTCTACATATATAAATCTAGATCATAAACATATAAGCCCAAAAATTGATCGAAGACTTGACAGGAAGAACAAAGATGGAGTAGATATCAGAATGTGTGTATATACATATGTATGTATGTATGTATATATATATATATATGTATGTATGATATAATACATATTTAGTAATTGGATATCATCTAATGTAGGTAATCAACGAACACCTGATGTAGGCAATGAACAGCTCCATGCCCCGGTTGGAGGACCATTGCTTTACTATTGATCTTGAAAAATGATGAGTTTGCCTCTGGTGATTTAATAGTCTTGCGAACTGGAAAATCACCATGTTTTTTTTAAGCTAAATCATCATAAATCATCTAAATTTGAGGAAAATCACCATTTAGATAAATCATCATAAATCATCATAAATCATAAATCATCATATAGATGCATTTACCATTTTTCAATGGGTAGATGATGGTAAACGCATCTATAAATGGACCCAAAAATCCACCGGAAAAAAAAAAAAAAAAAACGGACCAAAACCGGCCTGGCGGAGGAAAACATCGCCCAGGATCCAGAAGGGCTGAACGTTGCCCGACAGACCTCTGTAAGTCGGAGCCCGGGGAAACATGGAGAAATTGCTGATTCTGATGTTTGGATTTATGGGATTTATGGGATTTCTGATGGGATTTATGGGATTTCTGATTCCTTGGTATGTGATTTCTGATTTCTGATGGGATTTCTGATTTCTGATGGGATTTCTGATTCTGATGGGATTTCTGATTTAACCATATTTAACCTCATGAATTTGCTATGTGAAACATTGTGACACAACGAAAGGGGCTTCCTTGCAAAGCCAACTCCCAGACCCCAGGGTCGCGAGTCCCCACCTGTCATGCATATAGCTCTGCCATCTGGTGTTGTCCCAAGTTCGAAGAACATTTCGGATGGCCTCCCAGTCGCTTGGATAGTTTTTTTTAGCAGGACAAGTCCACTGCATCATACTGGATTATCATGGATTATCATGGATTATCATTCGTCATCCCTGGGGTAGACATTTTGTGACTTTTTATGTCTCGCTGAGATGGTCCAACTGGACAAAATCATGGTTTACTACTATAGTTCTTCAACGAGCAGAGAGTGGATGTGGCAAATCACCCAGACGAAGACCCAGTCACTTCCTTTTTTCGCGTCATGTGTCATATCCACTGGACAAAACAAAGACAGCTTGTCCATTTCAGCATTTTCAGCGGGCCTTAACCAGAACTCTTTGCCTCCAATTTCGAAGCCAAGAGGTCGCACTTTGTCTTGAATGTCACAAAAACAAACCAGACTGCCCGCTTGTACCTGACCAATCAAAAATAAACTCAGTGAAAGCGAGACAAAGTGAAACTCCTACTGGTTGATAGGAATTCCCAGCCACAAAGAAGAGTCTTTCAATCATCCACAGGAATCCCCAACCAGGTAACCAGGTATATAAACTGGTATATCATATGGTATAATCAATGGGAATTTCAGGATCCTAAAATGGAGGTACTGTACCATATAAGACCATATTTTCAGGGGATATTCCCTTACATAGGCCTTTTTTTAGGCCTTATATAATATATGGTAGGTACCTCCAATCAATCGGTTCCTGAAATGGCCACAGGTCATCCACCAGGACTTGGATCCAAGTCCCTGACGGAGCAGGAGAACCAGTAGTGATCACCAAACATCGCCAGTGCCAACGGCACAAAGTCTCCTCAAAAACCGGGTACCCAGCACAGCAGGGATCTGGCCCCAAGCTGGCAGGCTGGGAGGTATGGATCTTCATCCCAAAAAAATTCTATGTGGGTCAAAATTGGGACTTGGGGCCGGCCTGGGGAACCACAGACTTGTGGGTCTATTTATGGATATTTCGAGGACACAGAAAAAAACAAGCATCCATAATTTCATGGGGTATCCAATTTTGACCCATATCACAGATGGTATTGACTCGGATTGATATCGGATTGATATTCCAATATTTGACCCATATTCAATTATACCCATATCATCATATCCCATGTATAATTGGCATATCAATGGCGAATTCAGTGGGATTTTTCTGGCTTTTGACTCATCCCTCTGCCAAAACTCCGATGGGCACGGACAGCAGCGAAGTGCCCGTGTCCAAGGCTGCATAGATCGTGGTGGGCTCAAAGGTCCCGGCTCTAAAAAAAATGTTGTAGAGGATCAACACCATCTCAAGAATGCCTGGCGCCACTGAGCTGCAACATGCTGCAACTGAAATCCGATTTTCAGTCGGATGTGAACTGCAGATGCTTAAAAAGCTGCCGAAAAATCTGCCGATCTGCTGATAATCCCCGTGGAAAATCCAGTGGTGCTTTTGTGAATTTTCTCCAGCGAAACAGATGAACCAGCAGGAACCAGCTAGAACCAGCTAGAACCAGCTAGAACCAGCTAGCAGAATGGCAGAATGGCAGAGCCAGGCCTAGGAAAAGGCAGGCACGCCTAAGTTCGGGTGTTCACATTGCATGGCTTGGCGAGTTCTAATTTCTAAGTCTAAATCGAAGTGATCCCAAACATTCCCAAACAGCCAGGAATGACGAAAATTGGGTCAGTCAAACACACGTCTTGCATCCCAGTCAACGCCGGCATTGACTAGAGGCGATAAAAGTCATGGCCATCCATTTGAGTAGCCGCTGGCTTTACTTAAACAAAGATGAAGAATAGCTGCAGTTGAGTTCAAGTTCCTGAGTATCAAAATCTGGCTGGTGGTCTTCAACCAACCTCCAAAAACAATCGTCAGCTGGGATCTTTATCCCAGATTTCAACATACAAAATGCTTGAAGCCGCCAACCAGTAAATAATGCTGCAGCACCAAGACACGCAAAGACCCTGCACGTCCCAACGAAGCACTTGTATTTAGCACGCTCGACGTTCCAATAGTTTTTGCACCATCGGCACCCGAGAATACCTAAATGCACTTGCACAAGAACGACCTGTCAACGATTTGTTCAAAGGAAAACAAGTTTAAATGAGCCCCCCAAACCAGCTTGCCCAGACAAAAACAAGAACTAAAAGGTTGCCGTTGGGAATGCAACAACAACATGATTGGCCAGCCAATGGGCCATGTTGGGCCATCGAGAGGGCTCATGTTTCCTCATTTGGGACATAGAAATGGTGAAATCCTGTCCAAGAACTCCTTTGGATCAAGAAACTCAGCCTGTCTCCACAACCATCTGCAAACAAAAAAAGACAATGGACCAATGAAAAATCGAGGTGCAACCGAGCCAGATCATCAGGGGTATGAAGTCCATGAAAAAGTATTCCAGTCGCAGCTTCAGCAGATTGGCTTGATGTCCATGAACCTCCATGGGGTTTCCCCATAACACCATGGAGCTCATCCCAGCCAACAAACTGCTCAGAAATCATGTTAGTAGAGTAATAGTAAACCCTCCGCCAAATTACCAGAAATGGGTGGTATAAACATGTATAAACCATCAACATATGGCTGGTTCAGTATGGTTCAGTAGATCCATTATGGCCTTTTTCGCATTTCTTTGAGCACTGAAGCTGGAAAAAAAACCTGCCGCATGATTTCCACCAGGCCTGCGCTGTGATTTCCACCAGCCACCAACCAGCTTGCAGCCCTTGCATGTCTGGGATCCTGCGTTCAACGCGCCAACGGGACACAAGATGAAGTCGGTGATGATTCCAAACACAAAAAAAAACAATGCAAAAATTGAACAGAATGGTCAGAAGGTCGATAGTGGAATGTGAATAGTTGTTTGGTATTGATCCATGCCCATGCCCAGTCAAATATGATCAAAATCCCTAGCCATCATCCTGCTCAGGAACCAAGGATGAAAGGAACCAAAAACACCCCAAAGGAAGTGAGAAAAGATATAGGCATTGGTCTAAATTTGAGACCCATCGGCTTTGAGGTACCAAAAAAATGGAAAATGAGAAATATTATAGTATAATTTCAGTATAATTTCAGTATAATTAATCAAGTTCCATCCATAAGGGGGTCAATCAAACCTCCTGGCCTCGAAATTCATCCCCATAGCTCCCATCCCCACCTGAACAAATCCACCACGGGGGCAAAGAGAACGTCTTCACGGGAGATGCCCGTCTGTGCATATCCTTCCTTCATCACCTGCGAGAAGCAGACCCTGAATTTTTTTTAGGACACTTGGGGGAATCCCACTGGCAAGAAAAGCCGACGTGCCGGGAATCCAACTGGTGGATTTGCACTCCAAGTGCGAGAATTGGAATTGAAACTGGGACACTCCGAGTATCAGATTGTCGTCAAATGTGAAATGGCCGTTTCGCCTCATCGTAGTTCCCAAAGACCACGAAGGACGGATCGTCGCCTGAAGTGCACAAATTGTAGTCGATGTGTTTCAGACATTAATGGCCCACAAAAATCCACAAAATCATCAAAGAAGCACCCTGAAATAAACACCGCAGTCGAAAATTTCGGGGCCCATCGGCCTTGATACGCGGTGAGTTTGAAAGCAAAGCTCATGTCCTTGAAACTCCTCGGTTTCGACGAGGGAGACATCGACTGACCTTTCGAGGAACTGGATCACATTGGATCACTGGGAAACTGCAACCTGTCACTTGATGAAAATTGGCACGAAGATGCTGGAGCATTTGCTTTTCCTTCTTGGCCATGACTCATACAAGTAGAGATTGATCAATGATTGATCCATGTAATTCTCATGCTGTATTAGATCCCATGCCAACTGGGGTGCATTTTGCCCTCGACGTCGAGCGCAGTTGCATTGTTGGGCCAACGCAAATTGGCTTCAAAAAAAGATCAACAATGGTTCGAGGTCCACCATTTTCACGGATAATCAGATAGAATTACAAAACACTTGTGGAACTCCTTCGCCTTGGCATTGGAAAGTGTTGAGGTTGGTCTTAGATGTTTATCAACCGTAGTGCTAAATGCCAACACATCCCTAGACACTTGAGTTGAACCGCTAAAATCCTCCAAAAATTAGTTGAAGCCTCCCCTCCAAAAGAAGAAGTCTTGAGACTTAGAAGACGAGTATTTCTCCATCATTGAAATACCCTCTGGTAAATTAACAGTTCGACCCTGGCAGTTGTCGGGCTTGGAAGATTAGTGTCCATTAAAACTAGGCTATTTTCAGGGTCCAACTGTTAATTTACCAGAGGGTACCCTCTGGTAATTTAACGTAGCTATTGAAAATGACCATTAATAGTGGATTTTCTCATTAAAAATGGTGATTTTCAATAGCTATGTTAATTTACCAGAGGCTAAGTCAATTGTTTGGCAATCCCCTCTAAAATCCCCCGTTTCTCCAAACGAGGAACTCATTCAGGTCGCGGAGGAAGGTCCGGTGCACATGGGAAATTCCAACAAATCCCATCCCCACAAGCCCTGGGTGGCTGGATTGGGAATTGAACATACCCTCTGGTTATGACTAACATAGCCATGGAAAATTTGGTATAGATGGCCCATGGCCCTAATCGAAATAGATGGTTTACCGTTCTTAGAAATGGTGATGATTTTCCATGGCGAACTGTTAAATCACCAGATGGTAGCTATTGAAAATCCCGGCTTTTTGAATATGTCAATCCTCTGGAAATGGGCCATGATCCATCGCTACGTTCAATTTCCAGCGGTTTTTTTTATGGCTGGGAAACTCATTTAGACTATTTTTTGTTAATGTTGGATTTTGCAGCAAAGCATGTTTCATTGCCAGGGGTAGAGCTTCCAAACATGATAATATTGGCCAACAAATATCATGGAGAGCTGCTTTTCTCTGGAAATATCTGGATATATATATATATATATAGATCATGTTATATATACATATATATACATCTACAAATAGTGTGACTGTATAGTCGGCTAAGGCATCCCTCCAGTTGTTTGTGACCAAAAAATCGACCCCTTTTTGGGTGGAAAACCCTGTCGTCACGGCCATGCTCAGGTAATGGCGACGAGTTTCATCCCACCAAACGGTTTTTCCATGGGAAAATCCATAGGAAAAGATGGTGAAACATATGGAAAATCATAGGAAATTCCCATTTACAGATGAGTTTCCCATATCCTCTGGTAATTTGTTACAGTTTGCTATTGAAGCCATGGCCATAGAAATAGTTGATTTACCCAGAAAAAAAATCATGTTTTGCCATAGTTATGTTAGTTTACCAGAGGGTAATAATTCCATACAATTCCCTGAGTTTGCTTTAGATGGCAAAACAAATACAATACAAAGATTCCCAGTAGATTCCCAGGTGGAAAAACCAACGAGACCTTCTGAAAATCCGAGGTTCATTAACCCAAGTGGCGATGGAAAGAACAAGTGATCTCCAGGTTTACAGCTGCCACTCTCCAGGGTATGGGCAGTTACAGAATCACTACCAATGACCTATTGACCTATTTGTTTTCATCTTCAAAATGTCTTCAAAATGTCTATTTCATGGGACATTTACCAGAGCCATTTGGAGGGGATCCTGGAGCACCGGCATCACCTAATGATTTCAAATGTTGATTCAACAGAGCAGAAAAAATCGCTGAAACCGCCAGTACTTATATTGGTATACGAAAACCCATTCTCTCCCGGTTTTTTTTCTGACTTAAGATGGTGATAAAAAAACCTGATTTTGAATGCAGTTACCTAATGAAACCACCGTAGAAACCACAGATCCAGCGCCGGGGAACCGTCCATCGCTTGCATCGGAATGCCGACCAGCTCCTCGGCCAGGAACAGCGGCTGCCTCCCAGCGAGACATCGATGTTTGCGAGAAGAGATAGGTGGGTAAAATTAGGCAAAGATATACTGGTTGGTGGTTGACCTACCATTGTGGTTAATATATGGTTATTATATGGTTAATGATGGTTAATAATAATCTGGTTATTAAGCCCATGGTAATAGTGGTTAATAGTGGTTAATAATGTTTAATCATGGCTGATAATACTTAATAACTGGTTGGTGGTTTTTCCCTAGCCCTCTGAAAAATGATGGAGTGAACGTCACTTGGGATGATGATTCCATTCCCAATATGATGGGAAAGTCATAAAATTGATGTTCCAAAGATTCCAAACCACCAATCAGTATATGTAATATCTTACATGGCAGGGCACTTATAGATGCACAATGGAGGCGAAGCACCCAAGCAGACGCGATCAAGGCCATAGTAGCCTGAAGTCATGCCGGAAAGAGCTGGGTGTATATATATATAGTGTGTATATATATATATACAAATGGCTACAACGTATGGTGGATGTACAATGATCTGTATGGATTTGCCTCAGTATGTGGGAGTTCTTGTGATGTTAATAGGGAAAATGATGATAACCCATAGAGTTTCGGGTCATCAGTTTGTTTGACAAACCTAGGTGGCAGTGACCCATGAGGGACGGGCGGATCCATGCCCCCATGATTTTAATCATAGATTTGGAGTGTTTTGGGCTATTTTGGGGGGGCCAAGTTGGGACATTGGGACATTCTCAGCGAAAAACTGACCATATCATATAAGGATTGTGCAGCCCGATGAGAATCACTGCTGATGATTACTGCCAGACATGTGTTCCTACAATTTTTCCCACACCTAGAATGACAAACGGCAGAAATCACCAGCTGCACCCCTGCCTGAAGCGATTCCTGAGCCATAGTGAATCGTCACCTGAAAATCGGTAGATTCCCAGCTCATCGACACGTCGCGGCTGAATCTCTCACTCCAAACCCACAAGTCCGAAGAGCCTGACAGGGCGCTAGGCAATTTCAACCAGACTCGAGAACACAAAATAATCTGAAGCCCCAATGTACTGGTACAAGCACCTGACACCTGGTTCAGATTTGGGTTCCCTTTTCAAGCTACTTGACCACTTTTAGGGCGTATACCTCCCGAATCCATCACCGCTTTCGTTCCTGACTTTGACAATGCTTCGCCTAGCCTGTGTCAAAGACCAAGCGGACCTCTTGAGAAGGCGTTCCAATATACATCTTGCCTATGCTGCATGTGGCCAACCCCAGTGGGGTTATGCTTTGATGGCGACAGCAGCCATGCTCATCCTCTAAAATTTGAGGAGATCACTGCGAAATTTGAGAATAGTACATATCTGGATGAATTGTACGGTCTTTTAAGATTCTCGAATCTGACTTCATGGCCATGTTTGATATGTTCCGCAAGAATCCCATTCCGGTACTGTTCGATAGCTTCCCATATGAGCCATGTGGGCAAATGTATTCCATCAAAACCAATGTTTCTAGGGTGATACGGTGGATGGAAGAAATCCTGCACCAGTTGGTATATGGTTTATCCCCTTATAATCCCATTATTTACAATGTGTCATAGTTACCTACCGGTTACCAACTGGTGCAGGATTTCTTCCATCCACAGTATGTGTGATATTATAAATATATATATATATTATTATATATTATATATATATGATATATTGAGGATATTGAGGGGGAGGGATTGTTGACCATTCGTGAGGTTCTTGGAAATTTTTCACAAGTCCAGACCGAGTCACCCAAGTACTGCATGTTCCTCGGTGGTGAGTCCAGCTATGGCTGAAAAAATCATTTAATCTGAAAATAGGATATCCAAGAATTTGAGGGTTTTTTCATGGTTTATCATGGTTTATCATGGTTTATCATGGTTTATCATGGTTTATCATGGTTTATCATGGTTTATCATGGTTTATCATGGTTTATCATGGTTTATCATGGTTTATCATGGTTTATCGTGGTTTATCATGGTTTATCATGGTTTATCATGGTTTATCATGGTTTATCATGGTTTATCATGGTTTATCATGGTTTATCATGGTTTATCATGGTTTATCATGGTTTATCATGGTTTGTCATGGTTTATCATGGTTTATCATGGTTTATCATGGTTTATCATGGTTTATCATGGTTTATCATGGTTTATCATGGTTTATCAATGTCCCCTTTAAAATTGCCATTTGGGTGGGGAATTTCCCCATTTTCGGACACAGCCAGTTAACCTCAAGCAACCCTTCAGAAGGGGAAAATAATGCCGTTGCCTGTGCTGCCGAGGCTCGCAATGTTCTCCATGGGCTCTACTACAAGTTTGGCCTGACGAGGCTTGCAGCAGGAAGAAGTGTAGCCAAGATTACCATCCCGTAGTCAAACATGACAATAGAACATCTTCCATTTATAGACTATATAGATGGTTTTCCCAGCTATAACCTCCATTTATGAGGGATTCTCGATGATGTTCTTCATATTTTCCATTGAACTTCCATTCAATTTATAGATCACTTTCCCATGGGCCACCTTCCCAGCTGCCGAAGATGACTGAAAACTCAACCGCCTGGCGCCCGGGCCCCACCTTTTCATCACTCATCAGATCTACAGGGGCGCCTATTGGCAGCCAACCTCAGTGCTTGTGGATGACGACTTTCCGGAAAAACTTGGCCCAATTTGGTAGTTCTTGGACCATCTGCACCATCTCTGAAATGGACCAACATGGATCATCCTGAGGACTGTCCAAACACGACAGAGCCACTCTGAAGCGATGATGCCTGGTATTTCTCTCGGCGGGACCTGGTGCCACAGCTCAAAATAGATGTCGAAAAATGAAATGGTAAGGAACACAGCTGACCATCAGCTATCTATAACTATACATTGTATGTGTATATGTATATATATATATCCATATCTATGTCTGTATAAAATTGTACAAACATCTACATTTACATATTTATATATACATCTACATGTACATATATATATAATCAATTGTAATCATATATACATTTGCAATCATTTGCATACATACATACATACATATACGCGTATCTGAGCAGTACTTGATTCTACCTCAGGATCATTCTAGTTGCACTTCGTGTCCTTGGATTGGAGCTGTCCCGCCTTCTCTCTGCATGTTTTTCCATGGGGAGGTACCTAGTTGTGTAGCATAATTCTCACTATTTGGCAGGGTAGTTTTTCAAGATGATAAAACCAGGGTGCATGAATCCTCAGTTGATCATGTTGATCATCATTGACATTGAGCTTGACATTACTTCCTTTCTGCTCTCCCCTGTCCGATAAAAAATCCTGTCCAAGTGCGGCTGCTCCGCAGGCCTGATGTCCAGCATTACATCGGTGGCATTGACGTTTGTCACTTCCCTTCGCAGCGGTCACTGAAAAAACTCAGCCATGGTATGTCTATTGAGATCTTTTAATCACCAAGGGCTGCTTTAAACTACAAGATATTACAAGTATCATGAGTCGGTCACTAGTCTGTGGCCCAAAGAAAAAGATATATATATATACACATACAGCAATCCGAACCTCGTTTCACAAGTCGGCTCAGCGCCAAACCCCGGCGCCAGTATCAGAGGCTGGGAATTACTGGGATACTGCAGTAGCAGCAAATGTCGCAGACAAGCGTTCCGCAAATTCACCTTCCATGTTCATTGCATTGGCCAAGGGTCTGGCAAAGCTTTGACGAACTGCCCGAAGCTTCTAATCTTCCCCAACCCGTGCCTTCTCTCCAAATAGATCCGGTGGGTGGCCGTCACACTGCAAAATAGACCCAGAAGGCAAAGGGTTGCCACAGCCATGATGCCGGCAATTGGAAGATCCCAAAGGCTGGGTTTTTTTTTCAAAAAATCTATGGGACATCCAGCATCATCACCATATCCTGGTTTGGGTTTCGAGCCGGGACGTTGCTGTCGCTTCGGTCTTCATGGGACTGACCTTTTTCCATTCGCTACTCTGGTGTGACAGATCTGAGTTCATCGGCTTCACCAGTTTCCCTCTGGTAAACTAACATAGCTGTGCAAGCCATGGCCCATTTAGTTGTATGATTTACCTACTAAAATGATCTAAAATGGTGATTTTCCACTTCGCAAAGTGTAACCAATTCGCAGAGGGTAGCCTTCTCTCCTTGCCTCTATGTATTGAATATCGGGACGGACTCGCAGTCACTCCCTTGAGTAAAATGCGCCACGGAAAGAAAGGTCACTACCCACAACGGACATTTTTAGCCGGACGTGTCATCGGCGGATCGGTGATTTTAAGCATATCCATACCTAACTTCAGATCCCCTGCAAAATCTCAGAATCAGCAGTATATTGTTATAGAATGTTATATAGATAGTCAATTCTAGCAGTTTTTCACTTCTCCCCATTGAAAATTCCCATGAAATCCCCATCAAGTGCCGTGCCAACTTCCCATCAACTTCTCCCATTCGTCAAGTTCTCCCCTCCATCCAGCGGTCTTCTCCTCGAGCCAGGGCTCATCGACATCGATGGCGCCATGGCAACGTGGCGACTGATCCCAGGATGTCATGTAGGGGGTTTACGGTGGACATGGGGAGCCTCATGAGGATAAAAATATGTATATTATATATATTATATATATATATATATTATATATATATATGTAGGTAAAAATATTATGAAGTTTACCCTGAGCCTGCAAAAATTGGGATTTCATTGGGATGCAGCATTTTCAGAGCCAAATGAGCACCCAGTTCTCCCCACCTTTCATCCCCTGGGTTCGCAGATAACCCAAATTCAGGTCGGGAAGATCGGAATGGGGGAGTGAATTCATTGATTTCACCCAAACCTTTCCATAAATCTCTAGTCATCCTGGATATCACCCTTGACATCCAGGAGCTTCAGCTTGGATATTGCAGCAACATTAGGAGAGTTGTAACTCTGATCATACCTGGGATGTCACCCTGGGATGTCCATCTTTCAACCCCAGCATCCAGTGTCAATCTCTTTCCACTGTTGTTTCACAAGCAGTGGACCAAATGTGACGAGGACCACTTCAAAAGCTAAGCCCCAGTTCACGGTGGATCGCGCTCCATGGGGTGTCACTGTGGGAGCAACACAAAAAAATGCTGACCCATGGAAACACACCCCAAAGCTGTGCACGTAGCCCCTATATACATTCGGAGAATGCCTCATCTAATGTCAATGCCAAACAATGCCCAACGCATCTGTACTAGCTTGATGTGTATAAAGAGAATTAAGTTCAGTTGTCCATATCCATGTCCACGCACTTCCAGCATGCACCACACCAACCCCAAGATTTCTCGCATCCACCGCCCCACTGGGCTGCGTGAAACAGACCCCTTCATCAGCTCTCCAACTGATCCGAACTCCTGGGCATTGTGCAGATGCGGCTTAGTTAGGGTCATCGCAGAATTGGCTCCAGGGAAAATTGGAAAATTGGCTGGAAACCCCATGTGATGATAAAAATCACGGACTTCTGTACTGTAAGTCTGTCCAAATCATCATTTTCTGTAGATCCGGTGACTGTGGACATCTTGTGTCCCTTCAGTTTCCTGAAGATGAGCACAGCAGCTGAGGAATGGCCTACGAAATCCTCTTGTGTTCACATTTAAAGCAGGATATTCCTCGCCTCAATATTCGCAAATCACAAGATTTGAGCCAGCCCACCTTGACCACTCTTCCCCCTGGGACACCAGACCAGCATCGCTAAGTAGGAAGAAGACCCCGAGGCTCTTGTCCAAGCTTCCAGTAGGGTGGTTTCTCCTTGTCCGGGTAAGCATTCCTGGCCGATCACTGCGCAAAATGTCTGTGTCACAACCCAGACTTCCTGGTGGCGTCAAGCTATTGGATATTTCCAACTGTATAGTTCCAGCTATTTTCATATGGTCCAATCTTTTTCTTCACGCCCTGCCACACCAACTCATGCAGCAAATTTGAAGCATCTTGCAGCTTCCAGTCAGGATCTATAGATATATCTAGATAATATGTGTATATATATATATGTGATATATGACTATATGATATGTATAATTATGTATACATATAATGAATGATAATAACGTTCAAGCTGAATTGCTCATCCAAACTTTGAATACCCGACAATCGCAGAGTCCCCCTCTCCTATCAGCAAGGTTGGGCAGTTTATAATGCCCAGGACCAGGCTTGATGGTCGCCCTTTCACCTTGACCAAACAAACAGCGGTCGTGTCACAGCAATTCTAATTTTGGGCACCTTAAGGCGAGCATCAAAATGGCTGCTGGTTGTTGTTGAGCTTGGAAAAGGAAAAAAACAGACCCATCTCACCTTAAATGTCTGTACTCAACAACACCAGGCTGGTCATTGAGTCATGTCGATCTCTGGATATTAAAACAATCATCTTGTCAACCACCGTCGGCGCGCCTCGTGCAGGTTCCAAGGGATCCAATCGGGAATACATCGTGAACCTGGATGCCACATGATGCCACTGCCATTTGGCAACCCGGAATCCCATCCCACAGGTCCCACAGGTCCCACAGCCGCCATTTCCTGCCTGTAGGGAGTGATCTTCCCTACTCGCGTGGTCTTCTCAACATTGTACCTCAAAGGCTCACCGATGCCCAAGTGGCAGGCATTTTCCCTGCCTTTGTAACTTGAAATGTGCGTAATGTTTGGTATTCAAACGGAAATCAGCCATCACTTGTGGCATTCAAACACCGCGTAGCGTCAGACATCATCACTGCGACTAGATCTATACCCTCCGGTCATCAAACGTGGCAATAGGAAATCCCCTTGGAGGTTTGCTGGTCAAATCCCCGTCTTTGCTGCTTAGAATCCCCATGTTACTTCAAATCATCATTGTTGATGAAGAAATACCTCGTTGTTTGCACAACATGCTGATGTTCATTGGGACATTTCCTCTCTGTTCGTTGAGATGTCCTATTTCAGTCGGTGAAACTCCAAGTTCTTCAAAGGTATGATCCATCCCCTGAAGCCCGACCTTCAGTTTACTGAGGTCGCTACTCCCCAGGGACCGGGGTAGGTGCGGCCACGGGCTCACGCCAGGCCTCACGCCCCTGACAGGTATACACTGGAGCTCGACGGATCTGACCACTCTGCTTGAAGGCCTGCAGACGCGACGCGACGCACAGTGGCTGCAACTCGATGTGAACAGCTCCTCACTTCAAGGGTGTGTGTGTGTGCTTGCAAAAGTTTTGATGAGTCTGTTGTATCCATCTGTCCGAGTCCACTCAAACTCTTCGTTACCGCTTTCAACAGAATTTCATCATCAATCATCATCAATCCTGGATTGAATTCTGTGCATATCTCAAAAAGTGTGGGTTTCTCCACTCGGTTTTTTTCCTTCGTTGTTCCATGTGAAAAATCCCATCTTTTTGCAGAGGCACCTCTTGGTTGTACTGCCCCGGAGCAGGTCCATCCTCTCGGTGCTGACTGTTGGTTGAGGGGGTTACAACTCCCAATATCTTGGGGGATACCCTAGGGTAAACGTTGAGATGCGGAAAAACTGGGGTTTCCCCAGGAAGATTTCTTGAAATGCTGGTCTTTCATGGGTTTTTCCACATCTATCTTAGTTTACCTTTGGATCATCACATTGACTGGGATATCATGATGAATATCATGGGATAATCACATCATGATACCACTTGAAACCAAGGCGTCGCGCAGAGGGCAGATTTTCACCACGGCTCACAGCTCATGTCCAAAGGCGCAGCTCGGGCGGTCTTTATCAGGAAATCCTTGACCAGCAACAGAATGAATGGCCAAAAATGGGAACCTATGTACATGTATGTGTGAAAGTTATAGTTATAAAACTGTATGTATATATACATATATAACTGTATAACTGTATATTTACATATATAATCATATATACATCATACATACATATGTAAATACAGTAAATATATATGGAATAATATGGATACTGCTTTTCACATCGTCAACATCAACAGCTTGGTCCATGCTGCCGACGGTGGCGGCCTGGATTGAGCATGTTCTGAACCATCTTCCAAACCATCAAAAAAAGAACAGCTAAAGTAGCTACAGTATGTACATTTACAGTTTATATTGTATAGATATATATATATATATGATGTGTTATATAATCATAGATGATATCTTTACAAACCTCCATCTTCTGGAGCCCAAAATTCCATCCACCAGCCTCCTGCGGTCGTCTGAGGCATCCTGAGGCGTCTGAGGCATCTCAGCAGCTCCGCCAGGTTGGCACGCGCACCCAGGGCCTGTGGAGTTTCTGAAGTCATGGGGATAGCCCCAGTCATCATCCATGAAATCAACCATCAATTTCATGGAAAATGATATAGATTATATAGTTGAATTGGATGTTCCATGAAATAAACATAAATAAACCACCTAAGAATCTGGCTACCTTTTTGTTCATGGGATTGTCCATGAAAATCATGGAAATTTCCCTATCAAGCTATGGGGAAACCCCCATATGGAAACCTCATGAAAGCTCCACATCTAAAGCGTCTACCTTTTTCGGGTGGATGTAGACCTGAGTTGAAAAATGATTCGTATTTGTTGGTAGGTCTGAAAGTTCATGTTGAGCATTGCTTGGTGATGATTCTTTCAGTTTGGAACCGTCAAAATTATGAGCACCACTTGTTATCGCCAGCGGTGCTAGAATTGATTGTTCATCAAGGAAAATATCCACACCTCTGACTTATGGGTTGAGATGATGTGATACGACATGATACGGTATGATGTGATTAGCATGGCATGAGATGATACACCGCCTATTCCTCCATTCATATCATTCATTCTTTCACAAAAAGAGCGTCTCAACTGGACGTGAAACGAAATGTCTCATGCCCAAACGTTGTATGATCTGACAACCAAAATCAAATGACCCCCCCAAAAGAAATCCAGTTAATCGATCCAGAATTGTGATCCCAGCGATGATTGGCGATGCCATGATTGGCGGTCGCCTCGGTTTCAGCCCAACTGGTAGAAGTTCAGATGTGAATGGTGAATTTGATCGTCATCACGTGTACTGTTTGAATCAGTTTGAAGATCTAAACCTGCACTTTGAAATTCGTGTCTTTTCTACTCATACTAGTTTCACAATTCCGTTGTTTCTTGGTTCTTCTTCGGGGTGCCACCAATCTCACCACGCTCGAAAAAAATGTCTTCACTTCATCAAGAGCTGTAGCCTTTTGGGACGTGACCAATCATCCAATGGCCATCAAATCCGTGGTTTTGTTCCAGAATCCAAGCCCCCCAAGATTTCTCCAACGTCATTTATTCAAACGTTTGGAAAGTTTGGATTCTTGATGATTCTCGTCATTTTGCCGTAGCTGCCATGACCGGCCCATTCTGGTGGACCATTCTTGGATCAATTTGTGGAACCCACATCCCCCTTTTTCATGCCTCAGATGCCTCCTCACACGGCAACAACAGTCACCGGTGAAACCCGCATCATCTTTCTATTCTCTTTCGGTTGCCGAAAGGTGTTTCTTTTCTCGGCACACGGCCACAAAGATTCAACTGAAATCAGCTGACAGAATCGCCCAGTCGCCACGGGTGAACCAGTCCATTTTGTACCACACATAGCTGACATTAGCGCCGCCTCCTGCCACGTCCACCAATTCGAAGGTCAGCAATCAAACCACTCTCTGCGATGAGGCGACGAATCTTCGCGTTGATGGCCTGCTCCTTTCCTGGGCGCGCTTTCGAGGTAAAGCGATTTCCTTCAACTTATCTGTTGGGTTCGAAAGAATAAAGTGGCAGACAAAGAAAAAGTGGAATATGGTGAAAATGGGCAGATATCAAACAATGAATATAATGAATATAATTATAGACAAATGAAGATGGGTATACAGCAATAATTGAAGAAAAAAAGATGGGAATATCATGGAATATCTCCAAGAGCACTAAGAACACAAGAAACGACAACCACAGCAATGGTTGAACCAGGTTGAACCTTAAAACTCCAACGTTGACATCTCATGACATCTCTGAAGCACCATCCGGGTTTCCTCTCATCTCGGCCCTGAGCATCTTCCTGTCTTTGTCATCAGTGCACCTGGCTCTCCTGATGTCCAAGCTATAGGATGCTGCGTCATTTCGAATCGAATTCAATGCCTTGCAGCCGAAACAAGTGCCACAGACCAGGACCAGGCTGCCCACAAATTGCAGAGCATAAAGTCCAGTATCTTCGTTCCAAGAAGGCAGTGAAGCCAAGAAGAGCACGCCGAAAATAATTGGAGCCAAACCACTGAAGAGGAAGAAGGGGCCACTCAATACTGAAATCATTTGCAGGAAACAATTCAAACATGCCAGGCGCTTGGGATTTGTGATCAAGCCCTCTGCTGGCCCTGCCAATTTCACCTCAGGGTCTTCGTAATCCTTTGCAACTCAAGACCCTTGTTCTGTCTCACATAATCAAGAAAAGATACATTATATTCTGAAAAGTGCCTTAGATACCATGCAACACCCCTCAAGTCCATGGAACATGCTGCATTCAACCATTCAACTTGGTCCAACGATGCTTCACCATTCATCTTTCCCAACCCCGGCCTGAATGTCCATTTCATATGCACAATGGGCCTCGAAGACACACCACAATCTACTGTGGATAGGTGTATTGAGGTTGGACAACAGTAGCATTTGCTTCGGCTCGGCCTTCAAGACTTGATAAAATGGAGACGCCTCCAAGGTAAGAAGAAGGTGTCTGATAAGTTGAGGTTGGTTCTGCGGGTTGGATAAGCAGCAAAAGTATGCCGTGCTGCAACTTTGGGGCCATGACTTCATCAAGTTCTCTTCCAAATCGAAGACACCTGGCGGGAAATTTGCCATGAAAGCATGGCATTTGACCAGTTTGATGCTGAAGCAAAAAAAAAAACATCACTGGCCAAGATATGCCTTTGTCGAAACGCTTGGGTGAGGGCCCACCTTCATCCCAAGCGTGTGAGATGAACAAGTCACACCTGAGGCCAGCTGTCTTGCTGTTCTCCTTCAACGCGTAGCTCAGCCCACAGATACCATGGCTGCTGTCCGGCCCTTCAGTATATGGTCGGATGAGGCCAGAGTTCACATGGTGCATATTGGGCCCGATCCGTGAATTTGAAAATTTCCAGTCAGAATAATGCTTGAAGCCCCTCTCCTTGCAGACTTCTTGGTGTCAGCTTGCCCCGAGCAGACTCACCAAAAAGACACACTAGGAATATGGTTGGCATTCAGGGAGTTCATTCTTTGTTGAACAGTACCGTGCAAGTAAAACCGGGTAACATGAAACCACTTGAGTTCCATCTAAGCTCCATCTACCTGCTGGTTGGGGGAATCATGTTCTGGTTGTTTTCTTGCTTGATCTATACAACTAGAGCAGTATCAGTATGAAACCACTAAGATTGAAGTTGTTCCCCAAACATCCCACACATAATATCCATACTTTCGGAATCATCCCAGTCATCAGCTTCCATCGGTGTCCTTACTGGGATTCGAGATGCTCCCTTCACTAATGGATCTGCGCACCATGCCCAGGAAGTCTTTGAACTGACTTTTGCTGATCCCCCAGAAGACGGCATCCAGTTGCGTGTGAACGTACCACGCTGCCTCCCCGGGTTCACTGTCCAAAAAGCCTCCCGCAGTAGAGAAGATTTTCCTGTCAAACAACGATTTGTCGCCGTTGAAGTGCTGTCAGCACTCTTTAAAAACAGAAAACAGGCCTTTCCGTTGGTAAAGATGAATCCGCCGAAAAATTGGGAGCAGTAGAATTGGGAAGACAACCATTCTCTATTGCTTGAGTTCAGCCATTCAAGTGACCCACATGTCTTTCTTCAAAGCCAATGGCTGTCCTTCGGGCAATTTCCAAGTCATCCGTAGTCTCTGTCTCCGCTGTTTCGGCTCCATCTTCAGGGGCCACAGATGTCCCACCAACGACGCCGATGGTGATTTCAACCATCGTGGCAACTGGATAAATGTATTCGGGCCGAGATGGCCGAGTATGATATGAGTGGGGTTGTAAGGGAGAAAGTAACATCAAGGCATTCTTGCTCACGGGCAAGGATGCATACTTTGATATACTTTGGATGTGACAGATCCAAAGCTCACATCAAACAGCTGGCAAGGTCATGCCCTGGCTAAGAATCATATGGGGCAACAAAAAAACATGACCCGTCCAAGGTCATACCCATTTTTGGAGCTACCCCAACATCCCCAAATCCCCAAGGCTAAGCACGTCCAAGTTGCCGCAGCCCTCGCAGTACCAAGCCATAGGCCAGCCGTTCCGCGACCTTCCAGCGCTTTTAACGGGATACCACGGGAAGGACTTGGCATAGGGTTCTGTGCTGACAGTGGGCATTTAGAGCACCAACAAAGAATGGGAGTTGGTTTAGAACTGGAACTAGTAATTCATACTGCACTAGATCTGCATTTAACTAGAACAGTTAACCAGGACTGTAAACAGTAGCAGTAGCAGGGACATCTTCTTTCCCCGATCCGTGAACCCCCAAAGTTTTTTTTCGGTTCATACAGGACAACAATCATTCAGCATCCTCGCTTCAAGCTTTTTTCGACGTCACTAGTTAACCCTAGTTTGGGGACTCCAAAACGCATCTTTCCCGCCTGGAGGTAGCAACTCCATCACCTGTCCGGAACAAAAACTTGGCCATGCGGAGAGTCAGACGTCTTCCTTGGGCCCAACCTTCGGGGTGAACAGGATCAAAATGGAATGTGGGGAAGGTGTCTGGGCAATTCTTACTCTACTACCATCTGGTAATTTGACGTAGCTATTGAAAATGGCCATTTATAGTGGATTTTCCCATTGAAAATGGTGATTTTCCATAGTTATGTTAGTTTACCAGAGGGTACTCTATGACTCTATGATTCTTGAGAATTCTTAGAATTGACTTTGGATCCTCAAGTTTCCTGCACACACCAGCATCTCCTTGAAAAAATTGTCCTAGATTGATCATAATTTTCAAGCCACTGGAGATTGCAAAAGTCCCCATCTCCCCCAACCATCGTTGTCAATTTTTCAGTTCCATCCGAGGATTGGAAGAGGTGCCAGGTGGGACTGCGCAGCATCGCGCTGATGCAAGCGGTGAATGGATGGCATCCAGAATGGATGGATGGCAGGTTGCTTCCGGGTACACACTCCAAAATGAAGTCTGGAAACTCTGTGTAATTTTGGGGTTCCAATGTGCGTAGCTTTTCTGTTGGAAACATGAAACCTGAAGACACAGCCGGATGACCGTCCTGAACATCCTTCCAGAAGGTGGAGAGCCCCTCCTACAGCAATCCCGAAGTGGTGGGACAAACAAAATCACAAGTGATCAAAAATAGAAGCAGAGTGCACTGACAAGTCGTTTCCTATAAGATTAGAATAGTAGACTCTTCAGAAATACTTTTGGGCAAAGGAAATCTGTTTTCAGTGTCCATGGCGTTGTCCCAGACTTCTGGATTCATCGGAACCAAGCAGTCAACAAAAAACAACACATTGGATTCAGTCGATTGGGGACATCGTACCAAGCAGGATGGACAAGTCGTTCAAGATTTCGTGATCATTGCGCTGCCCGACACTTTGAAGTTGCCACCACCGCTGCACAAAGTCACGGGACCATCGATGTTGCCATAGGACAGGGCACTCAGGCCCCAGTTCACTGATCGAGGCACCTTCGCGAACCCAACAATTTCCATCAACAGCAAAAGAAGAGTTAACTGAAAAATTGGGTCAAAAGCCAGGTATTATATATGAAAAAAATAGCTGGCAAGTGGATGTTCCGGGTCCCAGGTATTATGACCCCAAAAACGCTGGATAAATCCCATCTTCTCTTGGTGAAATCCCAATTGTTTGGTGGTTAAATCCTCATCTTTGATGGTGAAATCCACAGAACTCCAAATGCAAAAGCCACACCTGGTTTTTCCTTTGCGCACAAAAAGGGCTGCATGTTCAATGCCCACAGTGAAAAGGTTACACTTCTGATTTGTGCAACTGCCGATGCAAATGTTACACTTCTGATTTGTGTAAGTGCTGATGCAAATGTCACACTTCTGATTTGTGCAACTGCCGATGCAAACGTTACACTTCTGATTTGTGCAACTGCCGATGCAAATGTTACACTTCTGATTTGTGCAAGTGCTGATGCAAATGTCACACTTCTGATTTGTGCAACTGCTGATGCAAATGTCACACTTCTGATTTGTGCAACTGCTGATGCAAGCGTTACACTTCTGATTTGTGCAACCGCTGATATGCTGGAAACATTGGTATTTCAACGCTCCCCCAGTGCCACACGTGGCACTCCTGGACTCAAGCCCCATTCGCAGACTGTGAAACCAGTCCAAGGAGATGCAAGTTCTGTCGCAACTGGCTTGTGGCTATAAATGATTTGGAAATACCCAGACTGATGCCAGGCAAATGTCATGGTTGGTCTATTGGAAACATCTTCATCTCGGCTAACGTAATGCTTGATTCGTTCTTTTCGGTGCTCTCTGATCACAATTGGATTCTCGGATGACTCAGAGCACTTCCACAGATCTGTGCCAGCTGTGCAAGGTTTCCGACACAAACCCTCCAGATGGTTTCCTTTTTGGAGCCACTCTGGAAATTCACTTTTCTTGGCCAAAATAAGACGTTCCATAGAAGAAAAATTGGTTCCTTTCCAAACCTTTTCACACGTCAAACATGGTTTCTCGGTTCTGGTAGTGGAGCTGGATGCTTGAACTCGTAGAGATTGGATTGATGGAGAGATACCGATTTCAGAAGCCTGTGATTGAACCTCCTTGACCTCAGCCTTCACACATTGAAACACCTGAAGATGCGCCACCACAGTTCCAGGGCCAACAGTAAAAGGCTCTTGGCTGGAATTCTTCAGCAAAATCTTGACCTCCTCCCCAAAATCTGGAGAAATGATTCCTTCTCCGACCTCTCCACCCTTCCTCAAGACATCCAGACAAGTGGTGAACCTTCCCTGTGTGGAACGTGGCACCCGGATCCTCAGCCCCGTCCTCACCAGCGCATGCTCACCTGGATTGACAACCTTCTCCTCGCAGGGATAGATGCACCATCCACCCTCTTTCTCCTCCGTCCTCCTCGGCAACTGGGCCTGTCCCCTGAGCCTCTCTACCTGAATGTCATCTCTTCCTCTGATCATCCTCCAACCTTCTCTCCCGATGACCTCCACCAGCTTGACAAGACACATCGCAAGACCCAGAAGTATGAGTGGAAACCAATCCCACCCTTCCTCAGACGCCTTTGAATCTACTGCTTCTGCGACTGGTAGATTGGCAAGACTTCCCAACCCAACCAATGCTGCTGCTACCTTCTCTGCCTTCTCACCATCCAGTCGTAATAACTTTCTGACTACACCTCCTTCAGCATTCTTCTCACCTGAGCCAACCAGATTCAAACCCTCCTTGAATCTTCGGAAAAGAGATGATGAAAGCTGCTTCGTAAGCCATCAGCAACCAAAAACTGACCTGGATAGTGCTGCAGCAGAAACTCCTTGTTGCGCACTGCTTCTGTGAGGGCGCTGGCTCTAAGACGCAAATGTCTCGTGCGCCAGCTGCCAGAGCTGCCATTCACAATGGAGATAGTTGAATCGCTGAAGAGTCTTTTTTCCCCTCCCTTCTCCTCCAGTTCCTCAACTAAACTGGAGACTCCTCTCGTGGCGGCAACTCCATCCATCAGTGACAGCAACTCTGCTTCTGCGGTTGAAAGCGCTATGAAGGGCTGACGAACAGTCAGCCAAAAAACTGGGCACCCTGCATAGAAAGCCGCGAAGCCGCTAGTGGATTTGTACTCCTGGGAGCCAAAAGAGGCATCGCAGTAGACCTCCACCACTTCTCTCTTTCTTTCACGCTGGTGATGTCCAGTCTTTCCATGATCGCCATCCTTCAAGGGCTGATAAAACAAACCTTCTCCTTTCGTGCTATTGAGATACTTCCGTACTTCCTCTCCAATACGGATAGTTCCCTTTGGTCTCCTCACTGCCCATTGACACATCAGAGCTACTGGAAAGGAGATCTCAGGACGGGATCGAGTTGCCACCCATAATAACTCACCCGTGACGATCTGTGCTCTTTTGACGTCACTAGGACAAGGCTCTCCCTCATCTTCGGGGACAGCTACTGTACTCATAGTGGAACTTCCTTGTGTTCCATGTCGATGGAGAAGATCTCTGATGTATGATTCTTGATGAATCAAAATTCCCTCACCTTTTCGATCAACCTCCAACCCACAAAATATCAAAGTGGAATCTTCCTCACACCAGTCAGGCTCACTGATGGTCCACTCTTGACGAACACGATCAAAAAAGGGCTTCAAAACCTCCTTCTCTCCCGTCGCCAGCAAATCGTCAATGTAGACGGCCAGATGACCCACTGTCTGATCAGCTTCACCTTGACAACACTTGATCCTCCACAAATTCTCCTCTCTAGTCTTTTGAAGCCAACATCTCTTCCCTTCTGAATGCCACTCTAGAGACTTCAGGACCACGTCACGATGGTCTGACCAATCTCGAGGAGAGGTAGTCAGACCGTAAATGTTTCCATTCACATGCCAAAGCTCTTGAGGGCTGATGACGCCGGCCTCAGCAAAGATGGCAGGGGGCTGGATGATGATGACATCCTTGTCTCTTCCAGCGGGTACTTGGAGAAAAGCAGTCTTTATATCTGTTCCTGCAATGCACCAAGAACGTTGAACCGCTGCACAAAGCACTGATCGCACCTGAGTGGCATCTATGCCACCAGCATAGGTTTCAGAAGCGGGACGATCCGCCATGAAATTCCCACAGGCGACTCCTCGACACTTCAGCTTGCCGCTAGGCGCCTTCTTGGTGAAAACAGCCTTCCCAGGCAAACGGTCATAGGGAATGCCCTTCTGTTCCGCCATACATCGCAACTCCTCAGCCTCTTGGGATGAAATGGGACGAAGAGAGCCAGTCTTGGTGAGAGAGTCATATTCCTCCTGTATGGCTCCTCTCCACCGCGTCAGATCTCTCCTGACTTCTGTTAGAGGAATGGTTTTGGTCTGCAACACTGCCTCTTCTTGTGCTGCGGCCTCTGACACGTCTTCTATCTTTTGTTCAACCTCAAGTCTCTCCAACCATCTCAGTTCATCCTCTAGGCTGAGATTTTCCTGAGTGAGCTCCAAAGCATTTTGGTAAACTACCTCCCAACCTTCCTCCATGTTACCTAAACGCTGGAACTCCCCCCTTTCCAACTCCCGACCTTCAAAAACTTCCTCCTCCAGCTGAAGCTTCCGGGCGGCTATCTCCTCTGGACTCTTCTTTCCTGAGATCCTCCTCCTTGACCTCCCCCCAGCCTCAGCAGGGTCTCTCCCTGGCTCCACCAACTCCGGCAAGGCATCATCCTCCAGAGGGGGTGGTTCAGCTCCTTGAACTAGGTCGGCTGAGTGAAAGAATTTTTCTTGATCATCCATCACGTAATAACCTTGAGAGGACGGTGACATGGTGGCATCCGGTCCCATCACTCGGACCTGTTTCCTCGACAGCCTCCACGCGTTCCCTTGATCCTCCCACCTCTTGATCTTGGCCCAACCTGAACTTCCAAACACCTTCAACGATTCCACCGGGTAGCACATAGCTTGAAGCTGCATCCGCCATCGTCGCTCTGCATAGTGCCTGGCAGCTAGGGGCCAAAACTTAACATCAAGCCCAGCACTGTCAAGAAGGGTTTTGATGCCCCTCTTGAGAACGGCAATCTCGCTCTCCACACGACCGTTCGACTTCCATCCATCCCCGTCGGTGTATGTCCTGTAGATTCCACGCTCCTCACACCAACGTCGTAACTGGGTGGACGTGAGCTCACCAGCCCGGTCTGAATGAAGACGTCGTACTGGAAGTCCAAGATATTTCAGCTTGGTGGTCATGCGGGCCACAGCTTGGACGAGGTTGGTAGCTCGTCGATTTTCGAGTGGCTCCAGAAGAGTGAGGTGTCTGATCTCAAAACCTTCCTCCTCCTCTATTTTCTTCAACCACTCCTCCTCATCATCCTTTGGTGGCTCTTCTTGGGACTCACCTTCCACACCTTTCTCCTCACCCTCCTGTTGGATAGCCTCCGCGCCTGCCTCTGCATCCTCAACCTCCGGTTCTCCACGCATCACGCTTCTCCCTTCTTTGGTGACTGGCACAGTGAAGGTGCCGGCAAGAAAGTACTTGGCTTGGGCCTGCTTGTCTGCAGCCCCCTGGTCTATTCCTTTGACGAAGGGACCGGCAAGGTCAATGGAGAGAGACAAAGCTTCACGTGAGACAATCTTTCGGTGATACCTGCCCTTTCCCGCTGAACGTAGGCAGGTCTGACATTCCTTGCGGAATGGAAGATGGTCATTCTGCAAGTGAGCCTTCCATTCAGCCAAAGACATCTTCTGCAGCCTGGGATCTCCGATCCAACTCCTCAGTGCGACAACCAGAGCCCTCTTGAGACCTGGTGCCCATGACGCCCAGGACCTGGAGGCGGTAATCCTCTCCTCAACACCAGCCCCATGAGAACCCGCAGATCGGCCTGGACCTCGCATCCCTTGAAGCTCCTCTAACCAAACCACATTGGTTCCCAACGTTGTAGGCTTCCTCCTCTCATGTCCCATTGGGCCTTGATCAAATGAGACTTCCTTCATGTTGTAAACCTGCTTGAACTGATCCCACTCCTCAAAAGCCCAGAACGATGGCACTGGCGCCTGACCATCAAGAGTTGGAGCATAGGTCTCCGGATCTTGTGGTGATTCTTTCACAAAGGCAACCTGTCGCTCTGAGGCGCCCTGAGCGAGCATGTAGAGGAACAACTGCCTCATCCATAGGTTGGTGTCCTCGTCAACTCGCCTTTGCAACCACGGCTCCAAGTGGTCAAACCCAAAACGCTCCACGCCAAACCTTGATCTCAAAGGCGGCGGCCCTGGTTGAGTGTGTCGAAGTCGACTGACACTTCGACAAGGTGGTCCTCCAAGGACAGCGACCACAGTGCCGAGTTGACACAGATATTGGAGGTATGCCATCACGGCATCCCTTCTCAGATCTTGGTCCTTGTGGATAGCCAGATCAAGGCAGAGCACTTCACGTCCAGGGGCAGCGAGCTCTTTTTCCCAAAACACGGGATCTTCACCAGAAAAGAGATGAATGACAATCTCCCTGGCACACCTCAAGCGACGTCGGATGCGCCTATTCCAAGGAAGAGTCTCTCCTTTCCAGCCTGACTTCGCTGGGATCCTTTCCAAAACCTCCTCCGGAGTGGACGGAAAAACCTCCTTCAACCTCTTCAAAAACTCCACCATCTCCTTTCCAACTAGATCCTCATGGTCAACTGCCAGCTCGTCACCTCTCAAGATGTTCAGCCGTGCCTTCTGTCGAATCATCTCCTTCTCAATCTCTTGGATCAACTCTAGACCCAACTCTTCCTCAACCGTTGGACACCCACCTTCAAGCCTGGTGTCAAGAACTCTTCCACCAGGATCAGTCAACTCAAAGCTAGTCCCCTCCCACTTAACTGCATAACCACAGTGTTCCACCAAAACTCCCAGAGGGACGATAGGCTGCACCGTATCCCGAGTCAACAAGGTGCGCGACCAGGATTTTTGGCGAAGGACTGTTGATCCTTGTGCAAGCTGCACGGTGACCTCCTTCGCATTGAGCCACTCTGCCTCACTTTTGGCCTGACGGAGGCAATGGGTTGCCCCCCCATCGAGCAACGCCCTCTGATTTCTAACCTCAAGTGAGCTGACCTGAACCTTCTTCAACGCAGATCCCCGTAGAGAACGTAAAAGTCCAGCAGCCTCCTGTACCAGTTCCTTGACTGGATCCTCCTCCTTCTTCGGCGCTCCTGCCGTCTTCTCTGTTCCTGTGGAATCCTCGACCTTGGCTTCTTTCTTGATGGAGGGTGCCAATGCCTCCTTCCCTTTTCCTTTTCCATCTTCAGATGCCTTAGGCCCACCTCCTGGCCTTTCCCCAGACACCGCCTTTATTGATTTCCCTGCATCTCCAGGCTTCCTCGCCTTCACCCCACAATCCTTCTTGGTGTGTTGAGTTGATCCGCAGTTGTAACACCTCCCAGACTTCTCAACCGCACTCCAATCATGTTTGAAAGTGCACTCAGATCCCTTCTTGCATCCTTCCTCTGAAGAAAAGTACTTGCAAGGGACCTGTTTGGTGGTTGTATTGGATGACGGGGTCGGCTTTTTCCCTTCAGGGGTGGCTCCAAGACCTGTTCCTCCAGCCTTCGGTGTTGGACTGACCTCAACAGATTTCACCTTGGCAGTGGTTTGCTGGGTCACACCATGGAACGCCGACTCTGCCTCAGCCAAGAGCACATCGGCATAGCTGGTGACACCTTGCACCGTAGGGTTCACGTCAATCTGTAAGAGGACTCTTGCAGAGCTCAACCTGAAAGAGGCCTGTGCAGATTGATGGGTCAGTGTCGTGCCCATTTTCTCCAGCGCTCCAACCAGCAAAGTTGGATCTGGGATGGCAATCTGAAGCTCCACCGCTCGGCGCAGCCACCTCTTCCACCCCCTCAGATGTTCCATCATTTCTCCAACCGTGGCAAACTGCTTGCCCTCCACTAACTGTCGTAGCAGAAGAGCTCGTTCACCAAGTCCACCAGGTTGATAACGGGTGAAGATGCGGAAAAGAACCTCAACAGTGGAAGTCGCCCGATTGGCCAACATCTCCGCTTTTAGCATTTCCGGCAAGGCAGCTAACATCATAGATTGACCTCGCTGTTCCACTCTTCCCCATGAAGGATCCTCCTCGATGGGATTCCTTGGAACCACATACAAACGCTGCAGCGGTTCCGCACGAAGCCACTCAGAGTAGGCTTCCGTAGCTGCTCTGAGCACTGCGTCCCACCACTCTCAAATCCCGCATCGTTGGGCTGATCAAAGCAATCCAATCGCCCACAACCAAAGATCCAAGTTCGCCCTCCTTGATCTCAGGGAGCTTGGTCAACTCCACTGTTCTTATAGTCTCCTGCGTGGTGGCCAAAGATCTCAGCCAAGATGGAAGACCAGTTTGATCAGCCTCCCTTCCTCCTCCATTCCCACCCCATGGACCCCCAGACAGAAGATCCACATGGGGAGCGCTCCTCGTTGGATTCAGTCCCCCAATCAACGGGGAAACAGAAGGCCCAACACATCCATTCCGTTGACCATAGATGCCATAGTGCAACTCCGGTGAAGCTGAGCTCACAGGTGGTTGAACTTCTCGCTGTATTGGAATGCCAATGGGGGCCAAGGGTGAAGTCACTCCATTCACCACAGGCGGCGTTGCAGCCAGGAGATTGATTTCAGGGTGCAAGCTCCGCTGTCTCATCAGCAAATCCAGATCTTTGGGGGCCAGGGGTGCTCCAGCAGTCACCTCAAGGCTCGCCCCTACCGGATAACCAGTCCTCCTGGGAGGGCATGGCCGCGGCTCTCCTCCAGCCACAGCCTCTACCTCAACCAGGGCCCTGGGATCGCCAGGCCGCGACTCTCCTCCAGTCACAGC
The DNA here is from genome assembly GCA_947184155.2 of Cladocopium goreaui. NCBI lineage: Eukaryota > Dinophyceae > Suessiales > Symbiodiniaceae > Cladocopium > Cladocopium goreaui. The sequence continues at coordinate 1,387,273 of CAMXCT020000446.1, forward strand.
CGGCGCTGCAGCCAGGAATTGAAGTTGACTTGCGGGGGCCAAGGGTGCAATACCATCAGGCACCACGAGGCTCTCCCCTACCGCAACAGCGGTCTTCCTGGGAGGGCATGGCCGCGACTCTCCTCCAGTCACAGCCTCCACCTCAACCAGGGATTGGAGTTGGTTTGTGGGGGCCAAGGGTGCAATAACTCCAGACACCACAAGGCTCTCCCCTACCGCCGGAGCGGTCTTCCTGGGAGGGCATGGCCGCGACTCTCCTCCAGTCACAGCCTCCACCTCAACCAGGGATTGGAGTTGTGCTGATGGACCCAAGGATGATGAAGTAGCAGATGTCACCGCCAGGCTCTGCTCCACCAGATCACCGGTCTTCCTAGGAGGGCACGGCCGCGACTCTCCTCCAGTCACAGCCTCCACCTCAACCAGGGCTCCAACAAAGGATGCATCGCCCGGTGCTCCTGGACCCTTTGGATTCTCCGTCAGACCCTCAAGAGCCCTAAAACGTTCTTGATGGGCTCCTTCTTGAATCTGTCGCCTTCCCTCACTCGCTGTCAACCCACCTGACCTCCCTTCCATCACACCTGAACCCTCTTCTACCTGCCTCCTCAGCCTCGCAACCTCCCGAGCAAGTTCCTGATTCTGAGACAGTATGACTCGCAAAACAGTGGCTATGTCTTGTCGATAGTTTGAAGATTCAAAAGAAGGGACCGCTCCTTGCATGAAAGAAGAAACACCCGGATTCACTCCCATACTTCCATCAGTTTCTACCATTCTCAGAGCTGACAACTGAAGAGCATCCGCTGCCCTAGCCCCCTCCACAGGAACTAGTTCTTCAGAATCAGAAGTTGGTGGCAAAAAACTTGGTCGCAGGGCTCGAAGCGCCATGTCGTCCCTGACCCTTTCACTCCAGAAAGGGTTGGCATTCTGAGGACCCCCTGGACCATATGAGACGGGCTCACCTGGTGTTCTCCTATCATCCATACCTCCATGGCTAGACACCTCTCTAGTGGTCGACATTGATGAGCTATGCGACATAGGGAGTTGGGCTCATAACCCACAGAACTCCAAATGCAAAAGCCACACCTGGTTTTTCCCTTGCGCACAAAAAGGGCTGCATGTTCAATGCCCACAGTGAAAAGGTTACACTTCTGATTTGTGCAACTGCCGATGCAAATGTTACACTTCTGATTTGTGCAAGTGCTGATGCAAATGTCACACTTCTGATTTGTGCAACTGCCGATGCAAACGTTACACTTCTGATTTGTGCAACTGCCGATGCAAATGTTACACTTCTGATTTGTGCAAGTGCTGATGCAAATGTCACACTTCTGATTTGTGCAACTGCCGATGCAAACGTTACACTTCTGATTTGTGCAACTGCCGATGCAAATGTTACACTTCTGATTTGTGCAAGTGCTGATGCAAATGTCACACTTCTGATTTGTGCAACTGCTGCATTACACTTCTGATTTGTGCAACTGCCGATGCAAATACACTTCTGATTTGTGCAACCAAATGCTTCTGATTTGTGCAACTGCTGATGCAAACATTCTGATTTGTGCAACTGCTGATGCAAGCGTTACACTTCTGATTTGTGCAACCGCTGATATGCTGGAAACATTGGTATTTCAACAAAATCAACCGAATTGTTCATGGTGAACGATTGATATTGCAAAGGGTCTTCATGTACCCTCTGGTAATTTAACGTAGCTATTGAAAATGGCCATTTATAGTGGATTTTCCCATTAAAAATGGTGATTTTCCATAGTTATGTTAGTTTACCAGAGGGTAATTGCTGTATGAATGACAGCCTTAAGGCAAAGTAGTCACCCCCTGTCTCAACACACAGCATCCCGTTGAATGCACGAACCCAAAGTCCAAGAAGATGTGGATCTTTGTGCTGTATGAACATCAACGTTTCAAGGAAGCTAACTGACCCAACTCCAAATTTTCAGCCGAGGTTCCTTGCTGAAATCCACCACAGCTGCATCGAGCAGCAAGTGGCAGAAGACTACCTTCAATAAGAACAGGCCCTCTTGTTCTTATTGAAGGTAGTCTTCTGCCACTCGCGACCATTGCCCTAAAGCTGGAGATGACTGGGTTTCCGAGCAGCAGCTCGGAAACCCAGTCATATCCAGCTTTAGGGCAATGGTCGCGATGATAAAATCATCTGGATCGGGTTCCCATGCATCCGGTTCCTGTGAGAAACCAAGGTGCAAAAGGGTGTCATTGGATCAGCATTGGATCAGGGGTGAGTCTGTGAAATATCCTGAGATTTTTTCACGTATCCAAAATGGAATTGATGAACCGGAATTCCACACAAGAAAAGTGTGAAGATGAAGGTGTCGATGCATCTTGTGTTCAATGCTGTTTATGATATAGCTTGACTCGCCTCCCAAAATGCTGGTATTTGAAGATCTCATTATCGTCCCAACAATGTATACATGGAAAAAAAACACTCCATCCAAGCCGGGACCAAAAACATCATCCACCGTCGGTTTCCTCAGGCCTTGCAGCCCCACACCATCAAAAAGTGGCTGAAGCGGTGCCCGAAGCCGGCGGCATAGGCTGAATTGATAGCCAAAATGAAGGCGGCCTGATCCCAAAGTTCAACTGGATCCATTCATTAAAAAATACCCAGAAGAGATGGTTAAGGATCAGCAAACTTGGGGGTTGTGGGTCACGCCAGTTCTCTGCTCTTGATTGCAAATCCCCAAAAAGCAGCTCCCCCGATGGAAAGATTTGTGTAACTGGTATAGCTTGCCTGATTGGCCTCGAAAATCCAGTGGAATCCAAGCCACGTATTCTTCGCAAAGCTCTGGCGTTGCCGGGCTTAACAAATGGATCTTGGGCCCCTGCAATGGACTCGTTGGCACCTGGGCACTGTAGAAGAGTTGCTCCCGCAAGGATTGATCTTTGCCATCCAGATTTCAAGATGGAATTTGCGCCCATCTCAAGTCATTTTCGGGTGGAAATCCAGCCAACATGATCATCATTGATCATCATTGATCATCATTGATCATCGTTACCCTCTGGTAATTTAACATAGCTATTGAAAATGACCATTTATAGTGGATTTTCCCATAAAAAATAGTGATTTTCCGTAGTTATGTTAGTTTACCAGAGGGTATCCAGTTTTCCATTTTCTCCACACCTCTCGGTAAACCTCCAGCCCTTTCCACATCACAAAGGACTGAGCCCACAGCATTTCAGCAGCTGCTTTCGAGGCCGCAACAGTGGTGGACACTGGTGGCGGCGATGCCTGCAGGTTGCTGCCGCTGGAGTGGCAACCGTGGTTGAAAATCCGGATTCTTGATAGGATAAAGATCTACAAATGAATGATTTCCCCTGATTAGCGGAGGGGAGCATGACTCTTCTGCAAGGGCTAGTGATGTCCCACCTGCAAGAGCCAGTAGCTGCCGCTTCATGCTGCGCCAGCCGCGCCATGGCGGCAGCGATGACAAGATCGAGAATCTGTTGTTAGTCACTGCCCCATGGGAAAACCTTACAGTAACCCCCTCATCCACCACGGGGTATGGGTCAAAGTTTGATCCAAAACCTATCCCAAATCAGCCTCCAGTACCTATATTACTTGGTTTCAATCCATGTATTCAGGAGTCTTTTGAAAAGGCCCAAGCAGTGAGCGGAGTGAATGAGCTCCAGTGGCTGGAACGACGCATCCCGCTACCAACATCCACCCTCTCTGACCCGTGAAGAAGGGAATCCGTACATCGTCTCTTGCCTTTTCAAAGTTGGAGAAGTTCCGCACTAAACCGCACTAAAATTCACTAAAATCAACCCATTTGGGTGGGCGTTATGGGTCCCTAACTTTTCCAGCTCTCAATCGAACCTCATCGTTCACCTGCAAGGTTTCGCAGCCAAACCTGTTGCCTGGCACAGCTGTGGACCCACCGCCCAACTGACATGGGGGTCATCCGACATGATTCTTGGGAACCCCGAACATCCCAAACCATCGCATGACTTGCCACCTGAAACTACATGTCGCAGAAGTTTCAAACAAGATATATACACAGGCCCCCCGGCAGACGGCAGTCGAAGCCATCATATGAACCCCAGATTCGATTGCAGCATGACTCATGACATGAGAACTGCCCGTCCAAAAACTGTCACGTCAAGTGTCAGCAGCCAGCCATTCAGCCTGCATTCTTCCAGATGGTAGGATGTCCTTTCGGATCCCTTAGCATGTGGGGGGACCTGGAATCCTGGGGCATTTTACCACGGGAATCGAAACAAAGAGCGGCTCAAAATGTTCACTTTGCATCCCCTTTCGTGGACTTTAGGAATCCGAAGTATGTGATCAAAACGTATCAAAAAACATATTCGATTTGCAAGCTATATGTTTCTTGTTCCCTTTGATGTCATCTTCTGAGGTTCTCACATGGTGCTTGGCACCAAGTACTGTGGTCCTGGATTCTCTGCCAGCGGATCTTTGACCTGGGCCCAAGGGTTTCACCCATGGAAACCCCAGCAAAACCATGGGAAAATCCTCCAAGTGTTGCCTTCACCGGCCTAGATCTCACCTACCAAGGCTCCTGGGGCTCCTGGGGCTCCTGGCGCCAATCAGTGTCTTTCCAATGCTGAACTTTGGGGCCGTGCCGTAACACCTCGTTGTCGCTGAGAGCAAGCAGCAGGATCAGCAAGATCCAAGCCAACCCAATAAAAAATGATACCCTCTGGTAAACTAACATAGCTATTGAAAATGATCATTTATAGTGACTTTTCCCATTAAAAATGGTAATTTTCCATAGTTACGTTAGTTTACCAGAGGGTATATGATGGCCAGAATGGCCAATCCCGAAAGCTCCACCCGAAAAGATGCCTGTTGTTCTTTTCAAGGACGGAGAACTACCATGGTGCCCAAAAATTGCATCCCCCTCCAGCAACCACCAACCGCATCCCACGAACAAGCGCCAACCATGACCGCCATCCAACCCAACTGGCGCCCCCAACGCATCATAGGCCCTGGAGGCGTCTGTGTCTAACATGCCATCGCTGTTGCTGCGGAGCGGTTTGCTCAAGGAGCCCCTCATGCTCCACTTAGGCCTGCAAGCGAAGGTTGTTGAGAGAGACCCAACTTGCGGATATTTGAGCATTTGATAAACTTTAATAATTTGATGCTTTTAAGGGTTGATTTTCACATCTGTTGCTCTGCCGAAGTCCCGCTAAGTTCTGGGCCCTTCACGCAGAGCGGCTCTATATCCAGCCTCAGGGTGGAAGAATATCTTTACCCCACCAGGGTTGGTCCAAAATATGGTATACTATGGTATACCGCAAAACAACACATCCTCCAGTGTTCTTGGCTTCCGACGTCCAATCCCCACCTTAGCAGGCTGACGCTGTGCTGATGTCCTGCAAATGTTGGATTTTTGCTTGTATCTGAAATCATCTGTTCCACCCAACCCTTCGGTACCCAGGAGGGGTCTACCACCAACCTCCAATCTATCAATGCAACATCTTGGAGCTCAGGTCTTAGGCTCATGCAAAGGCAGTTTTGTTGCATCTCAATAGCCATCTCAAGAATATCCCCCATCCCTTAGGAGGCTTTTGCTTCATCCGCACCTCTGTTTCACTGGTCCGAATTTCCCCATCCCAGAGAAGCTGTGCCAAGAGGCTTCATGCTCCGGTATTCATTCATGGTCAGGTCCGTCACTCGGCCATTCCACTTCCCCCTGCCAGGATGCAGCATGGTGGTCAAAGTGAAGGCAAAATCTGTCTCCCCTGCAACGTCAAGGGGGATTACCGTCGCTTAACCCTTCCAACGCTGTTGTTCCACACCAAGTGGCTTTCGCTTTCCCTTCCGTAGCTTCGCCTCACAGTTGACAGGTAAAACTGGCAGTGGTTCTCAACTCAATCTCAGCTGCCTCCCCCTCCAAAAGTATGCTCATACTCACCTGGCTTCTGTGGATAATGTCTTTGTCGCTGTTTTCATCCCCCTTTCTGATCATTTGCTCCCCGACTGCCAGAGCATCAGGTATATCGCCAACGAACATGGTCATAGTATGTCATAGTCATACCACCATTTTAGCTGCTCTATTGCCATAACTAGACATGTCGCATTGTTTCATCTGTTCATGATATTCTCACCCATTAATGGCTAGTTATACCTCCATTCCATCTAATACCCACATGGATTTGTCGGAAAAAAGGCTATGATGTTTATCTTTCAGGTTAAGAAATGCTTTTTTTTGGAATAGATCGTCCCTTTTCAGACACATCTGGCAAATGACCCCCTTGGGACCCAGGACTCGAAAGTTGCTGGGGGACTTCTTCGGCGACTCTTCTCCCTCCTCATCTGAGGGCGCACCTTTCAGCGCTGGTGTTGGGGTTGTCCAGAGGCTACCCCAAGATCATCCAAGATCCAGTGGTTTGGAAAATCATCTTCCCCAATGGCTGGTATAAGGTATAGCCGCTGCCTCCAGCCGGTTAGCATCCGACTGCTTGAAGGACCCTGAGTTTGCCATTTTCTCGAGCTAGTGGCCTTGTGTGGCCTGTCATGGAGTTTTTTTCAAGGTTTCCCTGCGAGAAACTTTGATGTACGCCAAATTCCAAACATTCTTGAGTATGCCATCAGTTATGTTCCGAATCCTCATGATTTTCATTGATTTCTCCCCCACTTTATCATTTCTCTCCAACTTTCAAGCACTGTACCCCAGGCGCCTAGACCACCTGCCATATCCTTCCAGGTCTCTTGCACCATGGCCGCAGCTTCGGCCATGACCCTTGCCACTTCATTCGCGGCTGCCATGGCTAGTCGATGGGATCTTTGGGCCTGATTCGAACTGGGATCTGAAAAGCTGGTGTCGACTTTTTGATGATTTGGAGACCGAAGTGACTTGGATGCGGTTGCTGGTGAAAATGGTGAAAGGGGCCTGACGATTCTTGTTCTAAATGTGATCCAAGGACTGGCAAGGAAGCGAGCAAAGACATGTCTCCCTGGACAAGTGACCTGATTCTTCAAGGCAAACAACCCGCATGAACCGGCCACAGCACCGCAAGTATGCACCATGTAGAGCACACCCTGGATTTTCTGCTGTAGTTTCCACATCAAATTGTACCCCTGGAAACATCCCAACGAATCCCCTTTGGAGTGGGTGATGGCTTGTGATCCAAATGATCCAGTGGAAGGGTTCAACATGGTTCAACCTACCTGAGGGCTTGTTTTCCCAGTGGAAGCGCTGTGGAAACGCTGCAGCAATTGGGCCGAAGTGCCCAATCTGCTGAATTTAAGGGTCGCGATTTTCGCGCGACCAAACTGCACCAATTAGATAGGCAAAGCCAGCAGCATCGCCCATGGCCCCATTCTCTCCATGGATTGCTGATCTCTGGGCCCCTGGCTTCACCTCCAAAGTTTCCAGGTCTACAAGAAACCATCGAATTGAAACGGCAAACAGTTCACAGGACCACGCCTTCCTCATTGGAGCCATCCGAACTGGACAAACTGTTAGCCGCTCGTCTCAAATCGAGATATACCTACCATTTTGAACGCACACTTAAAAATCGGGTATCTATATGCACATATGTGATCATATGTGAGTTTCGTAACTTGCTGCTGCCGCATACACCTTCGATTGTTTCCTGTCAGGGGAAAGCACATTCATTATGTGCCTTTTGACTCGTGGCTCAAGGCCAATTTCAGCGAGATAGGGGAAAAATCTCGAGTGCCGCCATAGGATTGGTTGGAAGGTGAAGAGTGGACTCTTTTGGGATTTGGTTGGATAGATATACATTTTTGGTGTTGTGGACAACACTGTTGGAACGACTTTACTTTGGTTGAACATCAACTACTTTCTGGTGATCAAGGAGGACCTTGAACCATTCAGGTGGGAACCGTTATCAGTGGCGTTGCGATCTACGATCCAACGACACTGGTAGCGGAGCCTAGAGGCTCGTGCTACTTGCACGCAAAGCCGGCCCGCTAGTTTTGTGGCTTCTGGATAGTGAGCAATGCCTCCTAAAGAGTCTGCCTCAACTGATGGGAACGGTGACTCCCAGCAGGGTTCCAATTTTTGGAATTTGCTGCCCAGTTTTGACCCGAGTGAAGATGACATACGAGAGTTTTCACAGAAAGCCAGGTTCATCCACGGTGTCATGCCCGAGAAGGACAAGCCCAACTTAGCTCCCAGGTTAGCTATGTTGTGTAAAGGGACAGCTTGGTCCCAGGTGCGTCAGTTAGATCCGAAGAAGCTCACCAAGGCCGACTCAGGTGTTGAATACTTGTTGGCCGCTTTGTCAGCTTGGGAAGAAACATCAGAGATGAAAACGTATGAACTGTTTGAACGAGCACTCTACAAGGTAGTACAGAAGTCTGATGAGGCCTCCCATAGTTTCTCACTTCGCCTTCAAGCTGCATTCAATGAGATAGGTGATGATGTCACTGTCAAACAAATGCAAGCCTTCGTGATGTTGAGACAGTCAGGTTTGTCGTCTGAAGACAAAAAGAAAATCCTGACGATGACAGGTGGTAAGCTGGATCTGACCGCAGTTGACCAAGCCATGAGGTCGTTGTCCACACGTGTGTTGATGGGCCCTGGTGAAACCAAGAAAAAGATTTACCCAATCAATTTCACAGAGGTGGAAGAGCCACCTGCCCAATCTGATGAAAGCCTTCCGGTTCAGAGCACTTACGTTGCATACCATGAGGAAGAGGATGTTTTGACAACCGAGCATCTGGAATACCTAGTGTCTCAGGGAGATGAGGATGCCAACGTAGTGCAACAGTTTGAGCGTGATTTCGAAGAGATGCTGCAAGAGATTCCTGATATGCAACAAGCAATGGTCTCATACAATGAGGCTAGGCAGAGGATCAATGATCGCCGTCGTAGCCGAGGGTTTTGGCCCACTGGAAAAGGAAAAGGGAAAGGTGGGTTCAAAGATGGATCCCGGCCATACCGCAAAGGTGGTGGAAAGTCTGGAAAAGAAGAGTTGCTGGCTCGCATTGCGAAAACGCATTGCAAGCTTTGCGGTGCCCTTGGGCATTGGCGTGCAGAATGCCCTCAGAGGAAAGAAACCCGTGAGTCAGCCAACGTTGCCTTCTGCATGCCATCCGAAGCATCCGATGCCGAAGAGGAGACCAACCAAGTGGTCTTTGAAGCGTTGAGTGAACAGGAGTGCATCCGTTGTGAAACCTGTTTCGTTGCCTCATGCCACCGAAATTCAGTTTTGTGCAAACAAAATGTTGAAGACGTGAAAGCCTTTTGGGGTAAGAAACTGGATAAGCCGGGGTATAAGCGGGGTAATAAAGGGGTTATTGGGTATAATGGGGTAACAAAGAATTGTGGTCCGGAGAATGTTCTGAAACCAGAAGTGGTGACCACAGCACTCCACACCCATGCCGCCAGGAAGATGCATCCGAGACCAACCAATAGAGCCGATGGTTTTGTCAGCCAGAATCACTCAGATGCCATGCAAAGTCAAGGAATGGCCATACTGGACACAGGTGCCAGTCGCAGTGTGATCGGACAAGACCATGTCCCCGCGATGCTCCAAAAACTGCCAGCCAGTGTCCGTGACCAAGTCGTGGAAAAGCCCAGTAGAGTAGGATTCCGTTTTGGAAATAACCAAGTTGCATATAGCTACAAACAGCTGCGCATACCATTGGTCCACAAGAGAATCCGAATCTGGTTGCTAATTGAAGTAGTGCCGAAGGCCACACCTTTCCTGCTGTCTATTAAGACCATGAAGAGTTTAGGAGCCATGATAGACCTAGGACAAAATACATGTTTCCTCAAGACACTGCAAAGGTCACTGTATTTGAAAGAAAACAAGAATGGGTTGTTCATGATTGACATGTCCGATCTTTGTCAACCTGATGTCAAGTCCAATGCAGCAGCTTTTGTCGCATCAAGTGTCTGTGCCCCGCCTCCAGGTCTGGAAAGTGAGATTCCTGTCAGTCATGCCGACACGCCAGGAAGTGCTCGATGCTCTTCGCACAGTGGCAGAGGAAGTGTTAGCCAGTCTGAAGCTCCTGATGACCATTGTGTTCACCATGACCAGTGCGATCGACCCGAACCAGGAAGCCACGGAGCTCCAGATGAATCCGGTGAATCAGCTGATTCACGAAGTGGCCCAACAACGTCGGACAATCGATCAGTTGGGGAATCTGATTCAAGCTCAGTTCCAACAGAAGCCACCCACATGTCCAGGACCTACCGTGAGCCCGGTGAACCATGTTCCAGGATCAGAAGATTTCGAATGGGAAGCCGAGATGGTGCCATCACAAGGCCAAGCTGCATCAACGGTGCCAAATTCTTCCCAATCGATGTCTGCTGTGATGATGAATGTCAGAGTTCCCAACAATCAGCCTCCTCCAATGCCAGTGAGACAGCCCATGCCGCATGTGTCAATGACACCAAGTGCCCGACCACCAGCTGCAATGATGGGAAGCCCAGGATCGTCCTACGCAGCTTCCGAGATTGGAAGCCAATTGATGGTGACTCAAGCATCCCTCGAAAGCTGGGGAAACAAGATCGTGGGCTTTGGCAAAAAGCATCTGAGGTCTCGTTACGCCCATGTGTACGAGTCCGACCCAGGTTACATCAAGTGGATTCTGGCCAGAGCCGACAACCTTTCCGAGGATGTGGCAGATTTCGCAAGCTATGCTCGAGCTCGCAATCAACTGGAGCAATTGGCCAACAACCCGGTTCCATGAGAGGCAATTGGGAGGAATTTCAAGATTCTAGGATGTCACATAAATCTAGCTTCAAAGAAAGACAACTGTGGAATGAAATGCGACAGCCTGACTCAGAAAGTAGTTCTCACAAGTCAGAACAGTTGGACATCTTAGAAGTGTATGCGTTCCCGAACAGCATGTTGACCACCGTGGCGCAAGAACATGGTTTGCGAGCAAGGAGGTTTACATATGAGGATGGGGATTTATCAACACCTACTGGAAGAAGAGCTTTATTTCACATCATCAAGACACAGAGACCAAAACATATTTGGCTTGCACCGGAATGTGGTCCTTGGTGTGCCTGGAACCGTTTTAACTCCATGCGAAGCCTATCAAGTTTTGAACAAGTCATGCACCAACAACGTCTTGCCAAAGAACACCTGGTGTTGTGTAATGTGGTAGCTCAGATTCAGCATGATGAAGGTAGACACACCCATCTCGAAAGTCCCAAAACCTCCGGCGTTTGGAAGCAGCAGGAGATACAGCCGTTTTTGAAGCGTTCCATTCCGGCCCAGCTGGACCAATGTGCTTTTGGCCTGAGACATCCGAGTGAAAATCAGTTGATGAGAAAATCCACTCGCATACAAACCACCTCAGTTGAGATGTTTTCCGTTTTGGACTGCCGTGTTTGCAATCGTGAACATAGTCATAGTACCATAGCAGGAAGATGTCAGTGGAAGGGTCATAGCATTTCCGTGTCCAGGTTTGCTGCCTTCTATCCACGCAAGCTTGCGCTGACCATTGTCCGTGGAATCATGCAAACATCCCAAGGCCCCTATGAGGCGCCAATTTGCCATGTAGATGAAATAGAGCCACCTGCCAAAAGGGCACGTACCAACTCTGGTGAAGCCTCTGCACCACACGACACCGCGAACGTGTGGAAACCAATGTTTGAATTTCTACAGAGAAAACTTCCCAAATCAGGTGTTGTCACTTGGGAAGACCCGCAAGATGAAGTCTTCCAGGAAATTCAGAAACTGTTTCCACATGAGAACATTGGTGCAGTCAAAGCAGGAAAAGGCCTAGATCGTCTTTTGTTGGGCGAAGAGGCTTGGAGAGATCAGCTGCCGAAAAGACATAGCATAGTACAGAAAAGATTCACTCATGAAATAATTGACCTAGGACTTGAAGTTTGGAGTGAATTAACTCGGAAAAGGGCTTGTCGAAAAGAGGTGCCAAGCCATATCATGTTGTGTTTGTTTTCCAGAGATGACAGCCGACCTGATACACCTATAATGCCAGCAGCCAATCCCGCCAATGGATCAATTGAGACAACAGCCGCTGAATCAACAGCCAGTCCACCAGTGCAGGTAGATGTGCCCAGCTGGACTCCTTTAAGTGCCACTGTTTCAGGCCCAAATTTCTTGAAACTTACTCGAGAGCAACAGTCCATGTTGCGCAAGATTCATAATAATCTAGGACACCCCACAGCCGAAAGACTGGCCCGACATCTAAAGGAATCCAAAGCACATGAACACCTGGTGGAAGGTGCTGCCGACTTTGTGTGTCCGTCATGCGCTGAGAGACACCCACCACAAAAGACTACTCCCGGCCAACTCAAAGACCCGAAGGATTTTAATGAAAGAATTCTTTTGGATGGTTTTGACTGGTGTAGTAAAAGGGGTATTCAAATCTATGTGTTCCATATCCTAGATGATGCTACCCGTTTCCATTTAGGTCAAAGGATAACCCGGGATACCCAAGCCTCCATCCGTACAACGAAACAGATGTGGATTCAATGGGCAGGATCCCCACAGGAAATACTACATGATCAAGGTGGAGAGTTTGTATCCCAGCCATGGAAAGATTTTTTGCAAGCCCACAGCATTCAGCCAGTGCTCACTGCCGCTCCGTGGCAACGTGGTCGTATCGAGAGACATGGAGGTGTGATCAAGGAAATGCTTGAAAGAATGGACCATGCACAGAACTTCACCAGTCTAGCTGAAATAGATGAGGCTCTTAACCAGTGTTTCCGAGCGAAAAATTCTATGATAGTGAATAACGGATATAGTCCAGAACAAGCTGTACTAGGTAAGGCCTCTAAACTTCCTGGGTCACTACTCTCAGACGAAGAATCAACTGCTCATCACATGTGCCTTTCACCCGACCCAGCATCCGAGCAGTTTAAGCGAAGTCTTGAATTGCGGACAGCCGCAAGAGCAGCTTTCTGGCATGCTGACAATCATGCTGCAATTCGCAGAGCAGCCCTTCATAGGTCACGAGGTGTGATACATGAATGGCTGTGTGGACAGTTGTGCATGTTTTGGGATAAACGAAAAGCCCCGAACATATTGGAGAAAGGACGATGGTGTGGTCCAGCACAGGTAGTTTGCCAGGAATCAAGAACAATCATATGGATCACTCACATGAATCGGTTGTTAAGATGTGCCCATGAAAATCTCAGACCAGTTTCCATGCGTGAATTTCAAAGACACTCCACTTTTACAACTTCAAATGCCCAAGAAGAATTGAAACAAATGGCACAACGTTTACAGACACAGTTGAAAGAAAAGAGTGGCATGTTTCAATACTCCGATTTATCTGAGGTGAATCCTCCAACAGAAGAAGAGGCAAACGATGGCAATAGCGAACTTTCGACCTCTCGACAACCAGAGGAAGAACCAATCAGACGCCAACGAGGTGAGATCGAAATTCCTGACGAAACCATGCACGACCCTGCGGTCGAAACGCCTGTTCCAGACTCCCCGTTTTCTTCCAATAGTGAAGAAAGCCCTGAATCAATGGTTCCAAGCCCGAGCCTGGCACAATCTGCTCCTGACACTGCATCATTGGACACAGATCAGTCGGAAAATGAAACTCCGAGTAACATGGAACCTGTGTATAATGCTGTTATCATCGAGAAGAATACCGAGACGACAGACTGTGTTCATGACGATGGCGCTCTTTGGTCAATGCCCGACCCTTGCGAAGCAGCGTGTGTGTCTTTTGAGTTTGAAATGCCAAAACAACAATTCCATAAGTTCCTCAAATCTCCCAAAGAGCACCTGCCAGAGGTCAATGCCGCAGCCCGCAAGTTTGGGAAAGAACTTGTTTACAGTGACTTGACACCCCAAGAGAGAGAGAGGTTCAAGCAAGCCAAGTTGAAGGAATTGAATTGTTGGTTGGATACTCAAACGGTAAGAACCATAGTTCGGGATAAAATTCACCCCTCCAGAGTTTTAGCCTCTAGATGGATACTGACTTGGAAGGAAGATGAAAATAGCGAAGATGGAAAGAAACCAAAAGCACGACTTGTGGTAAAAGGTTTTCAGGACCCCGACATTGGGGAATTAGCATCCGATAGTCCCACTCTCACCCGAGATGGCAGGATGTTATTACTCGAGACAGCTGCCAGCCACAAATGGTGTATTGAAAGCTTTGACATCACTACTGCCTTTCTACGAGGGAAATCCGATGATCGTCAACTAGCAATGGAACCCCCAAAGGAGTTGAGAGAACTGCTTGGAATGGAAAAACATCAGATCTGCCTACTAGAAGGAAATGCTTATGGACGGGTAGATGCCCCTTTGTTATTCTATCGCGAATTTCGGAAATGCTTAGAAGAAGTAGGTTTCACCGCACATCCCTTGGACAATTGTTTGTACTTGTTAAGAGACCCCAAAGATCCAAAGATCCTCAATGGGATAGTGGGTACTCATGTGGATGACGGTTTGGGGGCAGGTAACCACAAATTTAGCTATGCCCTACAACAACTTCAGAAAAAGCTTCCTTTTGGCTCACATGAAAAACGCAAATTCCGTTTCACAGGACTTGAAATAGAACAGTTGCCGGATTTTTCTATCAAAGTTAGCCAAGAAAAATATGTCCAAAGAATAACTCCCATAGACATCCCTAAACTCCGTAGAGCAGAAGTTGATAGCCCTATCACTCCACAGGAGTTAAATAAACTAAGGGGGATTTGCGGGAGCCTACAATACGCCGCAGTGCATTCCCGGCCCGATGTGGCCGCAAAAGTTGCGCACCTGCAGAAGGGTATTACCAAGGCGACCGTGCAAACTCTGCTAGATGCAAATCGAGTACTCAAAGAAACCCAAGAGTTTGCCAACACCTCTGTGATCGTACGTCCGATCCCCATGACGGAGCTCTGTTTCGCAAGCTTTGGTGATGCAAGCTTCGCTTCGGCCAAACAGATGTCAGCCCAGCAAGGGATTTTTATCATGGCATGCACACGGAAACTAGCAAACAATGAGACGACAGACTTCTCTCCAGTTGCATGGCATACCAAACAGATTGGTAGGGTGGTTCGTTCTACTTTGAGTGCCGAAGCATACGCTATGTCCAGTTCACTAGATAAGTTAACGTGGATTAGATGCATGTGGGGTTACATAAAGGATCCCTCTTTTGCTTGGCATAAACCTGAAAAGTCTCTTTGTGTAGAACCACCAGGGTTAATGATCACTGATTGTAAATCTTATATGACTTAGTCACGAAGACTGCAGTGCCAAATTGCCAGGAGTGGCGTACCACCATAGAAGTCATGTTGCTGAAGGAACAATCAGCTAACCATACCCAATGCCGCTGGATCAGCACTGCTATCATGTTGGCAGACTGCCTAACGAAGTCCATGGACTCAACTTTCTTACGCACCGTTTTGCAGTTGGGAAGATTCAGAATCTACGATGAAGAAATGACCCTCAAACAGAACTCGAATCGAAAATATGGTGTCACATGGGTGAAACAATCGAACATAGAAAAGAGACCAGTGTGAGTTTCGTAACTTGCTGCTGCCGCATACACCTTCGATTGTTTCCTGTCAGGGGAAAGCACATTCATTATGTGCCTTTTGACTCGTGGCTCAAGGCCAATTTCAGCGAGATAGGGGAAAAATCTCGAGTGCCGCCATAGGATTGGTTGGAAGGTGAAGAGTGGACTCTTTTGGGATTTGGTTGGATAGATATACATTTTTGGTGTTGTGGACAACACTGTTGGAACGACTTTACTTTGGTTGAACATCAACTACTTTCTGGTGATCAAGGAGGACCTTGAACCATTCAGGTGGGAACCGTTATCAGTGGCGTTGCGATCTACGATCCAACGACAATCATATATGTATATTGGATGGGGTAACCATATACGCATAAGTCCATCAACACCAGCACCAACACCTACCAGTGCGCCCTATGCCCGAATCAGCGGTGATGAACCGTTGATCATCCGCAAGGCAGCACTCAAATCGCCACTGCACTTGGTCAGGATCTCAGCGCGAAAAACCCACAAAGAAAGTGAGGGAAACCACCAACATCCCAGGTTTTTCCCTGGTTTTTCTCATGATTTTTCCAGTTTGATTTGTAGTTGTTCCCGATTTTGTCACAGGTTTTCCCATGTTTGTCCTGTGAAAAAATGGTCGGTCCTCCAAGCGTCGTGTCGACTGGGCGGGTTTCGACAGATCCCCTTTTTGATCAGCTGAGCCCCGGGACACTGCGAAGCTCCTCGGTGTCTCCATAGCCCATTTCCTGTGACCAGCTGTGACCATGGGGTCCAAGAATAGAAATTGATGAATCATTCTACAAAGTGTAGGGTGGAAGATTTCAAGATATAGAAAGTCATTGAAACCATCAAATCCATCAATGAGACTTTCAGGACCCTACAATGGAGCTACTATAATATACGGTCATATTTAGGTACCTGGAAAGATCTTTGAATCAATCAGTTTTTCCTGCAACCAAACCCCGACCACTTGCCATGCGCCTTGAGTTTCTTCAAGCCGCTGCCATAGCGGAAGCGCGGCTTGTCGACAATGAGACCACTCTTGGCCCTGCCCGCCTTGCGAATGGCCCTGGAAAAAATCAGGAACCCGTTTTTTTTCACGAAATGTTGGGGCCAGTATATACAATAATTGTCCTGCGATTTTTTCACACGTCCT
Organism: Cladocopium goreaui; assembly: GCA_947184155.2. Taxonomy (NCBI): domain Eukaryota; class Dinophyceae; order Suessiales; family Symbiodiniaceae; genus Cladocopium; species Cladocopium goreaui. Next base: position 1,403,844 of record CAMXCT020000446.1, read on the forward strand.
GCGATTTGTTCCCTACAACAATTCTACAACTATATAATGGGTATTTAGCAAAAGAAATAAGGGAAGAAACCCGGAAGGAAAAGCTAGAGCTTGGTGAATGATTGGTCATCTAACTAAAGGTGAATTGTTTGTTTGGAGGTGAACAAGTGGGAGCCACAGCATCAAATGATCCAAATCGGCATGGGGATGGGTGCAGTGTTTCGATTCCCCAATGTATCCCATGATATCAATCCCCATATATATATATATTCCAATTACTAATAGTCCGTTATATGTCGTAATTATCCAGATGAGAATTTGACCAACCATCATTTTGACCAGATGTTATATTCCATTATATGTGGTGATGATGAATAACAACCATCATCACCATCATCACCATCCTCATCTCCATCATAGCCATCAGGCCTCCCTGGGTTCTCGGGAGGTCTCCCGCCGCGCCGCCGGGGCCGCCGGGGCCGCCGGGGCCGCCGTGGCCCGTGGCGGGGTGGCTGCCTTCACCTGGCGACGGGGAGCTGAAATCCTCATTTTTTCATTTGAAAAGGTGTGAAAACCCATTGAAAATATGGGAAAATATAGGAAAAGAATGGAACGTATGGGAAATATCCACGGTTTGTCAGATGTTCTTTGGCCAGGTTGGATTTCCAGAGGGTAGATGTCTTGGAAATGTTTGGAAATGATGTATCACGTGAGATATATGTATATTAAATTATATTAATATATGAAGACCATATATTTTGCACTAGGGGGCTGTTGATTAGGACCCATTCAGATTTTCTTATATAGATAGGATAGATTAGGAATTATTGGAGACTTAGAAGCAAGGAACATGGTGGTATCATGCTATCCTTTTAGCTGTTTTAACAAGCGACCATGACGGGTGGACCACCAATGGGAACGAGAATAGCACCCACAACAGCGGAGCACCGATCGCATGATTGATGGTTGATCTCTAGAGTCTACTCGAGTCTACTCAAACAATCCAGCATTGTTTTTCCGGGAATCCAATCAAGAATGCCATTGAAGTGACCAAACAAAAAGGGCTAACAGCCCACCCTGGGTCTCTGTCCATGGTTCTTCACCTGTATCACTTTCTTCCCACGCTGCTGCCCGCAGTATCTGCAAAAGTTGGCATCTGCCGGCATGGCACTAGCGCAGCGCGCACAGTGTGCCTCCTGGATGACAGACAGGGCTACCAAGCGGATACAACCACCACCAGTACCATCAGAATCTGTATCAGTAGGTCTCAATAGGCAATGATTGCAGGGAAGGACTGACATCACTATCATGTTTGGTTATCATTCACCACCATGCTCAATCGAACATGTGATCGACAGTTTTTAAGCCAGTCCTGGTTTCGAGGGGGCCTCAAGTCGCAGACTGTGAAAAGGGGATGGCAAACAGCATCAGAATCTCCGTCTAGTTTCAGAAGTCAGCCAAGCGGGCTGAGTTCTAAGAAAAAAAAGATAAAAAAAAGTCACATAATGGATGAACAGGGGATGAAAATGTCAATGATATACTTCACTCTTCGGCGTGGTTTTTTGTTCGACCTGCCAGCTGAATCTCAGGTGCAAACATATTCTCACTCCCTACCTGAGCAGGATACCACAGCAAGGGACCAAAACTGAAGACAGCCCAAAGTCATTTGCTTTCAAACTCCAATATAATGTAGGCTAGTGGTATGTATGTGGAATGTAGGTGTCCAAGTTTTTGACCTCCTACATCTATTGTGGACGCGAGGCCCTAGGGCAAATCAGCCGTGCACTGTGAGGCTCTTCGGTGGAGGTGGTGGTCGTCTTTCACCTCAGCATCAATCAAGAAGATACGTATCATGTTGGCACGCGAAACATGATGTGATTGTGGGAGGAACAACAGAACTGGGGTGACCAGGCCACTCACCAATCCCCATCTCCATCACTAAGGAGGCTGCTCAAAGCTGCCACTGGCAGGGTTGTGCCACCCTGCGCCACCGGACGGTGAAAGAGTCAATCCTACCATGGCCAGCATGGCCAGCCTTCATGGCTTCAGCTGGCTTCAGCTTGAAATTCCAGCCGCAATGCGTCATGACTCAGCCGCGCACCGGAGGAGTACGTCCCATCATTGACATCAAGGTCCTGACTCCCGAAGGGGGAGTCCCCGCAATTCGATGGGTCAGGGAAGGGTTCTGAAGACGGGGATGATATACCCTTGAGATCCCTTGAGTGAACAAACATGGCAATGGAAAAACATGGAAAAACATCCATGATTGACAGGATGATCAGAAACAAATGGACGGGTGTTGTTGTCAGGTTAGATTCTCAGAGAGTAGTTCATAGAAGCTATAAGGGTGCAGCCGCCCTTATCAAGCCACAACTTGCAGATCACACAAAAGAGTAAGGCAAGCAACAGGACCTGTTGCCCTATGGGTGTGACGTCGCTTTCTTTAGCCATTGTGGCTGAAACACAGAACTTGGAGGTCTGACTCCTCCCACGTCCGCTTGCATTCGTTTCTTTGTTCTTTCTTCTTGCCTTTGTTCTTTCTTCTTTCGTGTTTTGCTTTCTTCTTTCCTTGTTGACTCTTCTTCTCAATGTCCCAGTTCAAGCAGATCGAAACATGTTCAAGCCAAGCTCTAAAGTGGGCAGTTTCATGATCACTCCTTATCTAGCACTAAATATGTTCATGTTTCGGGTGACCATCCCTTACCAAACCGCAGAAACCGGTGAACGCCATGTCACCCAACCCAAGCGGAACCTGGCTCCACCCGTGACAGATTTCAAGGGCGTAGCTGCCACCTGGTCATCCAGCTGATCTGTGGGGGCTCACATCATCCCCAAAAGGGCCATTTCTACAGGAAAAATGTCACAAGGATACCCACAGATATCACAGATTCTAGGGGGTTGACACTGTTGAGACATGCCCACAGCATGCTGAGACTGGATGGTCAGAGACGGTTGAACCATGGAAGTCTGGAAGTCCACCGTGCCTCTGTGTGAACTCCCAAGGGTTTGCCCCGCGCCGGAGTGTTGACAGACTGTGCAGGGACAGCCCCACACTGTGACGCGGTCCAGGTCTTGGAAAAAAAACTGGCATGATACTAGTTACATCTGGTTACTAAACATAAATCCAGCAATCCTCAACTGATCTGTTTCCTGGTGTGGAAGGGTCCAGAACGCACGGATTGGCAGATCTTCAAACAGAACCATGCATCAGCCGCTGCGCGAAGCCTCCAAGATCTGCCGCACCTAATCACACAGGTGACCCGAGCGGACCTCATTATCCTTGGAATTCCCTTTTGCTGACGAAAATATTCAAACAGAAATAGGGGTCTTTCTTTGACTTAGTCCTCAACGTAGTGATTATATAAAGATTTTTTAAAGCAGTTCCAACTTTTTGACGGGTTGGCCTCTGATGCTCTTCTAAATCGTTGACCTTCAAACTCCTCTCCATCTTCAACAGGAAGTTGGATACGTACTCAGTCCATTCAGCAGCTTGCATGGCTAACCTTGGCTGCCCTGTAAAGAAAACTCAATTTGTTCCAAAAATCAACCTCTCTGAACCCATCAACCCAACACTTGCCCGGATTGAACCCTCCACTTCACTCGAGAGGTGTCCGGCCCGTCGCACCTGTGCCTTTTGCATCTGTTGCAAAGGTGCCGGTGGAGGGGATGGAAAGGGCGCTGCTGGGCTGGGCCTGAGTTGTTGGCCAAAGTTGAAATCAAATGCTGTTCTTCAGGTTGGATTTTGCTCCCATCTGATACACACCTTGCTGGGATGGCTTCAAGACCTTCGTTCTCATTCTATCTCATTCTTGTATATTGCGAAACCACCTGCTATCTATGCAGGTGGCAACGACGGTTCCGAGATCTCCTGTTTGTTTTTTTCCCCAAAAAGCAGGCTTCGGGAAGAAACCAAGAATGGACGACATCAATCCAAAGTCGGCTCTTTGCCTGTGACCCAAACAATCCAAACAGAAACTTGTGAACGGAGGGACTATCACTTTCGTGTGAAACAAACTGGAAGGCAACAAACTGGAAGGACCTCGGTGAGGGCGCTTGGTATGGCAGCAGCACCGTCTTGGCCTCCCACTTTCACGACTGCTCTGGAAAAAGGTCTTCAGTTGCAAAACTGGACCCAACAAAGAGCCCCATGGCCTCGTGGATGTGCACCACATCTTGAAGCTCCTGATGACAGCATAGCTCAACGGCCAAGTGGCCATGGCACAGAGGCATCGAGGTTGGAATGCAGTAATTGCTGGCACAAATTGCTGGCACCTGAGCAACTGAGGGCGGTGGATGAATGTTCACCAGAATGGTGATGACCTCAGAAGAAGCCAAAGCAAAATGGATTGAATCAGTGAGGTAATGTTCCAAGGACGCGGGATACCCATCCTTTCTCTTTGCTTGTGACATTGCCTATATAAATCAGGCCCACTGCTCCAAAGGGAACCTCTTTATCCCCACCAAAACACGTTGATCATGCCATGAGTCGATACTCAAACGGCTTCATGAGGAAGGCCAACAAAAATGTCACATCAGGAGGATGTCACAGCAGTGCCACAACTGGGATTCCAAGCCCCAGCACATGCCACCAAGATTGTGGTCATCAAGGATTGCAGGGCAGCAGGTGCCTCCAGGTTTTTTTTCATCTGAAGGGGCTTCCGGGAAAACCAACCTAGGTTCAGTAACCTCCCATCATTTCAAGATCCAAACACCATCAGAATCTATCACCTTATCAAAATAATTCAAAACCACAGAAGTGGAGATCCATTGGATATAGAAAGCTACGCCTACCGTACGCCTACCATCCCCATCCATCCCCCATCACCTCTTCCGGTTCAGGTACAGCTGGAGCAGGCGGAGCAGGCGAATCAATGGTCTCAGCACCTGCTGGAAACCGGGCTCCAAGGGTTTCGGACATCTTTTTGCTCGTGACTTGTCAAGCAGAGTTACACCATGTTGTACCATGTTATACCATTCCAATCCATCATACCCTAAGTCCCCAATCATCCCCAATCCCTAAGTATCCTAAGTAATTCCTAAGTCCCATATCCCTAAGTCCCCAATCTTCATACCTTGCAATCCCCACAGTTTCCCAAACGCCTGTCCAGGAAGCTCCACTGAGGCTCGAAGAGAAAGCACTGAGGATCCAGTGCCAGACCTGGGGATCTCCGAAGTGACGAACTCAGGGCTTGATCTGTTTTTGTAGTAGCAAAAGCATCAAAAACGTGCAATGTTTCCAGCATGTTTAAGTGGAATATCTGCCTAGGTGTCATCTAACCCAACAAAACAGCGAATCCACCAAGCCACCAAGCCCTGGAGCCACCAAGCCCTGGAGCCTCTTCCAAGCTGCGGAAAAAGCTCTTGGCAACAACCCGCACCACCAGGCCCGAAGCCTGGCCCAAACAAGCACCTTCCGTACTGGAAAGGACCAGGCCATTGATTTAGGGGATCCCATTTTTTTCCGGTTGAGCCTCAAGCTACACCTTTTCTTTGCTTTGAGGGATCCAAAGAAACGAAACGAGACACCGAAACACATCACCCGGGCCCCAGACGTCCATCACAGCCGCCACTGCCACGGACAAATCCTCCTCAAGGGCCGAACCATCCATCAGTTGAGTTCCTGGCGCACACGTCGGTGATGACTGACTCAGCTGCGCCATGAAAACTATACCTACCTATGCAGGAATACTCAACATCCTCAACCTTTTCGGAGTGGAATTTGGAATAATTTTGACTCGGAAGCTTTACCCACTGTATTCCTAGCGAAGATGGAATCAGCCTTTGCCAAAACTGCACCAAGTGTCTTCCTCCAGAAAGGTACTGCCCCAATGAAACAAGCTGTCGACTCTAATGACCATCCATATAGTGCCATATCAACAGGTTCCCCACACAGATTTGGAGGGGAAAAAAACACTTGAGACACCAAAAGGTGTCCCGCAGCTATAGGAAAGGCAAGGTCCTGGTTGCTCGTCTCTGAACTGGTCATCATCCTTGTCATCTTCAGCTTTCGATGGCTTCTCCACTGGTTCTGGCAATTCTTCAGCCTGGCTGCGTTTCTGAAGCAGGCGATGATCTCACAACAAAGGGGGGCCAAACCGGCCAAACTGATCGATGGCATTTGCATGGTGGTCGCTATGTCAAGCAACAAACAGCTTCACTGAACTTGAAAGTTGATTTGCCGTTCCATTCTGATTCAACTATGTTAACATGCACCTAAGAAACAAGGTATGACTAACATACCAACTCACCATGCTCCACGTTGAAGTGTCTGAGCCTCTGGGGCCTTCACCGGCAAAGTTTGCTCATCCTTCGGGCGTCGCTTCAATGGATTTGAACTTCCGAACTTGTACCCAGTTTTGGGTGAACCCCATCCAAAAAATAGCCACCTTTGGGGATGTTCCTTCAAAATCCATCCACAGCAGCAAGGGACCCACTTCCACCTCAGAGGTCTCCAAGGTCTCTTCAGGCTGGGTCGGAGGATCGTTGGCCACCTCTGCCTCTGGCTTCTCCTTCGAGTCCGTTCCCCATCTCACCATCAGTTCTTGAATTATAAGTCGTTTGGGTTGTTCATCATGCGCCGCGCCCAATCCCAAACATGAAACATCAAGCAGCTTCGAAAATGGACCCATCAGTCATAGACGTAACAACCTTGCATCATCCATCTCGGCAAATCATATGGATTCAGCAACCTGAAATCAGGCTCTGGGGCTCTGGGATAGTGACCCCAATCCCAACCATCCTTCCAGATCCCTCTGCCAGGCCCATCCCTCCTGAAGTTCCTCCCTCAGCGCAGGGGCCAAGTCCTCCATCGGAGCGTTTCCACCGGGGCTCAACTTGGGGATGCGCAGCTGGGTCTCCACCTGGAAGATCTGAGGGGCCTACTTTATGGGGAAGCTGGCACTGACAAAAATCAGGAGCTGGATGATCGAAGAATTCTCTTCAACAAATATATTGAAAATCCGCCGACCCCTGCCGCCAGCAGGGGGAGCGCGTCAGAGGAGGCCTTACTAGCAACAAGGGGCGAAAAGAGAAAATTCGCAGGCGCGGTCCTCAGGCCCTGCTGTTTGGCTGTGGCGGAGATGCCATTTAGGTCAGACAGCTAGCTAGTTTTCTTGTAAGTTCAGAAAGCAACGTTAGGCACTGGGGGCCGTGGCCCGTAGGCCCGGTCCGTCCCTCAGGGCCTTGCTGTTTGGCTGTGGCGGAGGCGCCGTTTTAGGTCAGACAGCTACTTTTCTTGTAGGTTCAGAAAGCAACGTTAGGCAGTGGGGGCCGTGGCCCGCAGGCCCCGTCCGTCCTTCAGGGCCCTGCCCTGTGTGAGCCTTGGCGGCTGGAAGACAGGTCGTGGCGGCCGTGGCCCGCACGCCCGGTCCGTCCTTCAGGGCCCTGCTGTTTGGCTGTGGCGGAGGCGCCGTTTTAGGTCAGACAGTTACTTTTCTTGTAGGTTCAGAAAGCAACGTTAGGCAGTGGGGGCCGTGCCGTCCCTCGGGGCCCTGCTGTTTCGGTGTGGCGAGCGCGCCCTGTGTGAGCCTTGGCGGCTGGAAGACAGGTCGTGGCGGCCGTGGCCCGCAGGCCCGGTCCGTCCCTCAGGACCGTGCTGTTTTGGCGTGGCAATCGCGCCGTGTGTGAGCTTTGGCGGCTGGAAGACAGGTCAGGCAGCTAGCTTTCTTGTAGGTTCAGAAAGCAACGTTAGGCAGTGGGGGCCGTGGCCCGCAGGCCCGGTCCGTCCCTCAGGGCCCTGCTGTTTCGGTGTGGCGAGCGCGCCGTGTTTGAGCCTTGGCGGCTGGAAGACAGCTAAGAGAGTTAGTTTTCTTGTAGGTGCAGAAAGCGACGTTAGGCACTGAGTGCGGTGGCCTGCAGGCCCGGTCCATCCTTCAGGGCCCTGCTGTTTGGCTGTGGCGGAGGCGCCGTTTTAGGTCAGACAGCTACTTTTCTTGTAGGTTCAGAAAACAGCGTTAGGCAGTGGGGGCCGTGGCCCGCAGGCCCCGTCCGTCCCTCAGAGCCCTTCTGTTTCGGTGTGGCGAGCGCGCCCTGTGTGAGCCTTGGCGGCTGGAAGACAGGCGTGGCGGCCGTGGCCCGCATGCCCGGTCCGTCCCTCAGGACCCTGCTGTTTTGGCGTGGCAATCGCGCCGTGTGTGAGCTTTGGCGGCTGGAAGACAGGTCAGACAGCTAGCTTTCTTGTAGGTTCAGAAAGCAACGTTAGGCAGTGGGGGCCGTGGCCCGCAGGCCCCGTCCGTCCCTCAGGGCCCTGCTGTTTCGGTGTGGCGAGCGCGCCCTGTGTGAGCCTTGGCGGCTGGAAGACAGGTCGTGGCGGCCGTGGCCCGCAGGCCCGGTCCGTCCCTCAGGACCGTGTTGTTTTGGCGTGGCAATCGCGCCGTGTGTGAGCTTTGGCGGCTGGAAGACAGGTCAGGCAGCTTGCTTTCTTGTAGGTTCAGAAAGCAACGTTAGGCAGTGGGGGCTGGCCACAGGGCGGTGGCCTGCAGGCCCAGGTCCGTCCTTCAGGGCCCTGCGGCGTGTTTGGCTGTGGTCAGACAGCTACTTTTCTTGGGCAGAAAGCAACGTTAGGCAGTGGGGGCCGTGGCCCGCAGGCCCCGTCCGTCCCTCGGGGCCCTGCTGTTTCGGTGTGGCGAGCGCGCCCTGTGTGAGCCTTGGCGGCTGGAAGACAGGTCGTGGCGGCCGTGGCCCGCAGGCCAGGTCCGTCCCTCAGGACCCAGCATGCTGTTTTGGCGTGGCAATCGCGCCGTGTGTGAGCTTTGGCGGCTGGAAGAGGTCCGTCCCTCAGGGCCCTGCTGTTTCGGTGTGGCGAGCGCGCCGTGTTTGAGCCTTGGCGGCTGGAAGACAGCTAAGAGAGTTAGTTTTCTTGTAGGTTCAGAAAGCAACGTTAGGCAGTGGGGGCCGTGGCCCGCAGGCCCGGTCCGTCCCTCAGGGCCCTGCTGTTTCGGTGTGGCGAGCGCGCCGTGTTTGAGCCTTGGCGGCTGGAAGACAGCTAAGAGAGTTAGTTTTCTTGTAGGTGCAGAAAGCGACGTTAGGCACTGAGGGCGGTGGCCTGCAGGCCCGGTCTGTCCTTCAGGGCCCTCCTGTTTCGGCGTGGCGAGCGCGCAGGGTTCTGTTGTTTGGTGAAGGCTCCGTTTGTGATCAGTTCTGCACGGGCCATCGGTCGGTGCGACACTGCTTTCCGTTGGGCGTGCGATGCGTTATTTGAATTTGACCGGAAGCTTTTGTTGAATGCACCACTGTGCCGCATGTTGGACATGTGTGCGCAAGTGTACGGCCTGCAAGCAGGCCATTCGCAACGCGAAATTTTTTGCCGCAGCCATCACCGCGGCGGTGATAGACTTGCCCTGTTGCCACAGTGCTTTGCACAGATTTGGCGCAATGCGGGCAGAGGTATGTGTACACCCGCGGCGTCGCTGTGTCGGGCTCCGCAGCAAGCTGCTGGGTCGATGAATGGGCAACACCCGTTCTGGTTTCGTCTGTTCCCATCGACGTTTGTCTAGCCTCGTGGATTTTCTGAATCTCCTTGCAAACGTCTGCTAGGATTGCTTCGTGTCGTTGACGGGATTCGCGTTGGCGCAAGCGGGCCAAGCGTTGATTCGTGCGATGAGCAAGACGACACACGAAGGCAAAGGCTGTGCATGCATTGCATACTTGTGTACCATCCTGCGTATGTTTCCGACTTTGCTGCCAAGCTGTGAACTCTGCTCGTGGCTTGCGTTCGCTGCACTGGGAACATTGCCAACACCCCCGCTGTTTGGTGGTACATTCTCTGCAGCAGCGGCGGTCCGCGTTGCGAGCTTTCCATGCGGCCGGTCCAAATTCGGCTTCCGGTTTCGCAACGCCACATTTGAAACACGGTTTCTTCATTTCACACGTCAAGCACACACGGAAAAAACTACATTGCCGTTGGCGATGCTTTTCTGGAAAATTGGCCTCGACATGCCACAGCTTGCACACGTTGCATTGCCACGGGGTTCCAGCATCTGCATAATGTTTTGTGCACTCGCGACACACCTGGTCCGTGTCGCTGCGCTTCCATTGGCCTGGTGTGAACGCTGTGCTTTGTTTTCGTTCTGCGCAAGTTGAACACACGCGTTCTTCGCAATATTTTGCGAGCAACGCCTGCCAGTTGATGGCGTCGCCGCGGAGGTGTCGCAGAAGAAGGTCCCGGCCCAAACCGATTCCCTTTTGGAATGGCGCGGCGTCGAAAGGGCGGAAGATCAGCAGCTTCCCACGGCCTTGGACACGGGTGATTGCAACGTAAACCGTGAATGGGTTGCCCATTGGGCCGATACAAAGATCGGTCATCACGCCTTCTTTGATGGTTTGTCCTTGCGCAACATGCGCTGTGATGGCAAATTGGGGCGCGAGTGGAAATTGCGTGCGCGACACACGGAGCTTGGGACTCTTGCGTTGCCGGTCCAAGTACCACACGCGTCTGCAAGGTCCGACAGGGTATACGTTGCTATCTGGCATACCTGGTATCTGCCACGATGTCGCGGTTTCAAACTTTGCATACACCACCGCCGGCAATGCGTTGCACACAACTCCTTCAGGTGCAGGCGTCTCATTGGCAATCTCGGACCAACCCACGACGAGGCCTTTGGTGCCCTTGAGAATGCCGCGCTTCCGGTCCAAGTGGTCTGTTGCACGGACAGGCATGCCGACGCACAACGGCAACACGCCGTATAGCCGTATAGCCCACCGCACTCTTTGTCGTGTCGCTGCAACCATTGCAATTTCTCGTTTTGGCAAATCACCTATGATACTTCATACAGTTTTCTCTTCCGAGGGCAAGCCACTCACCGCCTACTGCAGCCAAACTGCAACCCGGCAATCTTGCATCTGCTGCCAGCATCGCCATAGAGCCGTCTGCCCAAGATCACCAACGCCTGAGCACCGCCCCACTCAATCACCCATAACATCGTCTTACTTCTTCCAGAGCCTCACCCACACCCAACCCCCTGCTTCTCCCGCTACGCCAAGGCACACCAGTCCAAACATTGGTGAATTGCACCAAGTTCTTTGCCACCTCCGGGAGCTTCTTACCTCACGCTGCCCTGCTCCCGGGCCACCACTCATCTCTCTAACTTATCTCAATATGGATCCATGTGCGATACACAGTCAGCTCGATTTGCTTCTTGGTTGTGTCTGGAAACGGGACCCTTACAGAAGCCATCAGACTTTGGTACAGAGACTCCTTCACATGAGGGACCTAAATTTAAGACCCAAAACAATATGGATGTGCGCAACACCGACCACATGGGGACTGCTTTCCCAGATAACCACCGGGATGGAATCTTAAACAACGAAAATGTGTACAGTACGTCCCCACCAGAAACGCACAGCGCGGAAATCCTTAACAAAGTCTTGACATAAACCTCTCAATGCCTTTTTTTTCTGTCAATATGTTTGATGGCCATAACAAAATGAATGGCTGACGGGTCTGCGGTCCATGTTTCTGTTTCACTCCTTCTGCAGTCTTCGATCTTTACAATGATTTTTTGGCCTGGACCGACCTCTCACTCGCAACAAATTGCCGTGGTCCACGCAAAATTTCATTCTTCATTGCGAAACACAATGCTTTCCCCGACGCCCAGGTGAAACCTACTAGGATAGGGGTGTGTGCTTGTACGTGTGTCTGTGTACGGCCTGTCGATGCACGAATCCACCAACCCATTGAAAGTCAACACCCAACCGCCCTTGGCGTCACCGCCCCTGCTCAACTGCCGTCAGCCATGTTGCATTTCCGGCACAGTCTGTGCACCTCCTCGCCGCCCAGCTCCACCAACTCCGCCGTGACCAACTCATGCAGCCTGCAGCCGCTCAGCCCTCCTACATTCCCTTCCCCAACATGGCCCTCATCTCCCCTCATTCTCTAACCCTTCCTGCATCTTGCAGCCTCAGCTGCCATACAGACCCTCCTCTGCTGCCAAGGCACGGCGCCCCAGCGATCGCAGTCGATGATCCGCCCACGCCAGCACCACATGCAATACACGATCGCGGCATGGCTCTCTGTCTATCTACCTTGCAAGTCGAACAACATGTACTTTTTTGTCAGCGACAGGGCCATGCCAACCTAGTCTCTCTCTATCTCTCTACAGGCTTGGAGATAGAAGAAGTCATTCACATATGTTGATGCACTGTTTCAGCTGCCAACATGCGCAAAAAATATGAGATGATAAACTGTGATGTTGACTGTCATGTCGAATAATGCATTGAATCAGTTTAATCTTTTCATTGATGCTTTGCACTCCCATAAGCCAAAGTCCACAACATCGCGCAGTTGAAGCAGCTTTGTCTTCGTCCAAAATTGCCTTCACACTTCAGATCGCATCACTGCAGAGGCTTTATCGGAGTTTCTGCCCAGTATGGTTTTGCACATATTTTGCGTCTACTAGTATATACCATGGTAATATGACCCTCCAGTGTCCAGGGGTCGGCGGCAGAGGGCGTAGCCCTTTAATATATTTGGAAAAAACATGAAAAAAACACAAACACCTTCTACACGTGATCCTGAAGTATCCTGCAGTCTCCACTTTCCAACGCACCGCTCCACCCCCAGCCTCTGCCCAAGGTGGCAACGGTGCAACCAACCCCACAGGCATTGGCATCCTACAAGCAGCTGAAACATTTATGGATAGTGAACACAGTGTCCTCATCTGCTGGCAAAGCAGGGAGAACATGCGAGAACTTGCATCCTAAAAGTGGAGCTCAGTCGAACATTCAATCCCTCCCCCATTGCAGTCCTTGTCCCCACTCCATCTACCAAATCACCTGAGCTCCGCGAGCTGCAAAGGCCATGGAAGAGCGAACAGGACACCATTGCCACCAAGGCACCCGAACTCATCATGAAACTCAGGAAGGAGGACACCAGAGCCACCTGGGTCACAGCCAGGGGAGTTTGACCTATGCTGTTCCTTCAAGACCAGATGAAACCTGACATCCACGAAGCAACAGACAGAGCTGGGCTGCCGGGCCATCAAAGCTCCGGTGAAGCCCGCTAGCAGCATGGATCCCCAGAAGCTGAAGCTGGGCTTCACGCTGTCGCTCAGTCCGAAGCTGGCCGCGGGGGCCTCACGTTGGCTATCTTTGGATTGGAGCTTGGAAATCACCTTTCAAACGTTTGGTGAATTATTGTTCTTGGGATACAGGACATGCATTTCCCTTCTGTGTATCCTTTTGTTTTTTCCGATCATGTCGAACTAGAGTATCCAGGATACAACGGTGGAGATAGTGACCATCCATGTAAACAAACGACGATGGCAACGACCTTTGACCACGGCACAGCCCCCCAAAACCATCCTCAAGCTGCGTCCCAGCGGCTGGCGGCTGACTGATGGTTGGTGCAATGGAAGGCCGTGGGGCCTCCGTGCCTCAGTGGCATGCCACAGAAGACTGACACGAAGAGGTGACTAAGAATATTGGTTCTATGTTCCCATTGGTTCAGAATATATTGGTAAATTGGTAGAGTTTGATAGTAACGGTAGTTACTCATTTTTCAAGATATACTATACATACCTCCATGATCGTTGATTGTTGGTCCGATGACCTGTAAAAAGAAGCAGATGGGAAGATTCTTCGCCAAGCCTTGACGTCTGGGCATCCCACGGGCAATGGAAGGACGGTGGCTGGGCACCACAGACCGTCGCGGCGAGCCAGGCTCAGAAGGTGGCGCCGATCGGCTGGCCATGACCTGTGATGGGCTGAGGGAGCTGTGGTGGTTGGTGTCAAAATGTGTGCTTCTGCTGGAAGGGAAAGGAAGAAATAAATTCATCGGCAACAAGGACCTTCGAAGCAAAATGACAAAGGATGACAAAGGTCTAAAAAGTGCAAGCTGCTAGGACAAGGCCCATCTGCACAGAAGCTCCAAGCTCCGTTCACTGAGAACCCACACCACGAAGTTCCTCACTTCCGAGCTGCTCAAATGCTCTTCATCACCATCCTGCCACCAGAGCAAAATGCTGAGAAAAGATCCCCATGAAGGCAAATGTTCCCAATCAACAAGTGTATCATACCCATGTTGATAACAGAATCTCTCATTCTTCCCCAACCTTTCGAAACATGAAGGGCCCCCAAGTCCCAGACTTTGCCCCTCAGTGTTGTGTCCTCATAGGCGATGTGGTAGGCCCGTTCGCCCGAAGCCACATCGACATCGATGGCAATCACCTAGCACCAAGAAAGGAACTGGGGAAGATCCAGGACATGTCCTGGAAATGTCATCGGCCTCTGCATGAATTCAGGAGTGCTGGCAAGTATCAACTTGGGTGACGATGAGCACTCCTTTACTTGCTTGATGTTCAATTGCACACAGGAGAGTGTAACCAATTTGGAACTCAAATGGACGACCGTAGACAGAAGGTTCTGCACCAAGGATTCCCTCCAACTGGCAGGAAGTGTGTGCCACAGGTGCAGCCGACCTGGCCATAGTACCACTGTGACCCAAAGATCTTGCGGATGGTGCAGCCCAAGAACCTTCCGGGACAGCACTGGGCAATCAACAGGCTGAGCCATCTGCAGGTGTTCGCTGGACATAGACAGGTGCAGAGCGCCAAATTGCCACAGAATGTGCTGTCTGATTTGCGATCTGCAAGTATCATGTCAAAAAAATGACTGACACCAAAGGGGATTCCTACTTCATAGATCATGATAATACCATCTATGTATATATATTATACATAACTAACTATATATATATACACAAGTTATAAGTATACATTCGGTAGTATAACAACGAAGCTAATCCCCAACTCAGCTATCTATATCTATCCCAGCACATGCCAGGGCCAGGGCCCCCAACGGATCGAGTCGCGCATCGTCCCGTGACAACGGCACCAAGCTCTTGCCCGCGGGGCTGGACCTGGGTCCAGCCCGGTTAGCTGGGAGAATATCCAAGGAGGTACCCTCTGGTAATTTAACATAGCTATTGAAAATGCCCATTTATAGTGGATTTTCCCATGAAAAATGGTGATTTTCCATAGCTATATTAAATTACCAGAGGGTACATCCAATGATAAAGTTTATGTGAGGAAAATAAACCATCTCCTTAATTGGGTCGTTCTTATATATGGCGAATGTCCTTATTAGTGGGAATACTTACAATATCATTGGGTAACGAGGTAAATCCAATGATCATTTATTTCTAATTATAACATTTGGGAGTTGTTTTGATACGCTTTACGATAACTCTTAGGATGTAAGCCACTACCACCAAAAGTTTGAATGCAAGTGACTGCCCAACAAGTAAAAGTTGGGATTGCAATGCAAAACAAACAACACCCAAAAAAATGTGATGTGAGGTAAAACCAGAACAATTATCCACAAAAACACTTACCCACACACATGTTCAATATTCCATTATCATCGGTTTGAGACAAAAGCATGCTTTTTCTGGTTGTCCTTTTTCTGGTTGTCAACCTAACCACCCCGCTAACAAACCGAGCACTTGTGCAAGTATCTTCTACGTTATGAGCTATGATGAAAGAAACGTCCAAATTCGGAACCGCCACGTAGTCATGAATGTAAGACTTGTGACCATATGCAATGCAACACTGCAACACAGAAAATCCATCACTTTGAACCTCTTCCAACTCTGTGTCTATCTTTGTTTGGTGCATTGTCTTCTGGTCGCCATGACAAGGTCCCCACAAAGCAAAGCGGCGGTCCATGGCCACTGTGGCACACTGATTGGTTGAATCCTTGCGGTGCTTGAGCAATGGTGTGCGTTCAGAGAATGCGATGTTCTTCTCGTGTTTCGCCAAATCTGGGTCCTCTTCTGCTCACTGGATGTAATTTTCGGAGGAAGCGAGGGTATATTTTTCCTTTGGAAGCGTGATCGTGACTGGATGGTGACCCTCTTCCATATGGCCAATCGTGCACTGTGACTAGCTCAAGCCCGTTGAGCCAAAAAGGAGCAAATAGATGCAAATAGCAAGCAGCAAGACCCTTTGCAAAGAAAGAAGTGAGGTTTACGAACACGCTTGCGACAAAAGAGCCCAATTCCTGCTTGAAATCAACAGGAGCATGGCACAGGCTTGTAAACAAACTGTTTATTCACCGAGAACGCTCTGGGTGCTGCCTCCTGCACTCATCCAAAGCGGGGTGCAGCGAATGCACTCTGCCACTCTGGGGTGCAGTAGAAGCACTCAGCCAAGCTTTCAGGCCGCACACAGCGGCCTGCGGAATACTATAGGCTCGACCACCAATCGGGAAAACTGAAACAAATTGAGCAATGGCCAAAACCTCGACCGAAACTTCCCATGCTTGGTCAGCTACTGATTGATGTTCAAAGTTCAACGTCAATAGTGACCAATCTCCTGCTAGTGAGTTATGGTATCATCATTCTTGGCCATTGCTTTGATTGATCTCTACCTTTTTTATACGCCAATCATATTTCTCCTCAGCTGTTAGCCCACCATGAGGAGTTTCACTTCGCCATCTCTCACTGCTTTAGCCGCATTGGGCCAGATGCGAACCTCAGCACAACTCGTCTTCATGACTTGGTGCCTCATCCCATTTAGGAAGCGAGTTATAACCTCACCAAAAAAAGTAGGGGAAGTAGGGTTCGTCCAGTTGTAACTGGGATTACAACCCACTTCCTAACTGGGATGCACCAAGTATGGGCACATCTCAACAGTACACCGCGCCACAGCGAACCACGACCAAGGCCGGGGACCTTGGTCTCAGTGCCATCCTCCAGGCCGGTGGGAACTCGGAGAGTTCGCAGAAGCCAAAAATGTTCTCCTGCGCTGTGGGGGAAATCCCCTACCTCTGCCGGTTGAGGAACGGTGTTTCTCTACTGAAATGGCGACAATTGGGGTCTATCCCCCATTTTCAGACACGCTGTTGATGATGTAAATGCTACCGAAGCCAAGTTCAAGACTGTGCTGCCAGTCATGCAACTTAAGACCTTGATGAAGTTCATAACAATTTAGTTGGGACTCAGACATGAGCAGAACTTATGATGTTCACTCCAATGAAGCGTCCTAAGTTATTCATCGATACCACTTCATTGATGGAAACGTCGAAGATGCTTCTTTCGACGCCTTTATCGCCTATCCGGGCTTGTAGCTCAGAGAGGCTCGGCAGGTTGGCTCTACAAGAGCCAAATTTGACATTCCAAACAGCCAAAAAAATGCCAGGAAATAGGAAAAACTGAAACACGTCTTTTGGCACGCTACAAAAATCTGTGGACCTCTGGTTGACATATTAACTCTTGACCCATGTACACTTCAGAAAAGAAGCTGAGATAAGTGCAGCATTGTAGCATCCAAATCTGGTCCGCAACAGCAACTGCCAGCGCCTTTCGTAGTGGATTTTACCTCCACGAAAGTAAACTCCTCCACTTGTCCTGGCTGTGCTGCCACGTCTTCATGCATAGCTGATGACTCATAGCTGATAGTAGCTGCCACATTTACAACTGTTAAGGATCCCTTACTGTGATATGATAATTGATATCATAACTGATATGTAAGGGATATGACAATGGATGGTCCATTACTTGATTCCCTAGTGATATGATTGTCATCACCGATTCCCACTATCAAACTGCAATGCAACCGCGGTCCTTCTTCGACTTTGCTGGCAAGTTCTTCGACTTGTGATTTGTCGACAGCTCCATTCACCAGAAGCGACGAGAAGTCACCAGTCTTCCCTCGGACGAAAAGAACACTTTTGACAGGTAGCGGTCCGACGAAGTGATGTATAGTTCAACTATGTTCAACTGATGAACCATTAATTATAGTTGAACTATTAATTATAGTTCAATCATCAACTATAATCAACTTTAATCAACTGGGTAAAATGACAACAAACTCTTTACCCATCTTTGAAATAAGCCAGGACGTGGCTGGTTTTCAGGGTGCAATTGCTGCAGCTAAGAGTCGAATTAGCAAATCGAACGGCAAACCAAGTTCCTCCTGCAAGAGAAACACCAGGTGCTTGGCTTTGTCCAGAAATAATATAATAATGGATTATATGTAATATATAGATATATATACTATATAATTATATATATATAATTATATAATATATATATATATAATTATTACATGTTACATAATCTACTGTATGTATATGCTACATTTGATAGCCGTTTTGATATTATATATACGGGGGAATATAAACGATGATGAACAATCGGATTTCCGCTACCCTACTTTCGGACAAACCCACTTCGAACAGTCACAGTTCAGTTCTGACGTCCCAAAAGCTGGCTCCTTTTCATTCAGCCACAGAACCTGTCGCAATGGCCATGTGAAAACACACAACTCGCCAAGAATTCTAGAGAATCCATGAGAATCCTGGGCCTGATAGCCTTCACTTTCCAAGGAAAGCTGCGCGATCTTCTCTCCATTTCTTCCAACCACTTGGGCATTGCCTTGGGCGATTGGCATCCAGGACACATCCCGCACCTTCCCTCCGCAGAAAATCAGGCCATTGGATCAAAAAGCTGGCACCAAAAAAACTGGACCCTGCGGTGTTGCCTCCCAAATTTTCCCTGCTAAGCCCAAGCAACTCTCTCCACCTCCAGTAGAGATGGGAGTGAAATCCCTCATGGTAAAGGTGATGTCGAAGGAGGAACTCTGCCCAGTGGTTACTGGAGCCGCACAAAACCTCGCAAGCCTCTGCGCGACGTGATGAGGAGCCTGACCTCTTGGGCGGTTTATCTGTTCATTTTGATGTCCAAAAATGGAGGATACAGCTGACACCAGTGGTTTGGCATGCTAAGTGGTACCATGAAATAGTGGATATCCATGTTACCATATTGATGTTATGGACCACCAATGTTGGATATCCAATTGTCAATGTAGCCACTGCATAATGCTACAAAAAGTTCTTGGATCCCTGCCTTGTGAAGGAATATGGTCTTGGGGATGCTATTTGCTGCCTTTGGGCTTGAACGATTCGACTTACCGTCTCCGAATCCTGTCAAGCACTGCACGGTTGATCATCCGACTAAGCAGAGGCAAGGTATGTGCTGAAGTCCAACTTTCAACACTTTCAAGCACTCTTCAATCACCCCTCTTCAATCACCTCGACTTCCTCTTCCTGTTGAAGATTCTTCCTGGGTGCACGGGCGTCTCTGAAATCCTTAGTTGCTGCACACTCAAAGGGCGGCAAGATGCGGCAAGCCAATGCAAACACTGACAGCACTGCAACTACCCAGCCACAGTTGTAATCCAGGCCTAGACACTCTGGTGCCAGATTCTGTCCAAGTGTCCTGTGGGTCCAACTAGACAGTGGGTTCATGATATTGCCAAAGAAGAACCAGAGTGAGCACGGAGGCTGCTGGCAGAACTCGCGTCCTCGTCCCTCTTTCCAACTGCTTGCTTTGCATCTGAAGAGCCTTCTGTGTTCGAAGAACCTCACAGAATTCACAGCTCAGAGCTCAGGACAGCCCCAATTGGCTTCCATCTCCAGTTTTGGAATGCACCAAACTGGGATACCATCAAGCCCTAAAAATCAATTGGCTTGGTGGTAATTTGTTACAGGAAAAGCCGCATATTCGATTGAAAAGTATCCTATGGTATCCTATGGTATCCTCCAGATTTTCCGTGCCATCCCATTCCACCCTGGCGCCTCCACCCCCAGCTCCACGACGGCTCGCCCCGTCGCCGCTGAGCGGCTCGGCGGCCACGTCGTACGGCAGGTTGGGCGACAGCACGTCGGACGCATCGCTGGTACCAGCGCCGGATGCATCCGGCGGGGCGCTGGGTGGCACCTGCTGAATGGTCCAAGGGCGATGCGCCAGAAGTTATGGCTACTGCCATAGAAAATGATGCTTCAACAGGCTTTAATACTGATAATTTATGCCACTAGTAAGGATGGTTGAAGTATGGAACTATTGTAATACTATTGTGGTATTGAAAGTCCATCGGTCATGCAAATGCTCAATGGTACTTCAATACCAATGGTGGCCTTGGGCGAAGAGCCAGGTTTCTCCTGGTCCAGCCTCGCACACAGAATTTTTGCTACAGCCATGATGGGATCTACGGCTTGCTATGGGAAAACCCTTTCTTCCCGGGTGAACAAGAAAATAGCTGATAAATGCATGCTGACTGATCCCCACAAAATATGGTATACATAGTCGGTTTTGATCCACCTAGAACCATTCTCGGACTGTCCGATCTCTGACGGCACTAGGTTTCAGGCTCCTTTTTGCTCGTTCGACGCTTTCGCTTATAGTTTAGCCTGCACGCTCACCAGGAACGCTGGAGCAATCTCCCTGCTGTTCTAAACTGAACTTGACAAAGGGACCGGCAATTCCCGTGCTTCGGAGGAGTGCAGGCAAGCAGCGCATTCTCCGCGTGCTCCAGCAAGTCTTCTACGGCTGGACTGTCAACTTCATCGAGATCCGCTGTTTCCTCTAGGCCACCTCCCCAGGATGCGTAGTAGTCTTCATCCTGCAAGCATTCACTGAAGGATCACCACACCAGTCTCCAAGGATGCACGTTCACGGAGAGCCATGCATCGAAAGATCGAGTCCTTCATGTCCTTGAATTCCTCTTGAAGCATTAGGAACCTAAGGATTTCTGAGCCCAAAGTATCTGACACGTCTGGTATCTGACATGTCTGGTGCATCAAGGGCCCATCAAGGGGCCTTGAATTTTCCATGATTTCGCTGCAGCTCAAGTAGCTTTTCCATGTTTTCCATGTCAAGCCCTGGGTCATCCTCCGACTGATCAGCTTTCAGGGCAGGGCTTTGATCCTGCAGAAGCGGTCACTTTTCTAAGCTGCAGATAGTCACCAAAAAGGGTGCAACTGAAGTGACAAGCTTGGTGCTTGAAGGGTCCTTAAGTAGTTCTGTTCTGACATGTATATGATATATATATATATATGATATATATATGATATATATTATATAGTCATTGGTATATCACCACTGGTCACTGCTTATATCCCTACTGATTAGGTATTGAATGTTCGTAAATTCCCATTTTTCTTCATCTGAAAAAATCCTAAATTTCCCCTGACCCAGCTACCAAATCTGGCACTGAGTCATGTTGCCCCCACTCTCCAAGCCGCGGGACGTCCTCCTGGCTTTCCCCTGCGCTTTCCTCGTGCGAAAGCTCCAAAAACTCAGACGCTGCGGAGCCTCCGGGATCGGTAACCACCATGAAAACTTGGTCAACCCCCCTATCTCCCCATGGATTATCCCCATGGATCCCCAAACACCATAAGTTTCAATCGTAAAATCGGAACTTATGATGATTTGGAACTACCCCATACTACCCCCATTTTTGGACACCTCCATGTGGATATCTTCCAATATTAAAGCCCACGGCCCGCCTCTTGAAGCCCTGGTCGTTTCGATTGCCACCCGGAGATGCTTCATGAAGGTTCTGGCTTTGTCTGTCAAGCCTGTTTTGCCTCAAATGGGGGTTGTCCAACAAGGGATGGATTTACACCCACTAGTCATGGTTTTGGAATGTTGTGGACAAACCTAAAATGACCTTTACAGAAAGCTTAAAGGCCAACTGGAAAGCGTGCGCAAGCCTGTCCAAAGCTCATTCTGATGGTACCAAACTATTCTCTTAGCCAAAGCGGCTCTGCTGAAACTCCGTCTGATACTCGGGCGCAAGTTTCTGTAGCGAAGTCCAAATCACAGCCTAGACAGTCACGAGCCACTAGAACCGCCAGGCTATCCTCTCCGTCCTCCCCAACTCCAAAAACACAGCAGGCCAAGAAATAGGAAATGTGCAGATCACCCCCAGACCTTGGACAAATTCTCACTGACATCTTTCATCACCAGCTGACCCTGGAAGGTGAGGACCAACTTCCTGTCCTCGGCACAGTTGTGACCCAACCAAGTCGTTGAGTCGTGACAGAACCCACCTCTTGGCCAATGAAAAAGACTTCCGCAGGGAGGGCCTTGATCCTGGACAGAGCTTCTGTTTGAAAAAAGTTGGGGACCCAAAATCATCCAAAGACATCAAAAGACAACCATCAAAAATCATTGAAAATGCATCAAAACATGGCCTGGCGATGGGCGTGGCACGGCCACTTGTAGGCTTGAACTCCAGCAACCTTGGAATCATGGACCCAAGATGCATGGGTCGACCCGGCTTCTTCCATGGTTTTCCCATGGTTTTTGCATGATTTTCCCTGGTTTATACCATTTTCAGACCAATCCTTTGACTTCACTCCTGCCCAAGGCTGGGCTCCGGGCCAACGAGGCACACCTTCATCAGCATCCAATGTGTCGATTTCAGCTTCTGCGGCCCGGTCTTTTTCTATGACCAAGACCTCCCAGACTCAAAGTGGCTTTGTGTGAACACAGGATACCTCAGATCCTGTGGTTCCGAATCATCTTCCCTACTAAAATGGTGTATATTCAGGCGCACCCAAATCACTACTGGCAATGGGAATGGCACATTCCAGAATTCCGCACCTGGTCGACTGAGAGCTGTTGGACCTCCTCAATTTGGAGTTCCCGGACGACGGTTTCGATCTCTTCAAAAAGAGCCCTGTCCTCGTCCTGAGCGACTCAACACAAATAGCAAGCAAACATCAACCCCGGTTGGCCTGTTTGGCCCTGTGGGTGTGGAATTGCGGCGCACTGTCCAAAGCACCACAGAACCAATGCCTCACAGGCACCTTCAGCCTCTCGGACATGCCATCGCGAATAACGCGAGTTGCTTCTACCAGCTCCTTTCTCACAGAGTCGAAGTTGCCAGCACCCTGCATCCACCAAAATGGCCGCCAAGAAGCCACCCTGCTTTAGTTATACATGTCCGGCTACAACACTTTTCCCGCAGTCCATTGTTGTCCTGAAACAGCCCTAAATTGGTGGATACTTGGGTCCCCCAGTCTTGGTTATGGGCCACCAGGGATCAACTGGAGCCTGGAGAGGCACGAAGGAGGCGCGCTTCAGCAAAGTGGGCGACTCTCCTCGGTTGCTGCAATAAATGGCCGACCAATGGCCGCTCTCGTCACAAGGCTTTCATATTGCTTTGAAAAGACACCCGTTGCTAGAGATGTGAGGGTACTTTATCTAGTGCACCAATCGAAACGAACAAATACCAAAAATCTTAATCTCAGTCAGAGCTATGCAAGACTCACAATATCACTGTTTCATCACATACAAAAATATGAGTCACTTGCAATCATCATGCCAGGTATGAGGAAATACATATAAATAATGATTATGATTATGAATATCTCCTTCCATCAACCAAATCAGCAATATTTCTTTCATGCAAGCGTCTCATTCCGAGGCGTTTCATGAGCTCAACAATGCTGTGATTTGCAGCAGGATTCACACCCCGTGGTGGCCGCGCAAAAAAACGTCGGGCATCAGAAGGCCAACCTACCCAAAGACTGCTGGGTGGGTTTGGTGGTTGAGTGAAGAACGGGAGACATGGACACCTTTGACATCACAAGAACGGAAATTTCAGGGCTAGGGCTGCAAAAATCAACAAAAATCAACAGAGTGACATGGGGCCTTTGATCCTCGCTTTTTCTGCTCCTTTTCTCGAAACGATGAACTGGTACTTCTTCAGAGGCTGCCAAGACCTGATGGTGGATGGCTGGACACAAGCCTTGCCCACCACATCACAAGAATCATGGATTTGGGCATTCCACAAAATGCCAGCCACACTCATGGCAAAACCCGAATGATCCACGGCTTTCCATTCAAAACTCAGATCCAAACTCATCTGCAGCTTGAATGAAGCGCACATCAGAGAGTTCCTTCCGAATCATTTCCTAGACCGCCATGGTTGCTGCATTCAAGGATGCGGCCAGAAGCATTGGACAAAAGTCACTCTGGCTGATGATTGAATCCAACAAGATTGAAGAATACATGCCGATTGGAAGAATGATGCAGTTGAAAATTGTTGTCATGGTTCAAATATGTTCAAATCAATCCATGCATGTCCATTCCCACCATCAACACAATCCAAGTAAATTGACCACCCGCAGGCAAAAACTGCAAAGCCGAGGATCCAAAGACTCCGACTTCTCCACGGTCAATTCCTCAACAAGTTGCTTCAGGTTCACGCAAGAATCACCTATCTATCCAATTGATAAACGCTTCTACAGGCGCGATTCGTGGTTTGGGCTAATGTCCTCCTCGCTCTCATCTTGATCTTCAGTACCTTCCTGACGATGTAGCTCCTCTTCAATCTCATTCTTAACACGCAGTGCGATCCTCGTGAAGGTCCTGAGCAGAGTCATGGGAGTGTCTGGAACGAAGTCATGCAGCCAACAGCAAGACACTTTCCAAATCAGCACTTCATGAATTTCAGACTTCCAAGACAAGAGGACTGGTTTACTAGTGGGTCTGTGCTTTTCAATGTCCAAAGCACTCGTCTGTCAACTGAAGCATTTTTTGTGAAATGAAGTCAAAGCTCCCTCGACCTGATATCTTTACTTTTAAATTCTACAACGGCACAGACTTCCCACGGCAAAAATGACTTCTGTGCAAATATTCCTTGTGAACAGTCTCAGTCACAGTCAATCAAAGTATTGAGTATTGACAAATGCTAGGTATTCCTCTGCGAAAACGAGAGGCTGGCCAATGAAGTCAAGCACTTCCGAAGTCTCGCCCTTCTCAATCCTGAATCAACTGCCGCAGGCTCACAGGGATTGCAAGCTGGCACCGAAAGGCAATGCAAAGTTCCGTCAAAACAAAACATACGATACGTGCGAACCAGAGGCCGTTGATCGATGGCCTTGTAAACACGAACGTAATCTGACACATCCAGCTCCTCCTGACTAGATTTAGCATCTGACACGCGCACAGACTGAAGAACAAATTGAAAACCCAGGATGTCAACGCGGCTCAGATGAAGCGCAGCAAAATGTCATGGCATGGGGTACTCTTACAAGCTTCTTGACAATGGCCTGAGGCTAGTAGAAGCAATGTTGAAGCTGGCAAGAACAATCCAACACGCCTCCAACCATCTTGTCAAATGATTGAATATGTTTAAACTGATCAGATTGCATTTGTTTCCTCAACTCCTGCGTTCACCACCAACCCATGCCCTGATATGCTGTGTCCCCGATCCTGGATGTTGTAGCGGCTCAGCAATTCATGGAGATTGGACTTGTTGTAGCGGCTCAGCAATTCATGGAGATTGGACTTGATTCCTGGAGTGTCAAAGGCTTGGGTGCGGCAGTCAGATCAGTGCTTGCAATGACATTCCACGAAAAGACCTGGGGCGAATCTAAGTCTGCTCTCATCCATGTTTCGACACACTTGCTGACATTAAAAGACCGACGTAAGACTCTGTGACGAGCATGGATACGTTGTCTGACCTAGCTGCCCTAGCCCTCCTGTTGCCCGCCTTTGTCTCTCCAGCTTGCTGGCCACAAGGTCTTTGGGCCAAAGTAATAGTTCGCCACCACTCGCTTGTCGAGGCACTGTCTCATCAAGTCAATCATGGCATCCTTGGCTCTGGCTGCGAAGCCATCCAGACACTCCGCTTTGTCGCAGAAGACCAGCCTTGCAACGGGCCACACAGGACATCACAAGGCAGTGACGATTCCTAGTGGTGAAATGTTATGAAATGTTCTTTCCTTGGGAAATGCTTTCAGCCAGAAGTCATAGATAACAAGACCTGAGAAGGGGGGAACGAAAGCCAGCATCCCATCTACCCCTATTTTCCCCCAATGATTTTTCACCCACAGACTTTTCCCCCACATACTTTTCACCCAGAGACTCTTCACCCAGAAACCCTTCTTGCACATACTTTTCACCCAGAGACTCTTCACCCAGAAACTCTTCTTTCACATATTCTTTTCACCCAAGGACTCTTCACCCAGAAACTCTTCTTGCAGATACTTTTCACCCAGAAACTCTTCACCAAGAAACTCTTCTTGCACATACTTTTCACCGAGACTCTTGACCCAGAAACTCTTCACCCAGAAACTCTTCTTGCACATACTTTTCACCCAGAGACTCTTCACCCAGAAACTCTTCTTGCACAGACTTTTCACCCAGAGACTCTTCTTCAGAAACTCTTCTTGCTCACACTTTTCACCGATATACTTTTCACCCAGAGACTCTTCCCCAGAAACTCTTCTTACACGTACTTTTAACCCATATACTTTTCACCCAGGGGCTCTTCACCCAGAAACCCTTCTTGCACAGACTTTTCGCCCATATACTTTTCACCCAGGGACTCTTCACCCAGAAACTCTTCACCCAGAAACTCTCCTTGCACATACTTTTCACCTATATACTTTTCACCCAGAGACTCTTCACCCAGAAACTCTTCTTGCACATACTTTTCACCCATATACTTTTCACCCAGAGACTCTTCACCCAGAAACTCTTCTTGCACGTACTTTTTACCCATATACTTTTCACCCAGAGACTCTTCACCCAGAAACCCTTCTTGCACATACTTTTCACCCAGAGACTCTTCACCCAGAAACTCTTCTTGCACATACTTTTAACCCATATACTTTTCACCCAGAGACTCTTCACCCAGAAACTCTTCTTGCACATACTTTTCACCCATATACTCTTCACCCAGAAACTCTTCACCCAGAAACTCTTTTTGCACATACTTTTCACCCATATACTTTTCACCCAGAGACTCTTCACCCAGAAACTCTTCTTGCACAGACTTTTCACCCAGAGACTCTTATTCAGAAACTCTTCACCCAGAAACTCTTCTTGCACATACTTTTCACCCATATACTTTTCACCCACAGACTCTTCACCCAGAAACTCTTCTTGCACGTACTTTCTACCCATATAATTTTCACCCAGAGACTCTTCACCCAGAATCTCTTCTTGCACAGGCTTTTCACCCATATACTTGTTACTCAGAAACTCTTCACCCAGAAACTCTTCTTGCACATACTTGTCACCCATATACCTTTCACCCATAAACTTTTCACCCAGAGACTCTTCTTGCACATACTTTTCACCCAGGGACTCTTCACCCAGAAACTCTTCTTGCACAGGCTTTTCACCCATACACTCTTCACCCAGAAACTCTTCCCCAGAAACTCTTCTTGCACGTACTTTTTACCCATATACTTTTCACCCAGAGACTCTTCACCCAGAAAATCTTCTTGCACATACTTTTCACTCATTTACTTTTCACCCACAGACGGATCAACCATATATTTCTCACCCACAGACTTTTCCCCCATATGCCTTTCACCCATAAACTTTTCACCCAGGGACTCTTCATCCAGAAAATCTTCCTGCACAGACTTTTCACCCAGAGACTCTTCACCCAAAAACTCTTCTTGCAGATACTTTTCACCCAGAAACTCTTCACCCAGAAACTCTTCTTTCACAGACTTTTCACCCAGAAACTCTTCACCCAGAAACTCTTCTTTCACAGACTTTTCAGCCAGAGACTCTTCACCCAGAAACTCTTCTTGCACAGACTTTTCACCCATATACTTTTCACCCAGAGACTCTTCTTGGACCTACTTTTCACCCATATACTTTTCACCCAGAGACTCTTCACCCAGAAACTCTTCTTGCAGATACTTTTCACCCATATACTTTTCACCAGGGACTCTTCACCCAGAAACTCTTCTTGCACAGACTTTTCAGCCAGAGACTCTTCACCCAGAAACTCTTCTTGCACAGACTTTTCACCCAGAATCTCTTCACCCAGAAACTCTTCTTGGACCTACTTTTCACCCATATACTTTTCACCCAGAGACTCTTCACCCAGAAACTCTTCTTGCACATACTTTTCACCCAGAGACTCTTCACCCAGAAACTCTTCTTGCACATACTTTTCACCCATAGACTCTTCACCCAGAGACTCTTCACCCAGAAACTCTTCTTGCACATACTTTTCACCCAAGGACTCTTCACCCAGAAACTCTTCTTGCAGATACTTTTCACCCATATACTTTTCACCCAGAGACTCTTCACCCAGAAACTCTTCTTGCACGTACTTTTCACCTATATACTTTTCACCCAGAGACTCTTCACCCAGAAACTCTTCTCGCACAGACTTTTCACCCATATACTTTTCACCAAGGGACTCTTCACCCAGAAACCCTTCTTGCACATACTTTTCACCCAGAGACTCTTCACCCAGAAACTCTTCTTGCACATACTTTTCACCCATTTACTTGTCACCCAGAGACTCTTCACCCAGAAACTCTTCTTGCACAGACTTTTCACCCAGAGACTCTTCACCCAGAAACTCTTCTTGCACATACTTTTCACCCATGTACTTTTCACCCAGGGCCTCTTCACCCAGAAACTCTTCTTGCACGTAATTTTGACCCAGGAACTCTTCTTGCACAGGCTTTTCACCCAGAGACTCTTCTTGCATACACTTTTCACCCATACACTCTTCACCCAGAAACTCTTCACCCAGAAACTCTTCTCGCACATACTTTTCACCCATATACTTTTCACCCAGAGACTCTTCACCCAGAAACTCTTCTTGCACATACTTTTCACTCATATACTTTTCACCCACAGACGGATCAAACTTATATTTCTAACTCACAGACTTTTCCCCCATATACCTTTCACCCAGAAACTTTTCACCCAGAGACTCTTCACCCAGAAAATCTTCTTGCACAGACTTTTCACCCAGGGACTCTTCACCCAGAAACTCTTCTTGCACATACTTTTCACCCATATACTTCTCACCCAAAGACGGATCAACCATATACTTCTCACCCACAGACTTTTCCCATATATACTTTTCACCCATATACTTTTCACCCAGAGCCCCCCCCAGACCCCCTATTTTCACTTCGTTCGCAAACAACAACTGGCCAGCTTCCCGGCCGGCTTTCGTAATATATATATATATATTTATATATATATATAAATAGCCCGGCCTGAATTGTCAGGAATGCTCTACATTCTGCTTCACAGGCCATTATGTACCTCCTCCACGGTACTTTTGGTGGTTAATTTTTGTGACAGCTGCTATGTCTACGCCTTCAAACCTCGCATTATGCGCTAGCCCTCCTTCCTCCTTCACACAAACACCTTCCCATCTGACATCACAGTGCCCGACAAAGACCCTCGAGCCGGGCGACTTTTGTCCTTCCTCCACCAACATCGACAGCAGTGGCAAAAGGCGCCTTTACCCTTACCTTTCCTATCTGTGCTAGCACTCCTTCCCCCTTCTCACAGACATCGGCTCCTCTGCCAAGCACCCCAAAAGGCTCCCCAAAATGCGGACCTAGGGGGAATCAATACCCTACCGTCACCCTTTTGCCGCATGGTACATGACCCGGAAAAACGCTCCCAAAACACACCCTTCCCCCCAAGTAATAGCGAGATTTTGGCGGACTTGGGCAAGCCCTCCCCCCAGACCCCCTTATACTCACTTTGTTCGCAGACAGCAACGATCCAGCTAGCTGGCTTTCGTAACATACGGCTTTTTCGAAAGCCCAAATCCTTCGCACTTCAAATGTGACCAGCCGAGATGCTGTTTCAGGCCATAGAATTTTCCGGTGTGCTCCATCTTCGGACAACTGTGGAACCATCCGGTAAAATCCCTGTGGGGCCTGACAATGCCAAGACTCACTTTCTTGTTACCCCGTTGATTTGAAGGTCCGCAAGTACTAAACTAAACCCCATATGTACAGTCAGAGTGGCAGAAGACACTGATTATCTCCGAGAAACATGACGAAAGCAGGGGCAAAAGCTTGGCAAACATCCAGAGCAACAGCCAGAACCACGCCTTGGGTGATTAGGTATAAATACCCATTGCTCCTCTTCGATGAATCTATCCTCGCAAGAGCAGGCCAAAACACCACCAACCCCTATCACTCGGCTCTCTTGTTTCGCCAAATCTTCACCAGCCACAAAGCGAATCACTAAAAAGTCTTGGCTCAGAATCAGCCATCGCAGCCAGAAGGCGCTCCCCAAATGCCAAGGATCCAGGTTTTTCTGGCCAAAGATTTTGTTGAAAAGTGTGCCACCGCTGCCACCGCCTTGATTTCCACTCGGATCCTGCCTGCCAGGACTGCCCATTCGGCTGTACAGCGAGGCCATCTCTGGAATCTTCAAGCGTAGCTTGTCCTCGACCAGGTACCGTATCTCGAAACACAAAGCTCACAAGCAGTGGAATCACTTGGTGATCTGAAAATGAATAGAAATATATAGAAATGAAATATAATAATATAATACATGTTTCCACGATGTTCCGTTGCTTTCGATTACTTTCCCTTTTCCCTTCAGCTTGTCCTTGGACCGTAGGCACTCCACAATAGCAATCAGCGTCGCAGCTGAAGGAGAAGATTCCACACCCAAAGCAGGCCATGCCTGACGAATTTCACCATCTGACCGTGCTGTAAGAAAATCTACAAGAAACCATGAAATTCAGTTGGATCCCAGGATATTCCCATTATAAACCATGAATAATCCTATTGACAATCCATTATCCCGTGAATAATCCCCTTAAAACTGATGACAGGTGGCACGGTAGCACTTTCATGTTGCCATCCGTTGCATCAGCAATGAACACAGCAAACATCTGCCCCACTGCCTGTGCAAAGGGAGATACGCACGCATCGAAATGGAACCGTGCTTCTACGCTCTTCGGCTTCTCTGGTGGAAGCCAGGCGAGATTCATAGGTACAACTTCTCCTCCCTGGGTTGGAAGCCTTAGGAATCTAAGGAGCACAGAGAATGGCGCTCTGCTCAATTCCCAAAGATGCCCCGAGCGCTGTCAAATGGAGTCAAGTGGCCAGGGTTTGGTGCACAGGAGCTGGGCAATTTCAGATGGCTCATCTTGGCCTTGGGGTGACTTGACATGAAAGCCATTAAACTCCTCAATGTCACGGAACTGTGCAGCTGTCATGGATCCAAAAAAAGCAAACCCGAAAATGGCTGGTTTCATGCTTGGACTGAACAAACAATCTGCAGATTGCGCTCAACACATTGTGATCATTGTGCACCCCACACCCATGCAGCTTCATGCACTACATGCAGCCCAGCGTCTATCAGGTTTGAAGAGCCACTGCGCATAGTATTCACCATGGGGCTCCAAAACTTCGACCACCTCCATCGCCAGATCTGGAGTGCTTGCAGCAGCAAGCAACCTGCGATCGACAAGACTGGAAGCTTCTGGAAGCTGCAAGTCACTCACGTCGTCTACGCTTCAAACTTGGATAGCCCTGAATTTATCTGAATATTCAAGAATGATCAAACACTGTGGCAAGGCTCTTTTAAAATTTGACCGCCTATTCCCATCTCCAATCGCCTCTCCAATTCGTCGCTGTGAAAGTCTCCTTGCCGCTCTTGTACTTGAAACACCGGAGCAGCTCCCAGCAGCATCCAAAATGCGTTCCAGTCCGCCTCCGAGTCTGGAAACAGCTATAGATGGAAAAGTCTTGTTCCCAGCAAAAAAATGTGAAGATTTCTACACCCGCCTCACTCTCCTCACTCTCCTCACTGTTCTTGTATGTGGATGCCGGAGCTAACCAGTCCTGAGGTCCCATCTCATTGACAGGACCGCTTCAATCATCAAAGCAGCAATATCCCCTCTTTGAATTTGTCCAAAACTGGGGTATACTGCGGTATACTGCAAAAAATCCACTTCGGGGAAATGATGTTCCAAACCACTGGATTTTGTCGGTTTTGCCAACATTTTCAGACAACTCCAAGTGAAGCCAAAGGGCAACGCCCACTTGATCTGCGAGTTTGCCAGGGAGTGGGCTCACATGAAGCCCCCGCCCAGTCTTTCCGCCCACCTGGCAGAGTCCGCTGATGAGATGAACAGCACTGCAGCACTGCAGGTCCAAATTCAGTCCCCAAGAATGGCCTGAACGGCCTCGCAGTCGGAGGTGCCAACAGAAGCCAGAACCTGAAGGTTCAGAGGTTTTGCGCGTGACAACTTAGATCCTCTTTTTTATGGGTTTTAGATATAGACCCAATATTGGCCCAACATGCGTACTATACCCTCAAAAAAATTGGGTCAACATCCTAGAATTCCCCGTTCAAGTTGGTTAAATCGAAAAAAATCAGTTGTTGGAAAGGCATAGCCAGGTCACCCACCACCCTGCATCGCTCGCCCTGAGCGTTTCGATCAGGGAATCCTCCGCAGCTGCGCAAGCTGGCAGAGTAGGGGATGTCCATGCAACCATTTAGGGGTTTGTCGGTGTGTCTAAAATGGGGGGATAATCCAAAATGGCCGTTATGAAAGGGACATGATGATAAATCATCAATTTTTTAGGGTACCATTTGGACAAACCCATTTTGAAGCAGTCTAAACTGATCATCCATTGGTTTTCGGACCCTATCTATTTTTCAGCCCATTCAATCAAGATGTGTACAAGTATTGCGAGTCCATAAATGGCTATTTTTATCTATTTGACATTATTTGACCATAAATTTATGCCCATTCTCTCTTGTATGCGAGTCGTTTCTAGTCCTTCTTCTCTTGGTCCTCGCAAATGGCAAGCAAATCTTTGAATTGCCTGACAGATCTGCCAGTGCAAAGAGGGTTCCGGAGATCCGTCCCAGCTGCAGTCGGTAGTCTTATCACCGTGGCCTTTCAACACATTTCAAACCTCTAAACCTGTGGGAGAGCTGGCAGAAACATATCAAGGAATAAGCTTGCCTGACAATAAACCAAGTGTGTCAATAGTATTCAATAGTCTCACTTGATGTGAATGATACTTTTCGTTCTAGATTTTGTTATAGTAGTGATGGCATCATGGCTCTGCTAACTGTCTGCATTCATGGCATATGGAGTGCCTTGTTGCTAGGAGCAGCTTCTCTGCTTCGGGCGCCTCGCCTCGGCCATGTCGTGGACAAAATAGAAAGCTGGGGCTCATGGATCTGATACCTTGTGAAAGCCATATTGGAATGGTATAGATCTAACTGATCTAACATGTTGGAGGTGCAAAATCTGCAGTTTCAGAATATGCCAGATCTTGTGGCCCTGAAATCATTCGGGTTTCCCAGTTTCTCAACATCTTCTGTTTCTGGCTCAAAGTTAGCACGTGGGACCACCAATGTTTCTGTTTATTCATGTTGATTAACCATCCAATTTTATGGGTAACCGTATTTTGTTTGACTCATTGGCAGATTTGCGTTACGACCTGTTGATCCTGTTGGAGATCTTCTGGTTGTTCAGTGCTCTCTCTTGCCCAAGGACTACTGGTGAGCACCGGCAGGAGCACATTTGTGAAGAAGGCCAGCCCATCCACCTGCTCCACTCCGAGTCCCAGTAGGAATTCTCGAACCTCTGGTCGAGCCGTTTGAGTCAAGCGAGGATCCAAGCGCTGCCCCGCACCCAACAAGGCTTCAATACCCAGCATGTCGGGTGGCACGTCGTAGACTTTGAAACCTCTGGCCTGGTGAAAGCCCAATCACTCTGGGTTTGGGTCGGGCCAGTCACTTCTAGCGTTGATCATCCAATCTTTGGGACATACCCTAAAGGCCTAAATGTTCATCCAAAGCAAATGGTCGGAGATTCAGTGTGGCCTTCCCACCATGGAGTTGAGCAGGAAAAAAAACTTTACCCCAAGCAGTCGTTCACACATGGGAGAGGATGCACATCATGAAGTGTGTCGGCCTCCTCAGCAGTCAGTGACACCAACTCGCCACCCTCTGTCGGAATGATCTGCAGATAGCGCACATCATCAGCCAATTGTGGTTTCTTCAGAGCTGCCACGGCCACAATCAGCAGCAATAGTTGCAGCACCTCAATATCCTTAGATGTTGAGACCACTTGTTTCCAAGGTCAATGCTATCTGCCTGCTGCTCAAATGTTGGAATATCTTGGAATACCAAAGAGATCTTGGCAAAACAGAAAGCCCCATCGCCAAACGGTGGATTGCTGGATGAGAAGCTTCATCAGTCAGGGCGTTCAGCTGGTCATTGGCAACTTTCTGCATGTGCAGTCGTCCCATTGCCTGGCAAGCAGAAGCCGTCCGCGGTATCACTCCAGGACCCCGATAGGTTTTACAGCAACTCAGAGCCTGCAGGCAATCCAAAGCGATGTCAGCGTCCAGAACCTGATTGACAGGTCAAGACCGCCATCCAAAACCGAAGGGAATGGAATGGATCAGATTCTATTCCAACATGTGTTCTTGTCATGGTCATTCCACTTCTACGAGGAATTCCCAGGTACCTACTATAACAACCAGTAGTTCAAACCACCCAAAAGAAATGTGGATGACCAGACTCCCCTCAGGCATCGGAGGATGGCCAATCACCAGAGGCATCTTTCACAACCAGCTTTCGACCGAGCAGCAGGAACCCTCAGTCCTTCAGCAGCGCGGGCTGGCATGCCACCCACTTCCACATAGCGATCAGCCTGCAATTTTGAGCGACACAATTTGTGACTAATGCCATCGATGCTAATGCCATACTAATGCCATCTAATATCATCTAATGCCTATGCTTGATACATCTTGATACAATTTTGCCGCAACGGCCTACGTTTGCATCTGGGGGCCCGTTCAGATAAGTCTGCAAGCCCATGCACATCCCAGAGCCGCAAAGCAATTTGATATCTGAATCTCTACCAAGAACTGACTGTAGCACTGCAGCAATGATAATTACCGGATATGGGTATGGATCAATACCTATACATACCATTTTTAGGGGATGAACATCCATTTACCAGCTATTTTGATGTTCACCAGGGGGATAGGGTTTTGACCCAATTACCGGATATCAAAAGAGCAGAACCTCCGACTCTTCCTGCCATGACAAGCCTGTGCTAGCAGCAACTCGATGCTCTGCTGCAGGTGCGACAAGCTGGCCTGGTCCCAAGTGGTAAACATCCCTCCAAACCACAACAAAAAGCTGGCAAGCGGCTGTTTTTACCATAAATTCTAACGGAATCACTACAGAATGTGGCTAGACCACACCTATTGCATGGCGCAGTTTGACTTAGTTGTTCTTTCCAACTAAACATGGAGCAACGGAACGGAACAAGGAAATACTGTAGCCAGTCACCAGCAGCCATGAAAAAAAAAAGGTAGAGGCCATGGTCGCCATGGTGCTGGAACTCCTTCCGGAAGTTCCGCACGCACAGCACGCCGCGGTGTGACTAGTTCCAAACGCCATGCGGTCTCCTGAAGTGACGATGAATCACTGGGCAGGTGGGTCGAGGGTCGAAGATGTCGCAGAAATGGGGACCTCCCACCCAAACCCATGGATTTTATCAGTATCAACATTGCAAAAAAAAAGTGGGACATCCACAACTGGACTCTCTGTGCTGAACTTTCTCTCACTTGAATGTGTTTGGGATCCGCGTTCGGGATCCACGTTTGCGTATGAAAGTCCTGATCATGCACGTCTTCACTGCCACCCTCGGAACCAGACTCCTTGACTCCTGCGAAATGGGTCGGTCACATCCAACAGACACCAGCAGAACAAGTGGACATCCAAACCATGGAAACCATGAAAAACCCATGAAAAAACCATGAAAAACCATGTGATTTGCCTGGACACGGAACTCGCACCAGAATCACGGCAACATCCATCACTGCCCGAAGAATCTTCACATCTGTCTCTTGGAAGAAGTCTGTTGCATCGCCTGCGGGCAGTTTGCCCAGTCACCCAGCTATGGTTGCAGTAGTTTCACAACACAACTTGTTTCACAACACAGCTATGCTGGCTATGCTGCACTTGGACTTGATCCACCAAGGTCAAAAATCAATGAAATAGATCAGGTGCCATCCCATGAACAAGTTACCCAAAAATGGCCTGGTCGGGGTATCGAGGTATAGAGAGGCACCAGCACGTTGCGAGCAGCTTCGATGCCAGCTTCAAGCTGATTCCAAGCCGTTCCTCACAACCACGGTCTAGTGACACTGCAGTTTAACTCATCACCTCCAAAAACAGCCCACCGAGCAACTGCACAAGTCCCCAAAACCTGGTGGTGGAGCTCCATCTCCCACCCAAATCTCATCCCATATCAGATGCTCTGGGGTTAACCGGTTAACCTGTCAGCGCACAAAATGAATGTCGATTGAGGCCAGAGCCTGACTCGTTTGGAGCGTCCAATCCAGCAGCTTTCAAGGCAGCTGCTGCAAAGATCTTGGCCGCTTCTGCGTATGCATTTGGGACTTGGTCTCGGATTCGCCTGAGCAGCTCGGAGTTTCTACAAAGAGGGCTCAAATATTTTGGTAAGTACAATATGTACACGGTGCCTATATGTATCAATCACAGACATATACAGTAGGGACCATCATAGAAGTACATGGAAGCCCTTAAATCTTTCATTGTCATTTCATCACGACTGTTTCTGTCACCGGTTTTCGTCCAGGTGCTGGTTGAAGACAGCCTCCGTAATGGCTTCCCGGGAGGATGGGACCCTCCAATCCGCTTGGATCAGAAAGCGAAGGCCATAGGATCGCAGTGGCAGCCAGGCGTAGGCTTGCTCCACTCCTCGTCGGCTCAGGTCGATGCTCCCCGAAACCAACTGGGTTTCTCCGAAAGTTGCGGGGGAAAACACCCTAAATCAATGGATTTTGATCATTTCAGTCACATCAAAACTGGGATCCTTTTCAAGCAAAGAACCAGATTCGACTGGGTTCACTCCTCTCAGTTTCAGTACGGACTGGACATTTTTGATGTATGAAGATGGAAGGGGCTAAGTCAGATTGAGATCCCTCTAAAACAGGATATTCCGCTGGACACAGCAGGGATCAGGATTCCCCAGCCAGGCCTGCTGGCTTGTCCAGTCGGAAGGCCAGCTTCCTGAGGCTACATGTGGATGGACTTGGGTTTCTCCTCAAGCATCTCCGGATGTCAAAAAGAACACTAGTAACAGTATCAGTATAAGTATAAGTATCACTCTTCTTTCGCCCGTCATTTCTTTGAAGTTGCCCGGTGGCGTTTCCACGCCAGAGTTCCTACGACTGGCCAGTCAAACAAAAAATGGGGCCTAAAGGCTTCTCGGTTTTCAAGGGCCAGGCCAAATAAAATTGGAAAATGCAAGCTGCGGGAAAAACGTAGTAGGGCCGGGGGGGCCAAAAGCTTGCGGACAAATGACTCAAACAATGCAAGTGATACAAGACATCACTCTTCTTTCGCCCGTCATTTCTTTGAAGTTGCCCGGTGGCGTTTCCACGCCAGAGTTCCTACGACTGGCCAGTCAAACAAAAAATGGGGCCTAAAGGCTTCTCGGTTTTCAAGGGCCAGGCCAAATAAAATTGGAAAATGCAAGCTGCTTCCATCTCTGTTCTTCTGCACTGCAAATCAAGAAATTAGGTAACGCCAGCGGGAATCTTCTCAGGATATAAACTCAAAAGCACAGTCATGCAATGCGGCTCCAGAAAAGACACTAAGCTTCGGGCATGGGGAGACAACTGGTGTAAGAAGAGCTGAGCTGCTACTTCTTGAACAAAGAACTCTAAGGTCTTTGTTCTAGCCCAGGGCCCACGCCATGTTAGCTTGGGTATGTCTTCAGTGTCGATATACTGTTGAGTAGCACCAGACCCACGCAAAACCCCCGGTGTAGCACCTCTGCTAGTTTGACGCCGGGGTATGTGCATGAAATCCATCAACAAATTCCACTGCCGTCTGAATACGGCCATGCTCGCATCAAGCAACTTGCTTTGCAAAGGAAGGCTGCCAAAGAAACATCTCACCAGCAAAATCACTGCGGGGTCGTCAATCTTTGCATGTGGCCGCCTGGCAAAGCGGGCTGTCTTTGGATTACGGACGTGGATGTACATCACCTGCTCACGCAAAAGTGCATCCTCTAGAAGAACCACATCGTGGCGCACCATCTGTATGAACTCGTTGGGGTGTAACATCCCTGCAAAGCCAATGCTGATAACACCAACAAAATGTTGCCACCCCCAAAGCAGCC
Organism: Cladocopium goreaui; assembly: GCA_947184155.2. Lineage (NCBI taxonomy): Eukaryota > Dinophyceae > Suessiales > Symbiodiniaceae > Cladocopium > Cladocopium goreaui. The sequence continues at coordinate 1,441,559 of CAMXCT020000446.1, forward strand.
CAAGGCAAAGCAAGGCTCGAATAATGGGAGCAGACAGGACAGCATGACACTGTCCCGGCTGTTCCAACTGCCAAACCCTGTCCACATGCCAGGCGCCTCCAAGCAAAGATCTAAACTCCGATCTAAACCTTTGGATTGCAGTAATTGTGTACACAAGTTGATAGCGAGGGCGTCCAGCTGCATATAGCATGCGCCCATAGGCCCTGAGACTCAGGTTGCACATCTCAGGACTCTCAAACGCTTGATCATGTGACATGCCTAGCTCCCGCTGGAGCCACTCATTAAACTGGCAAAAACAGCTCTGCATTCGCTGGGTGGTGGCGCGCGAAAGCCCGCCAAACAGGTCCAGCTCTCCACGGGGATGGTAGGCCCTAGAAGCAGGCCCTGGATTTCGTTCCACATCTCCAGCTATCAACAGCAGTAACCTGACCCAGCGCCCTACAGGTCGGGTCCACTTGGACGTTTCCAGCATCAACTCAAAGGGGCGTAGCTCACCCCTTTGTAAAGCCAGAATCCAGCTAGCAGGCTTGGCAGTGGGAGGCTCTATGTCGCGCCCACGACTTGGGCCATCAGCTCTGTTCCAAGCCGACCTGACATGCAAACAACCGGGATAGAGTCCTCCTCCAAGAACACAGCCTAAAGCGCTGCGCAGCACCCGAGACAAGGCTCTACTGCTGCTGCGCCCCTTGGCTGCGGCTCCCATGGTGACACGGCTGTCTAACAGCCCAAGCAGCCTATGCCCTCCCCAACGTTTCGCACTATGCTTCAACCATGACTTATAGACTCTGCATTCCAGCACGTTGATATGGCCACCTTTCTTGAAGCGGTATCTGAACAGCTCTTTGTACTGCAACGTCTCGCACAAATCTGCCACCCAGTCCGGATCTTCGAACCATGCGCGCAGAATGCTGCGGTCTGAAGCCCTGGTTACCAAAGTAGGCCTCTGCAGCAAGCGCACCTTACGTTGGTGCAGAGTCTCATCCGCAGCGAAGCGGCGATGGGCGGCCACACTGCCCATAGCCATTTTCTCACAAAGGGGTATGGGATAAGCGGCAGAAAAAGAACTAAGTGCTTCACCCACTCGAGGCTCTTTGCCGTAGACGGCTCGGCAGCTAGGGTTGCAGCGCCGATCAAACTCCGAAATACCTGCACGAGTGAAGCTGCCCTCAATGACAAAATGCTGGTTTTTGAATGCACATGTACACCTGCTCTCCAGGCTCAAAAGCCATGGTTTGTTGTGAAGCCACTTGGATGGCTTCATAAATCCACTGCCGAATGAACAAAAGGGGAACTTTGTGATAATGCATCCCAGAGATAACAACACACGGAAAATGTGCAACTCGAACATCACTGAACTGCCAGGTTGTTCCACCGAAATAAAACAGCCTGCAGAAAGCGCCAGCATCAAAATAAACGCGGTGCGAATAGCCAGTCTGGTCTGTTCCCAGGTCAGCTCATCCAGCATATCAAAGCCGGCAGGTTGAGATTTGCTCCTGAGACGGGGTCTTCGCAGCGTCCCAAATGACCAACAAGGAGGAGCTGCATGCCACTCCTTCACCTTCCCTTCAGCTGCTAAGTAGGCCAACTCAAGAAAGGTCTTTTTATCACTAAGGTCCCCAAAACGAACCCCTTGGGCATTTCTTTCAACACCTGGATGAACATGAAGACCCACCTCAGCATGGCAGCGGCTCCAATTCGCCTGGCCGGCGAACAACTCGATGCAGTAGTAGGCTGCTCGCTCCACGTCTTCACCTGCAGCAGATAAATTCAAAACCGCAGTGGATCCAAACTCAGATAGGTCAGGATCAACATGGCCAAACGTCTCCGTGTGATCCAAACCCAATTCATGTAAAACCAGATTGGCACCGGACTGAAGCTGAGTGTAATATCCCCGCTGTTCAGTGTGCCTCCAGATCTCCTCAACCGCCACATGGCCCAAAAAATGCCGGCAAATCGCACCGCCACTCGGCGAAGCATCCATCATGAACACTTCAGGACAGATACTGGTACGCAAATCAGTCTGAAACAGTGGCCCCAATATCATGAGGTTGATCAGCTCGTTGATGCTCTGTCGCGACAAAGTAAACGGCTCATCCATGTGTATGTCAACCCCTTCATGAAAAACAGATTCCAAAACGGAAAACCCCACTCTGCGAAAAAGTAACACGTGAACCCAGGTGCCAATGATGCTTTGCAAAATGCGCCGAGTGGTCCGTTGCTTTTGAACCACGATGGCCGTCACAAACATCAGCATAGCAACTCGACTCCGAGGAGCGGAAACGCGCCCCAAAACCCCGTCAACTTCAGCACCCAAAACTGTTGCACTAGCAGCCTGCCGCTGTCTTTTGCCCGGATGGGATGTAAGACCCACCTGCTGGTAAGCCATGTCCGAGTTCGCAAAGACCTCTTTGTCCCGCGTCTGTTGGTCGCTCAGGGGAATCAGTTTGGATACCTTTTGAAGACCAATGTGATCATCAATAGTCAACAGTTCATAGAAGGGCCCACGTGGGATGGGTTGCCTGTAGGCTATGATTTCATGCTCCAACAGACAGCCAGCTAACTGACGCAACAAGTTGAAGTGGCTCTGCTGCGCAATCTCAACTGCAAGCCCATCGCCCATTGCCAACGTGCCCAAACAGATGTATAACTTCTGCCCAGCAAACTTGGGATCAAAACAGTTAAGATGACAAACTTCGGAACTATCGAAAACCATCCCAATAGCATTGCGTGCGGCCCTATCTTCAGAAACTTTGAAAGTGTAGTAAAACTCACACAAATCATCTGAAGAAATAACCAGGTTCTCATGAGCTTCAAGCCGCAGCAGGCAAATCAGGGCTCCGGGTGCCAGAGTCTTGGTGAAGTTGGTATAGGAAAGCTGCCGACTGTTGATAACAGTGGGGTTCACAATCAGCCTGTCAAATTGTTGATCCTTACTAACTGCAAACATCCCGACGGCTTCATCACGCCGAATGCTATCACATGTCACCAGTCGGCACGCTCCTAATGCATCCCACTTCTGCGCCAACTGCAGGAGCTCTGAGCGCTTACAATGCACCTGAGCCCTTGTCATCCGTGGCCAGTCACACTCTGGAAGCCGGAGCACATCAGGCCGCAAAAACGCACTGTGAACAACAGGATCACTCAAAAAAGGCAGGGGATCAAATGAGGGACCCAACTTCCACTTAATACGTTCAGCCAAGATCTCCTTTGTGACTGTGGTGGCCAACGGAACGCGCGATGGCAAAGTCTCAGGCTGTAGGCAGCCAGAGTCCACTATGGAACCCGTATCGCCCTTCTGCTCCGAAGTACAGCTAGATCCATTTTTTGGGGTTTCACGTTTGTTGTGGGAAAACCCATAGGGGTCAATTTTGGAGGAAACAGCATCTAAAAAACTTTGAAGGTCCCTGTGCTCAAGTTCAGAAACTGCACTCAGCTCAAAGGACGTCTTGCACAAATTAGCCAGCTTTTCCGCCGCCCGACCAAGTTCGTCAACGTCGACGTCCGGGGCTCTCACAAAGTGATCGATCAAACCTTCCAGACGCTCAAGCATGACGTGTTGGCCATCAGAAATTGGGGCGCCAAGACAAGCCGCCGCAGGTGGAGAAAGGGGGCAACCCAAGCTCAACCAGTTCAGGCTCACTACCACATATTGCAGGCAGTAAGCCTTAGTCTCCAGCAGTCTCTTGCGCCGTCGTCTCTTTGGGGATAGACGCTGGGAGGCCGTCCAATACCATCTGGGAGGAGGACAAGGCCATAGATCGGTTCCAGCATTGGAACCGTCTTGGTGACGGGAAGGTTGCAAGCTCCTACGGCAAAACTCGCCAAAACCTGTATGGGAGGCTCCAGCGATCCGCAGGACAGCACGAATCATTTCACTGCATCTAATTTGAGCAGGCACCTTAGTTCCTGTTATGTTAGCGTCAGGAACATGACTGCCCGATTTGGGCTGCCGGGTGCCCGGCTTTTGGGGGGGCTCAGGATGCAACTGGAAGGAGGAAGTGGCGGTGACGCCTGTGCGCCTGCCGAGGCTCTCAAACCCCCGACCGGAAGTCGCAGAAGGGCCAAGGACCCCCCGCGCTGATGTAGAACAGGTCGGCAAGGGGCGAGGCACCGAGGCAGCAAGTGGCACTTCACTCCCGCCAGTTGCATCCGTCAGACCGCCTCGGCCGACTCGGCGGTTCCGCCGCCGCCTTCTTTTCCTTTGTTCTTCTTCTTGGGCCACGGCTTTTTGGGCACCGGTGCATCGACCTGCGCTTTTGCTGCGGGGACCGTGGCATCCTTGTCCGTATGTCGAATCTTGCTTTCCAGGAAGTCCAAATCCCGAAGATAGCCCACATTGGCTGCAACCCAAGAGGGATTGCATAGCCGGCTGAATGGTTTGAGCGAGCTGCGCGCTCGGGGCATCTGAACCTGAGAGAAGTTGGGTTCGGGCAACCCTGTCAACAGCCAGGAAAGGCTTGTCTTGCCTTCGTCCAAAGCTGTCTGCTCCACAAAGATCAGGCCTTTGGCTCCAAAACCGGCCACCTCCCTGTTTCCTGTGCGCTGGCCCGTCTCGTAAGCTGACGCCATCAGATACCCCACCTGAGTCAGCAGACGGAAGGAGCCAAGGGGGACACGCTTCTCCAGATAATCCCGGAGGAGCCCGGGCGACAGTTGGCGGCATTCAACCCCAGCTCCATGAGGGCGTTGTTCTCTACGACCTGAGCTATCGACACCAGATTGTCGCTGATCTTCAGGAAGGCCTCTCGGGCTAAGCAACCCTTGATCCCACTGGAGGAACTGCCAGGTTTTCGTTTCCACTGCTGAGAGCCGCGTGGATGGCATCCTGGGGCTGTCGGGCCGCCACTTGCTTTTGCAACAGGGTCACCTGTTGCATCTGTAGAAACAACAACTTCTGCATAGGATCGGGGAAGGCATCCACTGTCAGCTGCGCCAGCTCGTCGCCATCGGTCGCCCCCAACTCCTGCTCCTGCTGGAAAGTCTCGAATGCATCTCCCTCGTTTGGTGTGAGCCCCAAGGCGCGATCGCGCCTCTCGTGGCCACCAAGACGCGGCGGTCCCGCGCCTGCTAAACTGCGGAGGCGCTCCATGGTTTGAGCTGGTACGCCTGCAGCTTTGGGCATCGCTCCCAGCAGGCCGTGGGCAGGCTGGGAAGGTGGATGAATCGCCGGGGCGGCTCGCTGCTGCGCCAATGAAGCCAGCTGCACCTCGAGGTCTTGAATATGAGCTTGAAGCTGCTCCACCGAATGCACCTGTCCCGGATCGGCTGCCGTGGCGGCCTCTGCTTCCACTACGATGGCCTCTTCGCAAGACATGTATTCGCCAGCAGCCTCCTCGTCCATGGTCTCTGCAATCCAGGCCTCCGCAGCGAAGAGCGCTCCTTCCCTGGAGGGACGGCATGTCACCCCGTCGTGCACGAACTTCAGACGGAACAAAGCGGCCTCGCCACGCAAACTTGAAGCTCTTTTGAAAAACTGCAGGGCGGACCAAGGGCAATCTACCAAAACTGCATCCACGGTCCCTAATGCTCGGCCTCGGGCATTCTCCATCTGGACTGAAGTCTGGTGGTGGGCATAAAAGTCGAAGGGACCGGCCATCTCGAAGAAGTCCGCCACCTCCGCATCTCCCGGCACCAGAACCATAAAGCCCCCGGCCCTGTACCTGACCACATACGCCTGTGCCTTCCACAAAACTGTGCCATCGACTGCCGTGGCGGAGAAATGCAGGGCTGGAAGCAGCCCCTTCGCCCGTGCTTCCACCACACGGGCCTCGATGTCGGCCTGAGCTAGTCCTCCCGCTCCAGCGGCCATAGCGCCTGAGCTCCCAACACGTAAGCTTCTGCCTCAGCACGCGATGGGAATGCGTGCGAGACGCTCCGAGCGTGGAGCTGGCTAGCTCCCGGCAGCCGAACTGCCTGATAGTAGGCTCGGGCACTGTGACAAATGCACGGCTCAACACCAGGAGCCCCTCTCAGCACCACGTAGATCCTGTTGCTCACCCCAATGTCAGGTGAACGTTCAAACGTTCCAACACCCTCCAACTTGTTCTTGGCAGCCAACCCAGCTCGCAAGGCTCGCCCCAACCGGGCTCGCACAGTCCAAGCTCCCACCTCTGCAGAGAGATGGCGCTGCAGGTGTTCCACGCACTGCAGATCAACAGCTAAGATCTCAGCTGCAGTGGATGCCTCGAGTAGGGCCTTTTTCCACTCAGCTGACCACTGGCGGGAACCGCCAACAACACTCCAGGCACTGGAACCGGTAGGTGAGGATTCAACTCGTTCCCTGGCTGCAGCAGAACCTGCGGCAGCGGCCCGAGGGCCAGCAAGGGATATCTCAGAGGTGAATCCGTCTCCTGAGGTGCTACTCCGACGTCTCACAGAGATCTCGAGTTCACCTATCCACAACGTGAGCTCGTCCACCTGTGATTCACTCATTCAAGTCTGCCGATACTCACCCAACCTGCTTCGGAGTTGAACGGCTCGACTGCTCAGCGTTTCGGGCACTGAAGGTGCTAAAACGTTCACACCACTTTGCAACAGAAAAAGGAGAATCTTCCTGCACCCTTGGGAAAAGCACAAGGCAGCTATGACCAAACCGGTCACCAGTCCTGAAATCCAGCCTAGTAGGATCAGCAGCAAGGTGGTGCCCAATCCAAAGCCGGAGCAGTCTCCAGAGGGCCAGAAAAGACGGAACTCGCGCAGGAGTTCGGCAGCACCCCACAGGTGCATCAGCGATCTTGACCCCAAAAGCTTGCGGACAAATGACTCAAACAATGCAAGTGATACAAGACATATCTGCGTATATTTATAATCTCCACCTATATCTCAAGTTATTCATGTTTCGAAAATCATCCCTCCGAATTGCCAAGGCGCAGCTCTGTGACTGCTTCACTTTCAAGTTGCACTGGTTCGGTGTAGACCAACCACCGCTCTTCTGTCACTTCCTGTACCTTACAGTGACACAAAACACAGCTACAGGGTCTGAAGGAATTGAACAACAAGAAAGACACCTCATGGATTAAGCACGGAATTCATCCATACTGAACGCATTCCTACCAGTACAGCCTGAAACTTCCACCCCGAAGCAAGATTCTTCACAGGACAATCTGACCTCTCAAATCCTTATTTTCCAAAATTCAAACCGTGTCATAAAACAACTAGTGCTTCGATTGCAGAATTGGCTTGAACCGGAATTAGTACTTGTACTTATGATCTTATAAAGAGGACATGCGCTCAGTCGACCTGACCTTTCTTGCTTAACTTACGACTCATAACTTATAACTCATAACCCCCTGGTTGTGGCAGGTCTTTCGATTCGACGCTTTGACACGGCTGAACCAAGAGTTGGCTTGATTCCACCACGCTGCGTTGGAAGACTCCTCGGATTTCAGCTTGATTTCCTGCCAATTTGATTCAAAGGATGGTCCCACAAACAGCTCGAGCTCTCTCCTTTAGAAGCGTGGAGCTCCCCTCATTTTTAATGGGACTCTTTTCCATCATGACCATCAACATACCCAACAGGCTGAAAAGAAAACACTGAAAGCAAGTTCTCCTGGCAGGACCCGCCGACATCGCTTTCAAGCACTTCCTTTGTCATGGTTCGAGTTTTTCCGCTGCTGCTGTCAATAGCCTGTCCGGCAAGTGGGATGCAAAGCAACGTTGTCTCATTGGGAAAGGGGGACTTCGAACATTAACTGACTATCTGCTCCAAGAAAAAGCAAAAAGGATGCCTGGAACATGCAACAGCTGCTTCAAAGGTCCTGTGGGTGTGTCTGAAAACGATGTATAATTACTCCCAAATGGCAATGTGCGTAGCGACGAACCTCATGTAGAATACACAAGCAGTCCACTCTGCCTGGACACATTCTAATTTCTGAAGGAAAAGCAAAAGAGTGGGCCGCATATCTTTCAAAGCTCTGGTTGCAACATCATTTGCTCGAAGACCGCGCTTCTTCAATGGTCCTGGCTTGTAAAGGCACAGCCACCGGGAGGCGAACAAAAGTGTGAAGTAGAAACCTGGACAGCTGAAAACTAAGAGGTAAAAAATCCATCGACGTCGTCTATCACCTTCCAGCAAACCACAAAGCTTCTCCATCTTCAGCACCCAACATGCATCTCCTGCTGAACTGCTCAATGGGAGGACCAGCCGAGTCCCAGTTTGTCTTGATACTGGAGTCAAAGGAAAGGGAAGCAGCGATCCCAAGCCATTCCTGTGCATTGCTGTCTCCATGACAAATCTCAACAAACCAATGTAGGGTGATGCAGTGGCATCAAAAAACTGAAAAGATCTTAGAACTTTGTCTTGTCAGGGACAGTGACGCCACAGCAATCATGCCCCAAACAAAGGGATATTCATCCCATATCATCAAAATGCGAAAAAGAGCCAACAGTCGGGATGAAGGCTGATTCATGTTCTGTAGCGATAGCGCTATCAGTTACAGAAAGAGAATTGGTTGTGGTTGATGAAATCGGAGGAGCTGGTATCGGAGTGATTCGGGTCTTTTGCCGCAATCGGAATCTGACAACTGGAGTGCTGGAAGTGTCAATGTTACTGGATGATGCCGATGACGCATTAGAAGTCGACGTGGACGAAGAAGCGGATGCAGAAACATTGCTAGTGGCTCCGTGTAGTTGTGAAAGAAAAAGCACTGCATCATCAGGATGGGAAAGTGCAAATTCCAGTGATATCCAATTTGCCGGCAAATGCATTCCATCAGTAGTAGGGCAATCCGCCCTCTGCATGTTATGTCGGTTATCCCAAGGCCATGATTTGCAACATTTCAAACACTGAATGCGGCCTACGGCTGAAGGCCCTTTTCTATTAACTGTGCCATTCCAAGCGAGCTTATGATTATGGCAAAATTGCGCCATGTCCGTGAAAAGTCCAAGAAGGCGACGGGGATTGTCTGAAAAGCCAGGTCGATCTAGCCATTGGGTTTCAGGTAGATTTGCCTGAGTACATTTTGTTTTCGAGATTTTTAGGCGGCGGTGGCGAACTTCTGTGACATGTTTTCCACATTTTCTGCAATAAATACCATCGCCACCGGGAATGCCAACAATATAATGACCGTTCTCATGGAGACCCTCGGAAACTGACCGATTGTGTGAAGGTGTTTGGGAAGATAAACTGGTAGGGTCGATAGCTGAATCAAGCGGCTGTTCCCCTTGAAGGTACATGCGGATAGTGTCTTGCCAAATGTCAATGATGGTGGATTGTATGAGTGTCAAATGCTCAGAGAGGTCGAAATCGGCTGGAGTCAAAATAGTGGCATATTGAAAGCAGGGTTTGGATTTCTGAATTCGTTTCAATAAATGATGGATGGGTTGTCTTTTAATGATATGATGAGTACAGTTCCAAGAAATATGCTCTATTGTCTGTGGTCCGCCAAGTTCACAATCACAGTCAGTGGTTTGATTGACCCGGTGGCGTGTGACCACGTCTTGGGTCATGAGCCCTCCTGTGAGCAAAAGGCGAAGAATTGCCGCACGCATTCGTGCCTGTTCCATCTGGATGGTGGTCACTGCATCAGTAGATCGACCTTCATTTTCTAGGCATCGTAAATATTGTAAGGTCTCTGTGCGGCAAATTCCTTTCTCAATGCCCCTAAAGGATGGTCGATCTCGAGACACTTTCCTCCATTGTTCGATTCTCCAGACATCTCGTATGTGATGTAGCCACTCACCGTAGTCGGATTGGGTTCGGGTGAACATGTTTTTGACCACACCAACGAAACCTGGAAGAGCATCAACTTGTCGAAGTCGTGCAATTGGCCCATCATTTGACTTCAACGCTGATGAGTGAAAGAGAATACGAAAGGTGGCAACCCGATCGGTGGCCCACATAACTCTCCAGACTAAGGTCAGACCATCAACAACTCGACAGAAGAAAGGGTTCAAACTAGGTGAGGCCAGAAAGGAGAAGTACAAAGATGGATTGGCATGATAATAATCACGGCGGAGCAAACATCTCATTATGGCGGATCGTAATTTAGTAAGTTCGTTCTCATGAGTCTTAGTCTCTGGCAAGCGATGAGTGCCAGCGCCCCAAGTGAATTGTGAACGAGTTCTGGATAAACATCCGCAACGATCGTGCCATGAAGATGGAAGATGGCGCGCTCTTTGTGCTGTTTTCAACCAGGCATTCATACGTTGTAGCTCCAAGGTGGTGGGGGACACAGAATCATCTGACCTGGAAACAAAGGACCCGCCAACGAGCCGAAATTCATCAAGATGAGTGATTCGTCAGAAATGGAACCTTTAACAGCGGTGGAACCAAAAGTAAAACATTTCTTTGCGTTAATTTTACCACCGGTGGCATTGACAAATTTTGTGGAACAAGAGTAAACATCACGACAGGCTTTGATCAAGGCTTCAGGAGAATCTTCCATGACGGTGACAGAAACATCATCAACATAGCTGCGGGGGAAACAGGGAACTGTAGCTTCAAGCGATCGTAACCATATATTGCAAATTGCGTTCATGGACAACATTGCCAATGGGCACCCCTGCAAGATGCCTCCGTACAAAGGCTGTGATGCATCGAGGGAAGCACCAAGTTTATAACGGCGGGTGGCATTCCTTAACATGTGCATATATGGTCTAAAAACACAACCAGGCATGGACATTTTAGACAAAATCTTACCCAGAAGCTCACGAGGCACACGATCAAAAGCCTTGGACAGGTCAAAACTGAGTCCAGCAACATGGGCTGCGGAGGTAACTTCCAAATCCAAAGCAACATCAAGGAGCAGAGGTTCAGCACCCCGCGAGGTTCGTCCGCCCCACATACCTTTGTGTGCAAATAGTTCTTGCCAACGGGCGTTGAGTTGACAAGCACGAATGCGAGCCCATGTTCTGTACAAAACACTGAGAACCGTGATGGGTCTGAGATCAGTGGGAGTTTCGGGGGTCTCAGAAGATTTTGGGATGAGGGTAGTAAAGCCTGAAATTATTGAAGAAGGCCACACACCAGTTTGCTCAACGGCTAATAATATTTGACAAAGACTATCGATGACCCATGGTGCCGCATGAGAAAGTAATCCCTTCCTCCTAATACTAAACCCCCCCCCTAATACAAAACACGGCAGGTAGTTTTTAGTATTAGGGGGGTATTTATTATTAGGGAACCAAATCGAAGTCATGTTAATTAATTAATTAAATTTCCTTATATAACGCAATTAAAATATTGCCAAAAATGGCAGTTCGAAGCTTACCCCTAATACTAAATTAAAACCCTTAATACTAAAAACTATTTTTTCCGATCTCAAAATCAATTAAATTTCCTTATATAACGCAATTAAAATATTGCCAAAAATGGCAGTTCGAAGCTTACCCCTAATACTAAATTAAAACCCTTAATACTAAAAACTATTTTTTACGATCTCAAAATCAATTAAATTTCCTTATATAACGCAATTAAAATATTGCCAAAAATGGCAGTTAGAAGCTTACCCCTAATTGCTAGAGTAGCTAGGCAGCTTGGAGTGAGGGATTGGGACTAGGCCCCCCTAATACTAAACACCCCGGGGTGAACTAGTTTTTAGTATTAGGGGGGAGAACCCACAAATGGTAGGTTGATTTTTAAATTGTTTTTTAAAGGGGATCAATTAAAAGTCAAATTGGCCAAACTGAAATTTTCGGAAATTGGAGATGGATGCCTGTTTTTAGTATTAGGGGGACGTTTAGTATTAGGAGGAAGGGATTAGTTTGAGGTCAATATGACTCCATCCATCCAAACCAGGGCTACTCTCTTTCATTTTGTAAATTTCATCTCGTAACATCTGCCCAGTCAATGGGGGAAGATCGACATGAAAAGCTTGAATGTATTGCTCATATCGAGCAAAGAAGGAGTTATGGTCTGGCTCGCTGTTGCGGAAAAGGTCAGTGATGGATTGCCATGCCAATCGCACAGCACGAAATTGCTCATTAATGTTTGCAGTGGGTTTACCATCTGTCCCGGCAAAACACGTGTGCGACGCCGCAAAGGAATCTTGGCGTAACCATGCATGCTGAGCTTTAACTGAATGTTGGAGCTTATGTTTCCAGGCCTTGATACGGTCAGCTTTATCTTTAGTTTGCAAACTTAACAAAGCTCTGTCAGCGGCAATCTTTACAGAATGAGCTCTTTCACTAGAAGGTGCAAATTCGAAAAGTGGGGCAACACTTGCAGCAAATGACTCAGGCAAAAGCGATAGCGAAGCATGTGCCTGCGCCCAAGTGCGGACTGCTAACTGTCCCCAAGGACGTTTTGTAATCTCGTCCATGCGACAAATTAGTTTCCAGAGTCGTCTGGCATGAAGAGTAGCTGCACTGTCAAAATGAGAAACAGGCCACATGGCATGTGCGTCCACACGCACACTCCCACGTCCTTCTGTAAACTTGGCATTTTCATCCACATGAGTCCATAATGTTTTCAGATGAGCTTCAGCATAGTTACACCATAACTTATAGGCAGATGCAATATCACCTTTTTGCAGGAAAGCCGAAAAGTTTTTCCCCAATTGTAAAACAGGTGAGCTTAATGGGGTTGGAAACTGGAATTTTGGTGGTAAGGATGTCATAGTTCGGTTACGATGGACAGTCTGGGAAATGACTTGAAGTGAGAATGTGCATTGCAAGCTTGCATGGTCAGATATACAACTGCCAATAGAAAATGATGTAAACGCATTGAAAGCAAGTGAGTTACAAAAGATATGATCAATGGCGGAGCCTTTTCCTTTGAAACACGTAGAAGTGGTGGCAGAATTGCATAAACTAGGGAGATGAAACCAATCAAATTGGGTCATGCGCTGAAGGACCGAAGATTCATCCAGTTGTAGATTCAAATCGCCTCCACAGAGGGCGGGAAGGCCGCGAGAAATCGAATCCTGTAAGGCACTTTCAATAAGGGCATGAGTCTGGCTTTTTAAACCATGGTTCCATCGAGCGCCACTGTAACCATAGGCATTATATATTAGAATCTGTCGGGATCCATCGCCTATTTGCAGAGAAAGAACAACCAAACGTCCCTCCTGGAAATACTTATAGCATGGAGAACTTGCTGAAATTGAAATTAATTTGGCATGCCACGTGGATCCAGTTCTGACAAGGAATCCAACGCCACCTTTTTTCCCGGAGACTGGGGCTCCCCAAAATTGTTGATATCCGTCACCCCCGGCATGCACGCTGACAACAGAGATTTCGGTGCCGGGGAACTGAAAAGATCTTAGAAGCCTGCAAAAGCCAAGAAACAGCGCATCAGCATCAAAGTGGAAATGATATCGACCAGAATGAATCACCGGAGTCGCAGTCACCAGAAATACCTTGGAGAATGTTCTGCACTCCAATGCTTGCAACCAGCATTTCTGAACTTCATCCCAATCACACAGCGCATCCAAAAAGTCAAGTCTTTTGCCAATGTGAAACATTTTTTCGAATCTCGTATCTTGGCGTCAGGATACACTGGCATGAATATGACATTGTGTACGGTAACATAAAGGTGCTCGCAAAGCCACTGATTTGAAGCCAATACCCTTTGCCCCGATGAAGCGTTTCTCGCGAGCTTTTTTGGTCGACTTGTCAATGTCGCAAATGGCTACCACGTTCTTTTCCTGCGTTGGAATTCTGAACCCGCTGCTCATGACTTGTGCCATAGACATTCCACACCTAACATTTTGATCCCAGTTTTTCTAGGGGCTCTTCATGATAGCAGGCATTTCAACTTATATAAATCCATCTTGACAGAAGGTGTCTCTGACACACGTTCACTTGACATGCCAATTGTTTCTCAAACCGCTCCTGGAAACCGGCTTCATTGTGTTCCACCACCAACAGCCCATCCACTGCGGATGGTGGGGCAAAGCTGCTGAAGTCTGCGAAGTGGTCCTTCCTGAAAGCCATGGCTGACAGGAGGCCAGACTCAGAAGAAGTTGCTGAATGATCCCCGATGTTGTTTCAGAAAAGGGTGTCTTAATTTCCTATCCCAAAGTTCAAAGTTCAAAAGTCTCACTTGCACCATTGCTAGGAAGTGGAATCCGGCATCCAAAAGGAAAACAGCACCGCTGCTCCCCGCCTGCTTTCATAGGTCAGCCGCAGAGTAGGTTTTTCACCTGGTGGCACATGTCCCATCAACCGTGGATGGAGCATGATGGAGCTCTCAAGTGGGTACATGCTGAGCCTTCAGGATACTGGCAATCATCAACATTCTGCAGCAACTCCAATAGGAAGTGGGCCTGTCAGGGATAAAAGAGATGAAGGAAACAACCCAGATGCCAAGGGCATGTGTTGACTGAATCTGAATTTACCCAGGTCTGGCCAACTCAATCGCAAACAAAACATATGACGGCTGATAGCTTAATTATCTAAGTTGGAAATCCCTGCAAAGACGGCCTGGAGTGAATCATAGTGAATCTATATCTTTAAATCATAATCTTCCAAATCATCAAACCAAGGATCCACTCACACTCACGGAATTCACCACAGCCCAAATGGCACCTCCCCACTGTACAAATCCTCTGACAATCGCTTCACGGCACCCTGCACCGTGGATTGCAACGCGCGGATGCCCTCGTCTTCGGGCTCCTTGACCCAAAAGCGCTTAGCCAGGTCCACGTCATCGTAGTCCACTTTCCTCCAAGATCCAACGGCATCTACACCCACAAACATGTGAGATGAACATTGAAAAGGGAAGTGCCTGAAGATGCCTCTCATGTTGGAAACGACCAGTGCTTGGATTCCATGTTATTGGGTTCCATGTCCGAATGGATGAGTGTGTCCCCTCATCCCTTTTTGCAGTCAAGTCGCTTCATTGCAGCAATTCGCCAGCAAAGTTCCTTGCACAGGTAATAGTTTAGTTCCAACCCCATCAATGGCCCCAGCTTTTTGGCATGAATCGGCATCAAACCGTAAGGACCAGTCCTTGTTAGTCTTCAGATCTCCAGAGGCTGCAGGAACAACAGCAGTCTTGGCTTCTTCGGCTTCCTTCTCTTCAACCTGCTCTTCCTGGCATAGTTTGATGATTTGCTCAAGGCATTACTAGGGAATTCCACCTTCCAAGCATTGAAAAAATTGGAAGCTTATGCAAAATCACACCCAACTGTCAAAGGCCTGAAGCGTTTCTTCAGGGATAACTTCATCAAGCTTTGTCACACGGGCAGAACCAGTGGCCGTGGCCACGCTGGCTCTGGTCTTTGCAGCAGATTGCCAAGAGCATTCCTTCCAGTCGTCGATTTCAAAATGATACCCCAAGCGCTTCAAAGCAATTTGGAAGTGGAGGCAACCCGAATTCTCCGGGCTGAAGGCTGCATCTACCAGTGCCATGGGCGGACGCTCCAAGCGCAAATAACCTGAAGCAATGATTTCAAGTGCCAGTTTGGCCACTTTGACCCCCTGTCGGGGCAACGCTCCAACTGCCTGCAGCACAAAATCCTCAGGGTTGGAGATGCTCCCGGGGTAACCTGCTGTGATGGTTGAGGTCATCAAATCAACTGGCGGATTCGTCTGTTCTCGCATCAACCGGGCAACCACAATTGCGGCAATGGCCCGTCCATCAGCTGCCTTCATGGCACTTATCATGTCACCAGTTTGACATTCATCTTGCGCCGGCAAACGAACGAAGGTGCCATGATTTAGCTCCATCAAACATCCATCCCTCAACTTCTGGCGCAAGGCAGAGCTACACTCCCGAGACCTCAAAAATTCTGGCAGATCCATCCCCAGGCCACCATAGGCCACGTCCCATTCTGGCAAAGCTTCTGCCAAATCCAACAGCACTGGTGCCTGCAGCACTGCATCCACGGCCCGGTCAATGAGATCTATCCTATCCTCCCCAGTGGCCGTTTTCTGCAGCGGAGGGTGAAAATATCCAGCCGCAGCCGCGATTCGGTGGAGCTGCAGGGTGTCCCCCGCGCCATCAGATGCGTCCAAGGATTTGGCCTCTCCTCCTCGCATTCGGTCGGCGTATGCCAACGCATCGTCGGTGATGCGTTCAAGCTCCTCAAAATTCCTTGGCCCAGATCTGGCTGATGGCAGTGTCTCAAATACACTGCGAGGAAAACATCAACTTGAACCTGCTAGTTATTGGTCACTTGGATCTTCAGGCAGGGCACAGGCATCGGCCAAACTGTTCCCTCGTGCTCTCCAGTGTCAATCTCTTCCAAGCGTCGCTGTCGAGAGATGCCTTGGGACTCAATCAGTTGAGGACTTCTAGAAATGCAATGAATACACATCTTGTTGGAAAACAAATCACTTCCAACGACCCCAAGAATCTGAGATCCCAGCATCCTCAGGAACATCCAAGGCCACGGAACGGCTAAAGGCCTCGAAGGTCCAAGTTCTTCTGACCAAAAAAGAACGATGGTTTCAACCTGCCTGAAATACATCACTTCTGAACTTCTGATCATCTTACCAAAATGGGAGGGAAAGTCGATACAAATTGAAATGTTTGACTGAAGAACTTCAGCCCTCAGTTGCTGGACAGTGGACAATGTTTACGACCAAGATGCAACGGCTGATTCTTCAATCTGCAGCGCTGAGGTCGTAAGCCCGGCGGCATCGGCAAGGGATCCGCTGTTGCGCCTTGGCTGAACATGATCCCCAACCATGCTGCAACAAATGATATTTCCACATTTTGCTGCAGTTTTGTCAGAAGCCAACATATCGCTGCGGACAAGCTACACCACCCAAGCACCAAAAGAGCCACTGGGACCGGATTCCTTCCAAGCTGTGGATTCTTCGGTGCGACCAATCCTTAAGAAGCCCAGCTTGAGCGGAAATAGATAAGTTCAGGTGAAAATTCAGGTTAAAAATAAAAAACAAAGCATGTTTCAACTGAAGACTTTGGAAACAAAACACATGGCAGCGAGGCGTCACTTCCAAAACTCTCCGCAAATTTGCCGACTTTGCACGGAGCTTTCCACAAAGCTCCCGCAGGATCTGTGCGTCCAAGTTCTGCATGGGAAGCTGGTCAAATGTCGCCTCCCAGAAAAAGAGCATCTCAGAGTTCTGAAGGATGTTTGCAGACATTTTTTGAAATACCTTCAAAATTGAGTCAGCAAGTAATCCAAATCTCTGAGAGTAAAACTGAGCCAGCGGAGCTTGCTGTTCAACCCACGGACCCAGCAAGCCTCATCAAACTTGTCCAGTTCCTCGTTTTCGGTTTGGCCATCTTCACGAATACCTGAAAATGCAGACTTGACTCAAGCAAAGCCAAGACTTCATTTAATTTGAGTTTTACAGCTGGAACCATGCCTGCTCCAGCTTCAGATGCGCCAAGTTCTCTTTCCTCGGCATCTAATGACCCATCTCCTTGGCATTTGCCGACAAGGTCTGCAGGTGTGCTCCTTCAGTGTCTTGCAATGACACAAGAACTTGCAGTCAGGTCTCCGACGTCCTGCACATGCGGAGAGATTTTCAATAGCTCTCCAAATATCATCTTCACATAACTTGATGGTGGACAAGATGCTAGCCAATCCTCTCTTTGCTCCGAAAGGCCTCAGTGAAGGCGACTGATACCTCAAAATAACTTCCACGGACGAGAATGGACAGCTGGCAAAGAAGGGCCGCTCCGATTTCAACCAAGCAGCGCAGAACAAATTCGTTCTGATTCTCAGGTGTTGCAAGCTTGGCCAGCCTTGAATTCAGACAAAGTGTGAGAAAGGTGCCAAAACCAAAACTGCTGGGCCAAACATGCCCAAGGGTTCATGCTAAATCGTGCGTTCATGCTAAATCGTGCGAGCAGCTCCACGAGAAAGTCTTCGTGCTGCTGTGGGTTCGTTAAGGCTACCCACTCTGCTAGGACCCGAGGAAAATGCTGGCTGCCACCTGCATCACACAACAACAAGCAGAGCAATCAAAAGCCAGCAATGCTCCATTGCCCACCTCTCCACAACGCTGTCCGCAATTTGAATGCCCCAATGTGTAGTGACGGGATGAGCTGCGCTAGAAACGAACCTTCTTGGACTGCAATGCCTGCCGCGATCTGAGAACAAGTTGCTTGCAATCGCTACAAAACGAAAGCAAATGTCTTCTGCTGAGCTCAGCATGTAGTGGTGTCAGCCACAATCAGAACTGCAGGCTGCAGAACCGGGTGTGCAAAATCTTAAAAGCTAGGTTTTACAAAAGTAATGAAAGGTGATGCTTCAGAAGTACACACCACAAACCAGCTGTATTGAATGTCATCAACATGTAGCTTTTTCACTGCAATCAAAGTTGAATCAGGCCAAGCCTAGTTGATTCCAGTGACTGAAGCCAAATTCAGACGCAAGTTTCATCAAGCTGTCCTTGAATGATCGAGATCTTCCGTTCGAAAAGCGGCTTCCCGTGCTGCACATCTGTAACACAATAGGTGGTGAGAAGAGCTTGCACACCACCTCTTCCGAGCTAATTGTTGGGAAATCCTCAGGCATATCCTTCAACAGCTCCAATCCAAACGCTTTCTTCACCAAAGGGTGATTTTGCAACTTGCCTATGCAAGCATCTTCAAAGCGCCTCTGTCCAGCGAATAATCGGTGGCAAAGTATACTCATCTCCAACTCGTGCATTGTCAGGATCGGCTGACTTGCAAGGCTTGTTCGAATGACAGCTTCCACAAAAAGAAGAGTTCTTGCATATCCAGCCAGAATTGATCCAACGAAGGGGTCCTGAAAAAGTTTTTCCTTAGTCAAGCGGCCAAATCATCAGTGACCAGCGGTTTGGGTCCAACCCTGCTGCTCTACTGTCCTACTATAGCGACTGGATATGTTTTCAAGCACGATAGATCCCTTAAAAGGCACAACTACACAGGAATTGTACTGCTACTTATTGTTCTTGCAGGCATCTAGTCAATAGACCAAGGAATTGAAACTAGAAGGTCTGTTTATGCTGAGACTCCTCGGAAATCTTTCGCAGTTTGCAAGCATGGTCGATTTCACCCAGAACCACTTCCAGTTTCAAAATTCCGTGCTCCCGGACGCATTGACTAAATCTTCGTGCCAAGGTCTCTTTGTCAGACTCACATGACTTTTTTCCTAAGCCTCCTTTGTACGACTTTAAGTCAATCCTTCGCTTCAAATATCTGCTTGCAGCATCCCGAAGCAAAGTGAGTGTGAGCGGACCTTGCTGCTCTGATGTCTGGTTGGCGAATGAGTCTTCCAAATCTAAATTCTCCTCACTGGATTGAACATCTTCATCATTGTCTGACATAGGTAGGCTGCGGTCAGGCCATTCTCCTCGTAAAGTGACATAAGAAGTCGTCAGTGAGAAGCATAGTTTGTCAGGATGCTTTAGAACAAGCCTTTTCAGTTTGCCAAGTCTAAGGTGCGGAGCTGGGCTCAAAAGATTATTCAAAAATGTTCCAACGGAGCCGATCTGCATCCGGCCAGTCTCATCCTGCTGTAGGTGACACACTATGCAATACACTGCAAGATCTTCAGCACTTGCAATTTCCACCATCTGGATGCCATCAACAATCTCCTTGCATATGAGGGGCCGGAAACCAGGGCTAAAACCAATCATCCTAATCTGCGGGAACACTCTTGAGGTTGGGTAAACATGTAACAAAACCAAGACAAAACGCCCATTATATATGGTAGCCCTCTTGACAACTATGACAACCAGGAACCACGAAAGTCAAGCTAGCCAAGAAGTGTACATCAGACCGTCTCCTTGGAAAGAAACTCCAAAGCGTTCAGGACTTCGTCGCAAGATAGCTGGTAATTTTTGCAGAGTCCTTTGAAGTCGCTTAGCCGCGACCTGCCAGGCAAGGATTGAGGGTCAAATGCATCGGCTCAACTCACACTTGGTGCCACAGTGTTGACATTTGAAAAAACGGTCTGATTTTTTTAAGAAAATGCAAGTCCAAACTCTCTGACCTTTACAAGATCATCCCCTATCAACGCGAATCATCCCTGAGTGGCAAGCTCGTATGTAACCTGGCCAAGTGCGTTCAGTGCATTCTTGGGCTGCAAAGCTATCTTTCGCCTACTAGCTCACTAAAAAAAACTATCACATCAGGTGTTGGATTGCAAGTGGCACTTTGCCCAATCCGTGGCCTGCCCCCTTTGATGATCAAGTCCTTCACAACAGAATAATAGGCTTCCTCCCCCTGTGGTTTTTTCCCTGACTTCTTCTTTGGTTTCTTCCTGGGTTGAATCTTTGATCCATGCTTTGCTCACAACAAGGATGTGCTAAAAAAACCTGATAAACATACCCATGAAGTCATGCCCTTGCAACTGTTCAGAACAGGCATGTTGAAATGATGTACTCTTTTCTTTGTTCTTATTTGATCTCTTTAAAAAATATGTCAAGACATTCAGGCTCCTGAAATGGTGCATGCAAGGTGCTCAGATTGAACCTCGTCATCAAATGCGAGGAAAGTAGAAGACCTCGAACCTGTGCGCAGGCTTACAGACTGGGTCGTCTGCGAGTAGTCCAGCTTGTCAGGGTGCGCTTTCACCAGAGCCTTCAGTTTGCCATATTCGAGATGTGGGGCTCGACAAAAAAGCGACGTGAGAACGCCTCCAAGCACGCTCATCCTCATCTGACCGGTCTCATCCTGCTGCAAGTGACACACTATGCAATACACTGCAAGATCTTCAGCACTTGTAATTTCCACCATCTGGAAGCCACCCTCGTCACCGTCCTGGTATTCTTGACGCGGCCAAAGCAGCTGGACATGAGACCATGGAATCGAGCGGAGAAGGAGGTCGCGTGGGGAGGGGTGAAAAAATCATGCAGCATGAGCACAACCTGCTTCCCCAGAGCAAGAAGCAAATCCAGCCAGCTACCGGTACTGCTTCTAACCCCACCACCTGAACCAAAAATCAAGGCAAACAAGAAATGATGCACGTCAGCCCGTCTCCTTCGAGATGAAGCTCAGAGCTTTCAGGACTTTTTCGGGAGATAGTTTATCCTTTTTGCAGATGTCTTCAAAGTCTCTCAGCGGCAGCCTGTCATCATGTCAAAAGGATGCAGGGATTGAAGATCAATGGAACCTTCAGATTTCACATGGTACATCCACTTGATTGACTAGGCAAATGGTCAGACTAGCAACTAGAGAATGATCTGGCAAAAGCCTTAGCAAGTCACACCTTCCCTGTCTCAAGACCGTCACTCAAGTCACAAACGAAAGATAGTAGAATCTTGGTATACTATCCAGATGTGAGGGAATTCTGCTTGTCTGAATGTGCAAGTCTGGGACGCCTCTGATCTTCAGAATACACTGCATTCCACTTTACAACCAAGCTTCTTGATGTGATATGTCTGCTTGACCGATTAACCGTATATTGTAATTCCAATAAAAACATGAAACCCAGTACCATGCCTGCAATTCAGAATTTTGACTTGAAAACTGCTTCAGGAATGATCTTGCTGCAATGCATAATTGAACCACTTATGTCGTAGTTTAAGTTTAGGACCCATCCTTAAGATGGTACGTACCAAGCTCTCTCCACGCTTACTACCTATTCCTTGGCCAGCCTGCCCCCCTTGTTGAGCATGTACACCACTACAGAAAAATAGGCTTCCTTCCCTTGTGGTTTCTTCCCTGACCGCTTCTTTGGCTTCTTCCTTGGCTCAATGCTGAGACACATGATGACAAATGGAGCAAGCGTGACATGAAAGCCATGGACGCCTGAGACAGTGTGCATACAGGGTGCTTCTCAGAGAGGTCATCACTGAGAGATGCCAGAATGCCATCTTTGATGCTGCGTTGGGAGACTCCGTTGCTCTGCCTGACGCAGTGGATCTGACCACGCCAAAGGATGTTCTTAAAGGATCTGAAAGGTTTGGTCTCATCAGATGTGGATTACAGATCTGGTCAACCATGACGCAGATCGAACAACACTTAGTTTAGATAGAGCTTGCCAGAAGACACAAAAAAACATGTGGAGAGGTGTCTATGCCACCCCTGCGTACCAAACACTTTTACGATAATTCAAGCAGGATCTTGCAGCCATCTACCGCAACACTGTGCCAGCCGCTTGCATCCAGCAAGTTTAACAGCAACACTTGGCCGACCAATGCACTGCCCTTTTTGCTCTTTCCAGGCATCATCTCTCAACAACTCCAGCATTTTTCAACTCCGAACCATTTTCGGAGATTTCCAACTCCGAACCATTTCCCAAAGATTTCCCAAACATTTTGCTATCATGTGGCATCCCTCAACCACAACCAGTCACCGGTTTCTCAACGGCCCCAGGGCGCCTGTGGCTCCACTGCTTCCACAAAGCCGCGGCCACCAGGACGGAGCCCACGAGAGACAGACCTCCAGGGCCTCCGAAGCCACGGCGGGGGCAGATGTCCTGGCAACGGCAGCTGGGTCAACCCATTGTTTCCAGCAGAAAAACTGGGGATTTACAGGAAATCGATGTTTTGTTTGTTAGTGAATCAGTAGGGTTCCTCTTGTTATATTACTACACATTACTACAAGTACTATGAAGATTAATACTATTTTTATTACGGAAATGATCCTCATTGTTGTTATTAGCTGTGTGAACATCTTCGAGTAGTTGCCTGATAGGCCAAGTCCCTACTACCTTTCCTGGCACCTCTAAACACAAAGCAACAGCTCGGACCACAAGTTGTGAAGGACCACATCCGGTCCTGCTGCGCTCGGGCTTTCACCAAGTTGGTGGGCTGAGGAGACGTGCCGCAGTGCCAAGTGGATGCCGCCAGCATTGCGAAGGCAAAGTCAAAATCTTCTGCTTGGTTTCAGTTGTCACTTTGGTACGTGAAGACAGTAAAAATTCCTTGCCTTCCAGCTTCGACCAGAACATCGGAAAGTGCTAAATATATCAAACTTGCGAGACTGGATTTGTACTTGCACAAACCAGAAAAACTGGAGACACTACTACTTTTCATCACAAGACACCCTGCGAGTGCTCTCACTTTTGGTGGAGAATCTGGTAGCCAATAAAAAGTTGGCTGCACAGTGCGGGATGTACAATTCACCGACATACTTTTGCAGTTTTAAAATCTCCACCTGTGGTGCTCTCTAGACCTTCGCCAAGTGTCCACACTTGTCAATTTGGCTATGGGCAACCAAACGATTTTTTGCCGAAAATTGGAACTAGATTGAAACACTGCGAAAAGGAGCTCTGACCCAATTCTTTTCTGCCCCCTTCTCAACTGAAGATTGATGCATTTTTCCCTACCTGTAAAACCGCTCAAGACGTAAATCATATGTTGTCAACCTCTACCAAGTACGCCCGCGCGTAAAGACATGTTTGTGTATATGTGAGCTATGTTAAAACTTATCTTCTTGGTATCACCCATCAACTCCTGTAAATCTGCAGCGTTCAACCACCCATGGGGGGTATCTGCTTTTGTGGTGGGTGATGCTGACCCCACCCATGAGCAATTTGCGGAGGTGAACCCAGGGTCGGCTCGGGGTGTTTTGGTATCGATAGCACGGCTTCGCGCGGATGTTAATGGGGCCGATGGTCCTCTGCATCTTCAATGCAGAGGCTGGGGCGACTGTCACACTGCTGCCATTGGGAACCATGTGCATGGTCTGTACAGAGCAGCAAAGCTGAATTCTTTGGATGTCTGCGCCAGCATCTCCCGTGTCTCTTAAGAGTTTGGGACCAAAAGCGTCTTGCTGAGAAGAGTTGAAAAACGTTGAATCTAGACAAAAGAGCAAAAATCGGCTCATGGAGCCCAATTTTATTGGCAGACATAGTCAAGGTTCTGAAGTCGATGGATCCACGGTCAAAACAGCTTGGCACATCCCTTGGCACTGTTTTAAATCAAGTCTAGTTGAAGTCTCCGGGTCTCATCATACCTTGCCTCGGCATTCCAGCCATCACTGGAGAACTGCAACATGCCAAGATGGCAACCAGAACAAATGGAAAGACATTGGCCACAACAATTTGAACATTACATAACATTAACATGTACATAATCAATTAGGGGCTAATTTAGTATCTGGACTCCTGTTCGGGAACCTGAGAAACGGCAAATTAACGCAAATTCAAGCGGGGGCAAGAACTGGTTGCCCCACTCACCACTCTTTTGATGCGCTTGGGGGGGTCCAAGGAGCCTACAGTCTGCAGATTTTGATAGTTGCTACTCATCATGGCATCCTTCCTGCAATTAGTTCCAGGTTTTCTCTAGGTCACCACATGCAACAAGGGCGGCTAGGTGCTTCAACAACAACCTGAATCCAACCTGGCAATCCAACCTCCGAAGGAAAAGGTCATCTAAAGATAGAGTACCAACAATAGGGTACCAACAATAGATGTAAACTAATAATGGTTGTGCGGTTTTCCAAGCATCTTTGCCATGTTATAAACCCAACAAGAATTGGATGAAAAATGCATACTAAGGTACGCCAAATCGCGTGGTTTGCAATCCTTCTATTGAAATATCGCCATTTTTGGACAAATCCAAATTAGGCAAACCTGCCAGCCAGGTTTGACCACTGGCTGGTGCTTTGAGCTTCCCAGCCCTGCTTTAGGCTCCGGGGCACTGGCCTCCGGGAATGGATCTTGTTGTGAAATCTTTGGATCTGGTTTCACTAGAGGATTGGTATAGGTACAAACATCATATACCATGCAGTAATTACCAGTATATCTTGGTATTGGTATATGCTCCATTATGGGTATACCAATCCCAATATGTTGACATATCAATCACATCTTTGGATCCTGGTACTATACATGCCCTTTGCAGGACATATTGGTGAGGCAGTGATGTATTCCCAGCAAGATTGGCTCTTTGGGCACTACGTTCTTGTCGGGGATAGGTCCGTGTGTAAAATCCTATCGCAGTACTTGCCATTGGCAAGCCGTGTAGGTACAAGAAAGGTCATTCGTGCGAATACCAACAAACCAGTTTTCGCATTCACTCTTCAGTATGCTAAAATTGGAATGATTGTTGCTAAGTTCACCATGCTAAGGAAGACCGTATGACATATGAGTCATCCAATAATAAATCATGTTCAAACATGTTCAAACATGAGAGGCAGTAAAACTAAATAGATTCAAAGTCGATCGAACTGTACGCACCATGCAATCCACCAAGTATAAATGGGATTGTCTGAGAATCAGGTACTGTACCATAGTACCGCAAAATCTGATAGTTGATCCTTCTCACCAAGGTTCTGGACAAAGCTATGAAACCTTCATCCGAGCCTTGATCGCACCTTTCACACCTCGATTGGCCCTGGCACAGGTTTCACGACTTCACGACTTCACGACAGATTGGGGAATCATTTTCATCACCCATTCCTCAATTTTTTCTCCAGTGGAGGGTACTTGTTCCCCTCTGCTAAATCACCAAACCAAAAAATCCCCATTTTTTCCGCATCAACCACCGAACCAAGACCTCCGAATCTAAACCAGGCAGGCCACTGATCCTGAGCACGCTTTTCGGCCGCTTCCGCAGCAGCCTGCTGCACCAGATTTGATGTGAGTCCGAGTTGGAAATGGTAAATTTGGCTGGAAAACACACTGTTTCTGCTTTAAAAAAATGGATCTTGGGATCTTCATGTGCTCAATTTTCTGTATGTAAGCATTCTTGACCCGCAGTGCTATTTACACCCTAATACTGAACTGAATTTGGCACCGATTTTATGAATTGTCAAACAAAGTAGGAAATCATGATTCGTTTTGAAGATATTTATTGAATGATTGCAAAATATGAAAAATTCGATATTAAGTTAAATACATGTCACAAACTGTATATGGTTGAGTTCCTGTACAATCTCCGGAAAAGCACTGTTTGTGCCTTCTCTGTTTTTTTATGATTTATGAATACGTATGACAATATGTTTTGAAATAACAATTGTGCACTAGGAATGTCAAATATTTTTCATTCAACAAGGGCTGACCCGCCCCCATTTGGTCCGAGTTCTCACAAATTTCACCACACTTTGGACCCTTGCGACTGCCTGCCGTCTGGCCAACCGTTCTTCGTCGCTCATGTTTTTGTTGTAGATGACTGGCCTGCGCCATGGCAAGTTGCCACCAAAAACTCAGGACCATCTGCAGCCAAGCCACTTGGAAGGGTCACTGGTGTTTGACCTGAGCCGGGCAGCTGGGCTGCCAAAATGTCAACCAAATGTCAACCAAATGATGATCTTTAATGGCACAGTCATACACCAACATGCCAAAATCATTGCATTCTGTCGAAAAACACTGTGAATCCCAACTGGCAACATCCCATGATGCTCACGGCTGTCTTGGCTGAAAATCGTAGTGCCGGGCTCCCGGGTCTCCAGCCATAACGGGTCCACAAGTCGTTTTCCAAGCTGAACGACACCAACGAACCACCCACGGCCAGACATATTTTTTAATCCAAGCAAAGTTGTAAGCGTTACACACCTACATACATCCATCAACCAAAAAGCTACGGTAATATTTGTAAGCATCAGTGCTTAATCTGATGGCTGGAAAATGTTCTCCAAAATGACCCCATGTGTCCAGCACAGCGGCAACATGAAATACAAAAGGCATCAAAATGCAATATATACTAAAATGCCAAATGCATCGACGTGTTACGCAAATTCGACAACAAATTGTAACGATAAGAGGCCCAAACGGTGTTTAAGACCCTTTGAGAGAAACCTGTCTGAAACATCTCTATACCGGGACTTCGACAAAAAACAAATCGATCATCACGGAAGGAATTTGCAGAAGATATTGAAAAATTTTTGCAACCATTCAATTCTAACATGTTCTAACGAAATATTTTAAAGATCTTCCTGAAAGGACCCCAAAAAAAATCCACCAAAATTTCCACAGAGTTTCTCACAAGGACCCTTAGAAGATCTTATAGCAACAAAAGGGGTGAAACCAACGCGATAGACTGTACATACCCCACCACCGAACAACGGCTGTGTGCTCAGTGGAAGGCATACCTCACCACGCCCAAAAAAATGTAAAAAAAATCGATTCAGTGAAGTTTTCTCAACTAATATCATAGCAGTACAACAAATCAAAATTTATTCATAAAAAAAAACATAACAGTCCAAAAAACCAGTTTATATATTGTTAATTGCTTCATTTTTCTTAACAATATCAAACCATAATTACCTCATTCAATTTTTAAAAAACATAGCAGTCAAAGCATACTTACCTCATTCATTTTTTCAAATTCATAGCAGTCAAATAAAACATTATTACCTTATTCATTTTACAAAATCCTGTCCATCAACCGTTCCTAAATTCCTTTTATGTTTCTCTGTTTTTAAATGTTTTTGCTGATTTTGCTCGATCAAGAAACGCCTCAACGTATATGTCTTTGCACATGAACTGCCAAGCTGCCAAAGGTTTCAATGGCTATGCTATGCAACACCAAACTGACAGCAAGTACATGTATGTATTGACACATGTATGTATGGGTAAACTTTGTTCACCCCGCCTCAACATGGTCATTTGACCTATGTTGCTTTCTAAAGTTTTGGTTCGAATCCATGAGACATTCAACTAATGTCACAAAGCAAAGGGCATGGATTCTATCGCTAAAAACTCAAATGTCGTACATCAAATGCAAGACTTCATCCATCTGGTTCTGGAGAGTATACATAGCGTCCTCATCCTGGACAATCTCAGCCTCCTCATACAGAGCTTCAAGTCGATCATATCGGGTACGCAAGACAGCATTGGTGTCATGCATCAACTGTATCGTCTGAGGATCAAGTCCATGAGGCATTGATGTCTCAGCAGGGCGCTCTCCAGTAGCGTCTCCAGAAACCATGGTATGGACATCACGTAGTGAGTCAGGGTTTTCAACAATTGGGTCACTCTCTTGATTTTCTTCTTCCCCATTTTCATGTTTTCCCAACATTTTGTCTTTATAACCTTTCAACAAGTCAAGCACCTTGTAGAGCGTGGTGTCGATCGAAAGCTTAGAGCACTTGCCCTGCAAAGCATTGATCTGCCACTTCAAGTAGAAGATCCATCCAAGCGCAATGCAAAGAGCAGTCATTAACACCATGCAAAGAAGTTGCCACCAGAACATAGAAGAAACACTGGCGGAAGAACTGGTGCTGACATTGAACTCCATAGCCATCGATTCAGGGAGGCTCAAGGCGCTGAGCAAAAGGATTCTAATCAGTCGTTTTGACTCTTGGGAGAACTTCCATGTTTTGTGAAAACTTTGACACCTTGTTTCATCACCTCTTTCTGTTTCACAGTCTCCGCAGCATCGGAGCCAACAAAATTTGAGGAAGAAAGGTCGTATATCTTACAGAGGTACATAAGGTACAACATACGTTCTCTGGTCAGTCGTTTTGTACCAATGTCTGAAGGATTGTCATGTGTGCCAACTCGTCCAACATGTAAAAACTGTTCTTTCACCTTTGCCTGAATCCACAGAATTCTCAGGCTGATGTGCCTGATGCGTCCCACGCCTGAGCGGCAAAAGAATGCTCGAGCAGCTGAATTGTCAAGACAAAGTTGAAAGCGCACCTCCAGTTCCGGGCCGATTGCAAATGAAAGGCAGTAGAACATCAACACTCCATCGCAGCAAGCACCTGCAGCAGAGTAAATCTCGGCTTCAGCCGAACTCAATGCCAAAGCTT
The DNA here is from genome assembly GCA_947184155.2 of Cladocopium goreaui. Classification (NCBI taxonomy): domain Eukaryota; class Dinophyceae; order Suessiales; family Symbiodiniaceae; genus Cladocopium; species Cladocopium goreaui. The sequence goes on from CAMXCT020000446.1 coordinate 1,470,036, forward strand.
TCTGACTCCTGGAAGTGGAGTAAAGAAGGTTGCCAAACAAAAACAAACATCCTGATGAAACACTTCTCCTTGTGGTTTTGTGCTTAGCCCAATCGCTGTCTGAATACACCTCCAAGGTGTAGTCCAACTCATTGTAGTGCAGTAGCCCATGGTGGGCCTTGTACGAAAGCATGATGCAGTGGTCAATGCATCCAAGCAAATACATACACAAATGCCGCAAACATGCAAGGGCTCTGACAGTTGGTTTGGCCATACATTGAGACAGACCTCGAATTGTATATTGGCACTCAACATAGTCAGCTGCAATGTATAGCAGCACTTCCACGCAAGACCTGTATGTGCTCGCATCACTGGGTCCAAGCTCTGCAGTATCATCTGGTTCATCCAGCATAGGATGTCCTGGCGTTCTTTTGGGCTTGAAGTTTCTGTTGATGTGCATCAAGTCAAACAAACGTTCCAAGTGCTTTGGATGGCTTTGCACAGCCAACTCGTTCTCAGATAAAAGCATGTGCCTCCTCTTCAAGAAGGTCAACTCATCTCCCGGGTTCTCAACCTTTTCACAAGAGATCTTGTACTTGGCTTTCAAGGCAGGCAGCAAGACACACTCCAAGTAGTCTTTGTGGCTGAGGCACAGGACATCGTCCACGTGAAGATTCAGCAAACATTCGCATCCACCTGTCCTCAACAAGCAAGGGTAGGCTTCGCATTCAGCAAAACCAAGTTCTGACTTCAGCAAATTGCTGAAACATTCATGCCAAAGCTGAGATCCATTCCTTTGTCCAGGCAACACTCTTCCCAGCATAAACTCTGTTGTTTGACCTGCAGCATCTTCGCAAGTAACCTGGGTCAGTTCTTTCTGTTCAACCATCAGGAAAGCGTCTGCTATGTCTATGGCACATAGTATATAGTATTATAGTTGGAGAGCTTCCATTTCATATATAGTGTTGGGAGAAGACGAACTGTGAGGACTGAACTCGCTGGAGAAAACAGATCTTGGCGATCTGGTGAAAGCCAAGCAAACTCCCGCGCCACGTATCGTGACCTTCGAAGCCACACCTGTTGACCTTGGATATGCTGGTCTCTCCAACTTCTAACCATTCGAGTGGTCAAACGTTTGGGGGTCCGGCCTTTGCAGTCATAGGTCTCCACAGGCAGGAGAACCTTCATACTTTTCAGCCTCTCAATCTCCACAGCGTCCGCAAGAAGGTCAAGCCTGAGGAGTTGTTCACCGCTAAGGTTTGGTTCCAGAGTCGTAAAAGGAACAGTCAAAAGCTTCAGAACGTCGTCACTCAAAGTTGGAAAGCTAAGCTGAGGTTCATCACTGTCGTCCTCAACATCATCCAACCCATAGTCATAGCTTTCAAGTTCATCCAACTCCTCAGTCTCAAAGAAAGTCAAATGACTGTCTTCCTCATGTTCACAAATACGCAAGAGTCTCTGTTGTTTGGATGGCCTGCTGTCACCACCTTCGTCTGCATCATCTCTTTGGTGTACATGTGTTCCATAAACAGAAACATCTGCAGCACCGCCTGCAGAAACTGTTGAGCTGGTAGCTCTTTCGGCTGGTGGAGTGATAGGCGCACTTGCACCATGTTCTGAACTGATCCCCGCCTCAGCTGACACCTCCATGTCATCATCAGGTTCATGCCTTGCAGGAACAGCAACACTTGTTGAAGGAGGAGCTAAAACACGTGGCATGGCTGGTGTGGCAGGGACTGGGCCAACATCATCGTCAGCATGTTCATCAGGAGTAGGTGGAACTCCCATGACAGCCTCTGCATCAAGATCACGTGGTGGAACTGATGGTAAGGGCAAAGGTGCTGGGGATGATATTCTTTTCGCCAAAACAAGCTGAGAGCCATGCGACGCATAGCCAAACTGCCATGGGGTCGCCTCCATGTTGGCCACCATTTCACCATCCCAAGGTTTTGGAAACCTTCGCACACTTCGAGTGACAAACAGTCTTGGATGACCTGGCACAGCTATTATATGCACATCATTTGAGCTAGTCTTGCCAACCCAAACACCTTTCGTCCATTGAGGGGCGCCTTTTGTAGACACCTTCAGAAAACCAAGCACACTCTCACCAAAAAGCGCAAGTCTGCCATTGTAGAGCAAATCTCGTAAGGGGTCAGGCCTTGGCGCACAACAAATCTGTTGTGTACCCATGCACTGTGAAGAAGACTCCATTGATATAGTGGGTGATGACACCCAATCACATCCGAGATTCCACAGCCTTGCTCAAGTTGCTGTATCAGCACGTTGGCATTCTGCCTCAAAACTTTGACTGTCACTTCAGCGCCACCATTTGAAGCATGAGATCCTGGTGCAACTGTCTCAACATGAGTTTTGATTCCAAGGGCACGGCAGGTCTTACGAACAGCTTCCAAAACAGAAAGCGTAGCCGGTTCCTGGTCACACTTCAAAGAAATTGTGCTATGCCCCAACCATGTAATAAACCTGCAAAACTCAGTGCACAAATAAGCCAAGTGTTTGCCTCCTTTCTGAGGTGTTGGAATCACATGCATTGCACCTGTGTCACGGTCATGTATGAAAAGTCCACAAGCCTTAGTCCCACCATCAAAGCTTACGCATGAGTGGTCTCCACTGGCCTCAACACGCTGGGGATGTGGATCTTGAACAGCTCTGTTTGCAACGCAAAGCTCACACCAAGCAGCATAAGGTTGATGTGTAAGCATGTGATCTGCACGTTCTTTGTCAGTGGGATCTGTTGGAACTGGTTGTGCATGAACTGGCCTCTGCAGCTCAGCCTGTAGTTGGGTCTTTGCACCATCTGCAGCTATCATCTCCTGCGCCTGAAGATGATCCCACAGTCTCTTCAAACATGTTTTCTTACTGCCACCAGTAGCTAGTCCTAGACTCTCACATGCCGTACGCAAAGTTTTCAACGTGGTGTTTGAATCAAGCTTCACGCCATCAATCAAGATCTCATTGGGTTCTGGGCCTGCATCCCTTTCAGGGACTGGTAATTCAGCATCTTCAGCAGCTGGAACTTCCTCTGCTGGTTCAGCACCCATTGGCCTGTCAGCAGATACAGATGCTTGCAAGGGAATACCTGAACGTGGTGCTATCACCTCCATACGAGGTCGAGGTACAACATCATCAGATTGCATTGCAAATCCAAGGGCCTCAGGAGGGACAACACTGGTATGAGCAATGGTGATGACACCGCTTGTTGGTGCCAAAGGGTGCCACCATTGTGGAGAGCTCTGAAATGCTTTGGCTGAACTCTTCTAAATCCCAAGTGCCGTCCTCATAGTGAATCAGTGTAGTGCGCAACCAAAGCAAAGAATCATGAGGGCAAAGTGTTGTGTCAACATGCTGAGGAGAGATACTTCGCAGGGCGTAGGTGTCCACGCCAATTCGATTCCAACCTGGAGCCAAACCAGAAAGGGTTGAACTCAGTGTCAAAGCTCGTACATCAACATCTGGAGGACTAGAATCTGAAGAAATTGATGTATCTGAACTGGTCACCATGCGTATCACTCCCATTGCACAAAGTGAGTTTCTTCGAAAATGCACTGGAATACGTTTTGAGTTTCTTGCCAAAAACATGCCATCTGAGTCCCTTTCCAAATACCATCCTTCTTTCAAAAGCCTTCCCATGGAAATCAGTGGTGAAGTCACTGCAGCAATGATGAATCTCTCTTTGAAAATGACAGAACCGAAACGTACTTCTGCAATCCTGGCATCTTTGATACAAATAGGCTTACCTTGTGCATCAACAAATGAAGAACCATCAAATGAAGGGTCTGGCTGGCCAATGTGGCCGTACTCCAACGGCAGCACAGAGCCATCAGCTCCCGAGTCCAGTACCACCTCCACATCTCTTGGCTCAGAATGGCCAATTGCTCGGATTGACAATGGTTCATCATCTCTTTCACAAACGCCAGAAAAAGTTTGCAAAGCAATGTCATCTGAAAAAGTTTGCAAAGCAGTGTCATCTGAAAAGTCACAAATGGTCCAGTTACTGTCACTATCTGAATGCGACATGTCAAAACATTCGCAGCACTCCATGTATACACCATCGCATGTTGAGTCCACAGTGTCAAGTCCACCATGCATCTGTGAAACCATGTTGCAACAGCCACTTGAATCATGCATTGTCAGATCACAAATTTCCACATCGTCCAAGTCTTCGATCAAAGGTCCATGCATGTCAAGGCTTGTAAACAAACGCACTGAACTAGCTGCTGCTGTAGAAGGCGGTGAAATGGAAGGGCCACCACCACTGGAAGAAGTTGCAGTGGAAGTTGTGGTCTGCGATTCAACCTGGTTCACCTTCTTGGAGTCTGGCTTCCCATGAAGCTTCCAGCAATCACGCTTGAAATGGCCATAACGACCGCAGTGAAGGCATTGGTCATTCGCAGTTGCGGCTCTCTGAGATGGCTGGGATGACTTCCCTTTCCCCTTTTCATTCTTACCTTTACCTTTACCTTTGAAGTTGTTCTTATCTTTGGACTTTCCCTTTGATTTACCCTTCTGTTTTCCCTTTTCAACACGATCTATCTCCATAGGGGCCACGCCATTATTTAAGACAACATTTGAAGACGGGCCTGAGGACAAATGCCCAGCTCGCTATGGATCTTGCCTGCACTCCAGCTTGTAGTGGTGCGCTCGTAGGAGATCACCATGGTGCGCACTTGGTCATAGGAGGAGGTCTCTGTCATTTGAAGTTGAACATGCTGTTGCAGTGCCTTAGGCAGTGCTCTAACCAGTACAGAAAGCATCACATCATCGGCGATGTCAGTCCCACTGGCTCTGACATATTCAGCTCTAAGTCTTTCAAGGCCAAGTATTTGGTCAAGCAAAGTTCGGTCTTTCATCACAAAGTTGGGCACATTGACAAGTGCAGAGAGAATGGAAATGGCTCGGCTCTTGGTCTTGGGCTGAAACATCTGGCTAAGCTGACGCCAAACCTCAAATCCATTTCTGCGTTCAACTTGTCTGAGCATGCGCAGTGGTTTTCCACGAAGCAAACCAGTGAGTATGCTATATAATTGGCTGCATCTGTCCTGAACTTCTGGGGCTTCTCCATCAACGCTAGGTATAGGGATATCTCCATGCACAGATTCTATCCTATGCAGGTCACCCTCGAAGTGCTTGTTGCCATAGAAAAGCCAAGCGCGGAAATTCACATTGAAATCCTGCCATCGTCCTAAGTCCTCTTCATGAACTTCAGACCCAGAAGGCTCTGGTTGACGGATTACCTTGGAGGCCTCTTTGAAACCATCATTGAGTCCAGTTCGAGCAGCTTGTTGATCCTTTAAGGCTATCACAGCTTCACTGGCTGCCTTCGCAGCGTCCGTTGCAGCTTGCACCAACTGTGCAACATCGTCAGCACTAAGGGATGCCATACGTCCAACGCTAGGCTAACACCCTAAGCTATATCTAAAAGGATGCCCTCACCAGCTATTGCTGGGTCATCGGGCTCCGCTACCATGCTGATTTTGCTCGATCAAGAAACGCCTCAACGTATATGTCTTTGCACATGAACTGCCAAGCTGCCAAAGGTTTCAATGGCTATGCTATGCAACACCAAACTGACAGCAAGTACATGTATGTATTGACACATGTATGTATGGGTAAACTTTGTTCAGTTTTGAATAACATTGTGCCTTCATTGATGAAGTACATACATTACAAAAGGCAACTTTATCACGATAGTTTTGTATTTGTTCCTGTTTTTTTTCTATATTCTTCATTTTCTTTATATTTAGTTTTTCGTGTTTCATTCACTTTATCGTTATGTTTGTCATAGTTCTTTCTCTTGTATTCCAAGCATGTCTTACAAGTCTTCAATCCATCTTCAAAATTATCAATTGGTAAATCTTTAACACAATATCTACAAAATTTGTCCATTACATATAAATATGATTATCTTCTTAAAAACAAAAACAAACCAAGCGAAGAACAACATAAGAAAAACAAAAACAAAACAATAGACAACAATACACATTATTCCCTACCCTTTAATAACCCTATCTTACAAATCCATAATTCTAATACATAAATATTATTAGAAATATGTTAGTAGTAAATATATTCAATAATTATCAATTCAAAATGAGATGCTTGTATTCCAATTATACTATCTTTATCTTGGTCTTCTTCTATGTCGGCATTTATTTCTTCATCTGCTTCATTCAATACATCTTCTATATTACTTTCATCTACATATTCATCAAAGTCATGCATGAAGTAAATTTCTCTATAACTAAATTCATGCTACTATTTGGACTTCAATATCAAGTTTAACTCTAAAATTTAAATTATCTTTTTCTGCTTATTCATAAATCAAAGATAGTAATTCTTCTTTTTCTTCTGTTATGTTTCCTATACTTTTTAAACCAAATGGCACTCCCTCTCTCACAGTACAGTATTCAATTACATATTTTTTTCTTGGTTTCAAATGTCTTGTTATTTTAGGACCAAATCTTGATATTTTATGTTTGTTTCGTATTCTCTTCAATGCTTCACTATGCTTTATTGTCAAATATTTAGGGTCTCCAATTTTGGCAATTCCCTACGGAGAGCAACACTGGACAGCGTCAGTGCAGCTCGCAGCAGGTGTATCATCAGACCATGGCGACGGTCGGCTACACCCCCACCCCCCCATCCCAACACTCCAGAAAGTCAAAAAATCAATAACTCCCAGCAGAATGGGGACGCCAGGCACCTGAACAACACGCCCATTTTGTTGGAGAGGGCAAAGCCCCACACAGGGCCAAAGCCTTTGTTGCCATGAGGCGCAATGAGGAGAGGAAACAAGTCGTAACCAAACTTCAGACCGGCAGGTAACGGTTCAAGAAGGTCAATGGAGAAGGCAGAGAACGAATTCAAGTCATCACTAGGGAGGATGACGACACGGGTGTACCTTAGTATTAGTGAAAGATGCCTCGGTAAGATTTTTTTTTGTCCGAGCCCGTTGCCTTTCGGCGGGTCTACGGCTTGAGTCTTACTCACGGACCAGCGGGGATTCGATCCACCACCGGCAGTCTGTCAGCGACACAAGAGTGACGCCATACCAACTGAGCCATGAGGGCGACTGAAAGATGCCTTGGTAAGAGCAGGATCGCTGACCTGTGCAGCACCTCCAACCTGTTGAACATGTCTTGGTTAAAGAAAATTTGTCACACATGCCGATGACCATTGCTTGTGATTCTGTGATTCACCTTCACGGCTAGATGGAACCTTTCAAACATGAAATGCACAGGGCGGTTCAACATGCTCGAACCTATGATGTCACGTGCAACATCGAAGGCAGTTCCCACAACTGTCAAGCTGACTGAAAAAATCATGCACGAGTCTGAAAGTGAATCCCCTACTGAGGTTTCTTTCATTGCAGCGTAATCCACCCGAGAACCTGCATTTCTCAGGCACCAAACGTCCACAAACAAGGCCATGTCCGTTCTGGTCTTCTTCCCCGGCATTTATAGACCTGCACTCCATCCCTTCTGCATGAAGTTGTGCGGTAAAAGTTCAGTTCCATGTGGAGGCACAAGTTGATCATGCAAGACACTCAAATAAAGCGACAGTGAATGGATTCTCTCCTCAAACATGTATGGAGAATTCTTCCAAAACAAATCGCATGGCACTCTGAGTTTCATGTCAACTGGAGGGCAGCTCTTGGAAAAGACTAGTAACCTTGATGGTGGTCGGCCTTTCAAAGCGCACTTGCGGCCATCTCTTCAAAGCAGATTGAAAATCAGCCTTTTCGGAAAAAAGGACCGTCTGCACTTGTGCACAGCAACTTTGAATTCCAAATATGCTCCATGACCATACACATACCAATCCAAAGTGATCTCTTAGGTTCCCTCCAGGTCATTCCATCTGCTGCTAGATTCGCTCATTGCAAGCAAACATCCACAGCAGAAACGATTCCAGCCATCTGCATCATTTTTCCCGAAAACTTGATGGAAGGGTCTCACATGTTGGACAAGGAAAAGTGAGTTTTTTCCGTCCAACGCCTATTAGCTTTCGCCAAGTCGTTCTCCACGCTCGATAGCATGTTGCATATCAGTGAATTATTGTTTCACTACTTGTAAACGTACAACGCCGGGGCCTACACAAAGTTTGTCGACGCGCCAAGGTTTTGATTGCGTGTTAAACGTCAGGGGCGAACGTGTTTTTTGTTTGAAGACGTCGAGGTACTCGCCACGAAGTAAAGCAACTCACAAACAACATCACAAGTGAACATGTTATGTAAATCACAAATGTCAAAGTCTGGACTGATGAAAGGTTCAAAAGCGGCCACACCTTTTTTGAACAACGCTTTGGGGATGGTAGCGACGAGGTTTGAAAGAATCAACGATTGCTGGCTGGCTTCCAGCACAAACGGCAAAATAGAGGAAACAAGGGTGGGAGTGAAGACGGGGAGGGTGTTTTGTTTCCTCGCTAAAAATTGAGGACCCTCCCACCCACACCTTGAATGGAAAGTCACGGACGTGAAATGAATTAACATGATCCACAGAGAAAACAACTGAGACTGACATCGGTTGAATTTCAGATTTAAGATTTCACAATTGAAAGTGAAAAACAGGATCAGGAAAATTCACAGTGAAATAAAAACATAAACTGTCAAGTGAAACTGACAAGACACACAATGGTTAAAGTTTACAACAAGGTTTCACAGAGGTTGTTTTGCATCACAGGCAAGAGAGACCCCAAACATAAAACACTACTGTGAATACACGCATGGAAAACGCGGGACGAAACACGCAGAACCCAACGCGGTAGAGTGCGGGCGCACACGGGCGTTGTACAAGTTTGCACATTACCATGTGCAAACAAATTACAAGGTAGCTATCCAATAAGGCAACCATCTTTTTCAAAGAGGTTCAGCTTATTGTTTCACTACTTGTAAACGTACAACGCCGGGGCCTACACAAAGTTTGTCGACGCGCCAAGGTTTTGATTGCGTGTTAAACGTCAGGGGCAAACGTGTTTTTTGTTTGAAGACGTCGAGGTACTCGCCACGAAGTAAAGCAACTCACAAACAACATCACAAGTGAACATGTTATGTAAATCACAAATGTCAAAGTCTGGACTGATGAAAGGTTCAAAAGCGGCCACACCTTTTTTGAACAACGCTTTGGGGATGGTAGCGACGAGGTTTGAAAGAATCAACGATTGCTGGTTGGCTTCCAGCACACCCCGTGCCTACCCCCATTGTTCAAGGTGGGCTGGAGCCACGACACTGATGCGTCTGCATGCTTTCAACAAAGGGTCATTGAAGCACAGCCTGGAGGGGGCATCTGCCAAGTTGCTGTGGCTCGGCACTCTGCCGAACCAACTGAGGATTCGGAACCTTGATTCCAATTTGACAAATTCAAAAAGCATTCTGCGGGTAGCCCGGTTGGCCCCGTCACCTTTGATGCACGCAGATCGTGCTGCGGTGTTATCCAAGTAGAAAACTGTAGGTGAACCAGATATGTACTTGGTCCAGATCTTGCAGGCCATGACTACCGGCAGGACTTCCATTTCGTAAATGGGGTGTTGAGACTCATGAAGAAATTCATCTAAAAGAGTGGCTGGAGCCTGTTCACCAAACATTTCAATGGGTGTTCCGCTGGGCGCCACCAGTACAGCTCCAAAAGTAGCAGGCTGATTGCTGTCGGGCTCGTAAGCGCCGTCAGTGAAGATAATCCATGTATGACACAGTGACCGGCTAATGGCTACTGGCTTTGAGTCTTGTACGGCGGCCATTAAACGGTGCAAGACGTCAAGGAAACTTTCGTTGAAGGTGAGCAGCTTGCCACGAACCCGAGCCATGTTGGAGACCTCCTTGACAAGTCGATTCAGCATGCGTCCGTAGATGAAAGACCCAAACCATATGAGACGGCCATGCAATCTCTCTAGCTCCTTTGGCGCGGCACCGCCCCGCTTGATAAGATCCTGAAGGGTCTCTACGAGCTCGCACCTTCGACTCTCAGTGTGTTCCAAAGTGAAGCTTCCACCTTGCAAGCTTGACACATCGAAAAGAACTCCAAGTGTCTTGAACCTTTGTGTGAAAGGCACTGCTTTGTCGCCAGAGTCTGCAAAATCCACTCCAAGCAAGCGGAACAGGCTCTCGATATAAAAGGACACGTTCTTTTCCTCTTCAGAGCAGCAAATACAGGTGAAATCATCGAAAAAGCTCGTCCACGCCAACAGCAGGGCAGTAACGCCGATGAAAGTCAGACTGGCTGAAATCCTCAAAAAGTGAACCACCGATCCAGAGGCCCCAAGCGGCAATGCAAGGGCGCTGAAGATTCCGTAGCCGCCAGCTGGTCTTTTAACTGCAATCCTCAAGCGCTCGGCATGCCAGGTGTCGGTACCGAATTGCTTGTACGCCGACCGAAGGTCGTATGTTCGACCCACAAGGCCAGGCATGTCTGCATTGGAGGTGTCGTCAAGCATGGACGCCAAATAGGCGCACAACTCATCCACCGCTTGGACTTTCAGTTTTTCACGCAAGCCAAATGCCGCATTCACCCCGGCGACTGAAAAATCGTCGACCAGTCGTATCTTGGACTTCTGGGGGACAGGAAATCTCCGGGCGATAAAACACTCGCCAAACTCATCGCTTTCGCCAAGCCATCCTTTGGAAACTTCACTCAAGGTCTCGTCCCAAACAAATTGATCATGTTCTCCAGGCTCCGTTCGCAAAATGGATTCCAAAACTGAAGCGTTCAACCCAGGGGACATGTTTACGAGCTGCTTGACACTCAAGGATGGCTTCCGCACGTCGGGCCGAAAAATTCCAGTGGTCGGCGCCCAACCAGTCAACGCAAAACCAGAAACCATGTCATCAACCACTGAAGCATCTGGGTATCCCAGATCCAGAAGGATCTCTTTCCAAAGAAGAAGTCGTTTGCCCCCAAGTATTTTCTTGAGGTGGTCGGGCAACCCCTCATGGAGGGCTTTTTCCTCCTCACGCAACTCCAGGGACCTACGCAACCATCTTTTCATGAAATTCGCCCGCTTCTGAAAACGCTCAGCCAAATTTCCCCTGATCAGGCTTTCCAGTGCAGGCCTGACCATAGGTGGTACTTGGGCTATGATGTCCCTGGGGTGGCCTTTCTCAACGGCCTCCCTGAGAAAATCTGCGGGTTCCCTGGGGACACCAAACTGTAAAAGCTCGCAAGGTTCTTGCTCCGACCAGCTGTCTGAAAAGTGCAAGTCAGCATGCTTCTTCAAAATGTCATCTCTGAGCACACCCCCCGGAAAAACTTTACGATGACAAACTTTGGCTCCTTTGGGAAGCTCTGTCAAAAATTTCGAAATAGAATTTTCATCATCCACCTTGGCAAGAAGGGGTACATAGTAACCATATTCTGAAACAAGTGGTCGCAACTTATGTACACGAGGTTGAGTGGTGAACAGTTGCCTGGCTGCCGCATTATTAACCTCCTTCAGCTGTCCATGCAAATCATCAAAGAAAACAAATCCAAAAGATTCTGCCTCCGATTTCAAAATAGATGCGATTCGATCGCAAAGCAACTGTGGATATGCAGCTTCTTCAGCGGTGGGAAAAATGATTTGCCCCTTTGCATCCTTGTATGGTCTCCAAGGGGCGTGAGCATGAGACTTGTTGCAATCCAGTTGTAAAGATGAAAACAAATCGTTGGACGGCCGACGGGAGTTCCAGCTCCACCAGGCTGTGCGCTTGTCCCTTTTGCCACCATGCATGCAATGATCAAAATATGAAAAATGCAAATGTCCGAAATCCTCTAACAGCCCCTTGATGGGAGTGCACAACCAGAAAAAGGAGTTCTTGGGGTTTTCGATGCTCACTGACACCCCCAAGGCAATGAGATGTCGCACCAGGATGGCTGTGGCTGCATAGCATTTGTTTGCTTTGTCAACTCGCTCCTGTTGATTGGGTGGTAAATTCGGTAGGCCATCCAGGTAGGCCTCTGACCTCAAAGGTTGTGGTCCCTTCGAGGGATCTTCTCCAGGTATCGGGCGCCCACGCGCCCGGGATGCTGTGCCGCATGCTGGTGCAAAGTGCGCGTGAAGGAGATTGCCAGCCTCCACATCGACGTACTCAATGACGCGTCTCACGTCTTCATCATTCGTGAGATCAGCATGAAAAATTGGAAAATTTTCTGACCTTTGACTTGTGTGGTCCACTGCAACTGCTTCAAGTCCCAGTCCTCGACAAGCCTTTGATAATCTGCAGCTTCCTGCAAAAATCTCAAGCACAATGCAACGTGAATTTGTAGCACCAGTGCAAGACCCCTCGGTCACTGCTGGTGCCAGGCTGCTGGGCCCCTCTTCCAAGCTTGCACTCTTCGGTGCGTTGGTGTCCACAGGTTTACCTGGATCACTGACAGCTGGGCTCGCAGGGGGCTGACTCAAGCTGAGTGGCACTTGTGGGCTCCATGCCCTGGCTTCAAGCACTTCATACATGCGTGGTAGCCGAAGCGACAACGACCTTTCTTCGTGGCATTGCTACAGTTCTTCGGCAGATTGTAGTTCCAACACAACGGCTTGTTGTCGGCCGTCTTGCTGTGAAGCCCTTGGAGTTCTGTTGGCACTTGAGCTGTAGGCTTTGCATCCGATCTTGGTCTCTTGGTTGGAGGCTGCTTTGGAGCACCGGAGCCGCTAGGTGGTGCAGCTCGCTTCTCGACCCTTGGCGTTGCCATCAAGTGCATTGTGATCCGTGGGTCATTCATATACATTCGTACCTGAGCGTCCAAAGGAGGGCCGCCATTGATCGCCTGAGCTTTCAGCGGGCCATCAAACTCTGATGCTATCAACGTAAACATCTCCTGGTCGGCTTTGACAAGTTGCTGCAAGTTGACTGCATTGAAGTTCGCTGGAGCTTCATGCATCATGGCCCTGAAGAGCCGGTTGACCCACTCCATGTGGGCGTCCCACGACATGAGCCCCACCAGATCAAACGCCAATCCACGACGCTGCAGCGCGTACATCAATTTCATTTCAGTGCCGATGTCAACTGTGCTGAGTCCATCACTTGAGACGGTTTTGATGGACCCCTGTTCCAGCGTCAACAGCTGTTTTTGCTTGTTCTTGGCCTCATTCTGAATCTCTGCATCGCGTGTTGTACACCGTGATGGAGCCACATATACCAGTGCTCCAGTCTCAACAATGTGGAAGCACAAGTCAATGAGGGCGTGGCTCGCCTTCTGCTCGTGCATGTGGGACAATCCTGTGATGCGCAGCTGCTGCGCTTCGAGCCGTCTCCGCTTCTCGATGAACGGCAAAGACTTCGATGGCTCAGTAGTGTCTCCAGTGACGGCCTGGCGTCTGACGTCTGCCATGACCAATGTTTGTGACTCGAAGTGCAATCGCTTGATCACTGAAACTTCGGCCAGAGATGCTGGCCCCATGACAACTCTATCACAGAAGCGTTGCATCTCCTGATCAGCGACATCTTGTTGAGGAGTACCCACCGCGAAGGCCAGGGCAGAGAAAGTATTGATCTGTAAATTTGTCATCAAATCATACAAGCCATCCAACAACTCGTGGCATCTTTTTTCGAACGCCGCTTCCGAATCTATGAGTGACATCGCTGACAAGTCGGGCCACGTTGGCGCTAACTGGTTGGAAAATGAACTGAAATGAAAGTTCTGATGTCTTGCACGTCCTGTCAAATCAAATGCATGTAATGTCACAAGATTGCAACTGGCGAAGCACTCTGAAATTATACTCCCGCTGTTTACAGGAAAACGGGCCAACCTGTTATGCAAACTTATGCCACTCGGAGAAATTTTGAAATGATGCAACTTCCGTTCACTGATGCCTGCATTCTGAGTTTGGCGCACACCAGCTAAAGCCGATCATGCCACGAAAAATGATTGGCCATATGAGTCGTGCAGGCTGGCACCGGCCAACGCAAGAAAAAAGAACAAGGCAACACAGGTTTCAAATCATTGACATGAAATGATCAAATGACAGCTGGCTCAAGATGTCCGTTTGTCAAGTTTGTCGTTTGACGGGATGTGTGCAACATGAAGTCCCATCATTAAAGGAGCAAAAACAGGCACTACCGTACCTAAGAAAAAAACTGTTGATTGAGCATCACATGACATGCAATGGATTCTCATTTGACCAAGGGATGCATCTGCGTGAATTCCCTGAATGAGCTGGCAATTTTCCTGTTTCAGCGGTCCGCCAAATGGACCCCACCAAGTCCCATTCATTTCCCCAAAAACTCAGGTTTTAGAACCTTTTTAAGAGACTTGGCGGGGTCCATTTGGGGGCCCGCTAAAACAGGAAATTGCCAGAATGAGCCACATGTTTGGCTGCGCTCAAGACTGCGCTCATTTTTGGCAGCTCTCGGTGTCAGCACATCTACCTGTATTCTTCCATACGTCTCCAACACGGGTGGCAGCAGGGAGTGTCAAACCTGGACTCATGAATGCGGGTGTATCGTTCTTCCTCCGCAAGCCGTCCACACAAAAGTATGCGTTAGTTCTGCATCCATCAAATGCAATGTCTTCCATTTCCTGTGCTTCACCAGCTTCAGAGTCTTGGGCACACTGGGAGGCCTAACAGGCCTTCTTGCGCCACTGTGTTGTGCGCCCTCCTCATCGCTGCTCGAAGAAGTGGTGCGTACCGAGCTGCGGTCAGAGTCAGAGCTGGACACCAAGTCAACCACTGGATTGTCGGACAGGACAACCCAAGAGCTGGAGTCTGTTTCCACTTTGCACGATTCTTTGTCAGCAGTTGCACTGGGTTCCAGGCACTTCTCAACGCTTGAATTGTCAGGGACGCCAATGCTGTCAATTGCATCTTCAAAAGTCCCTTGTTCCAATTCATCAAAACCACTGAAATCATCGAAGCCCACCCTTCTGCCAGGAAAACGGCCACTCCTGCTAGCATCAGGAACGAAAGCCTGGCATCGCACCTCCATGAGCAACCGCTCCAACATTCGCAGCGGTCTGCCAAGACTGTCCCTGCTGTAAACCAGTGCAGATTTGAATGCCATGGTGTGACCACCCAAGATCATGCGGTCTTCCCATGGCAACCCTCGTTTCGATGCCCATGACAACAACGTGCACTTGCAACTATGTGATGTGATTCTTCTGTCACTGAAATCGATCTGCATGTCATTCAGTAAAAGATGTGTCCAATGTTTCATCTCTTCACTACTCAAGGGCCGGGTGCCAGGCTTGCCATCCGCTTGTGGTGCTGGCATTGTAGGGTGACCTTTTTCGAAGTCAATGCCTATGGCTTTGCGCACACTTACCCATTCCTCAATCCATGGGTCGTTGGTGACTCCCAATGCCGGGGCACATGCATGCAGAAAACAATTTTTGAAAGCCGCTGCAAACTTGGTCTTGTGGTCTGAGATACGTAGTTCAATGTATGAAAGCACACCAGAGTCATCAGCATCAAGAAGACACGACTCAGCCTGTTGAAGATCTGACCACCTACTTCGACTGTAAACTGCCAGCAGTATCATGCCTGCCACCAGCCTGTTCCAGAGGTCCTGCCCTGAATCCATCAAGACTGCATGAAAAGCTAACAAGTCCTTCAATCTAAACGGGTCAGCCTGTCGTTTGGGGCCACCTGCATGAAAGTTTGAAATCCCAAGGCATCTCCTTGAAGAAGTCAACGGTTCCAACTGTTGAATGCCTATGACATGTTGTGCAAAAAGCAACGCTTGAATGACACTCTGACTCCGTGACGCCGGGGCCCCAGCCAGTCGCTCTCCGTCCAGAAAGTTGTAAAAATCACTTTCAGATCCAGGAAAAATGATGGCATTGGTTTCCAAAAAGTGCACAAAACGAAGGAAAGAATTGACCCTTTTCCGCATTGTTGCAGGACTTTTCTTGCCAAGGATGTCCCTTAGCATGCGCAGTTGCCCTGTCGTGGAACTGCACTGTTCGAGTTGCCAAACCACTGTAGTGGAACTTGGAAGTCCTATCAACAAATCAAGCCATCTCCTAAGCGAAACCTGAAAATCGGCTTCACGTTTGTCTTGCCATGAAACGTCTGCACTGGATTTGACAACATGGTGCCATGACACTGGTGGAACTGTTTTGGCCTTCTTCGCAGGTTGAGGCTCGACGTCCAAGGCGCACTGAACGAAAGCTGGGGGAATGGATGCCTTCCATTCACGTGGCTGTGGCAAAACTGAACCCTCGAAAAATGATTTCCAAAAAGGTTTTTCCCATGGCATCTGAACTGTGCTGGCAGCTGGACATTCTGACCAAATACGTTGAAAATCAAAATTGTCTGAAGACATCACTGCAGGTCGTGGCAGAGGTCCGGACCATCGACAATGGCTCGAGTGTTCGGCGGGGAATGTATGCCAAAGTAAGAACACCAAGGCAACCAAAATGAAACCGAAAGAACCGATCATCGAAAAACCATGGCCGCAACCCCACAGCTGTTTTGTTTCCTCGCTAAAAATTGAGGACCCTCCCACCCACACCTTGAATGGAAAGTCACGGACGTGAAATGAATTAACATGATCCACAGAGAAAACAACTGAGACTGACATCGGTTGAATTTCAGATTTAAGATTTCACAATTGAAAGTGAAAAACAGGATCAGGAAAATTCACAGTGAAATAAAAACATAAACTGTCAAGTGAAACTGACAAGACACACAATGGTTAAAGTTTACAACAAGGAATTAACGCAGTGACGTTATCCATCTTCGCAGAAGGTGGGCAACAAGATCCTAACTGACCCAGGACCAGTACACAGTCCAATAAGCCGTCACGATGCCGGTGGAAAGAACAAACAGAAAAAAGCAAAAGCAGGGAACCAAAACACACAAAAACCACACCAAAACAGCAAAACCAAAAAACAAAAAAAACAAAAGGGCAAAGTGAACGGCTGGCCAGTTCAGCGTCAGTGGCTGACAGCAGGGTGATAACCTTGTATCAACCTAGGGATTGGAATGGCAGATGAAGCAAAAACACAACGAGGAACAATCACAAAAACCGCCATACCGACCTCGGTGAGTAATCGAAGCAACACAACACTGAGCGGAAACCAGGGCTCCCCCCAGCCAGGAGCCCCGAAATCACACAGTGTAAGCCGCACGGGCATTGGAACTCACAGAGTAGGTACAATCCAGAAGCTAGCAATGGCCCTGCCATGTAGCCAATGGAAAGGTGAAACAAAACAAAGTGAAAGTTGGACAAGGAAAAGTGAGGCTTGTCTGAAAGAACACAGCGACACTGCCAAAATGAGTGCCACATGATTCGTACCCGGATAATGGTTTTCTCACTGCAACGCCGACACAAGGGTTGCCCAAACAATTGGACTAGCAGAAGGCCCTGAGACCGTATTTCCACAAATAGTGACACACACCCGGTCGACCCATGGTGAAAATTTGCATCGGTTGCGAACATGCCGCTTATACTATACTTTGCCAGGCTCACGAAATTCCGTTGCAAACATAATGTCTGTAATGAAGCAGCTGAAGTCATGTGGGATGAGAAGAACAAAATTTCCGTCTCAAAACACTCAACAATTTCTGCTACCAGTCTCCAAGCGCTATCAAAATTAATCAGAGGATCTGGCAAACTGGTCGAGGCCGTAAACTGGAAACATCACCGCCCATCCACTCTTGCTCGCCAAGAAACATGGCCTCCGTAGCAATAGAACGTACTTCATGCCATCCAACTTAGATGAAGATGAAGCCATGATTAAACTATTGGAGGACACTGCCAATGAGGGACTTACTCTTGTCAAGAACATCTTAGCTAGAGGAGAACACGTATTGGGCAACATGTGGACCAGCCAGCTGACCCAACCAGCTGCTGAGGATCTCAACACACTCAACACAATCCTCCCTGGCCTGGTTGCCCAGTTCCGAACAGCCACATCCGGTGAAGTAGCGCTGCTCCCACAACTGGTTGACCCTGAACTCTTGGAAGGCACCACCGTCAATTTCTCGCGCTCGCTTATACGTCTTGCCTGGATGCTGCAGCATGCTGAGACGATTCTACCAACGGCCGGAGAATCCAAGCGGATCTTAATTGCCATACTCCTATGCCTGGGGACTAACTAATGTTACCCTCCAGTTCGCGTGTCAGCCCAATTACATACCATTCGGTTGTCGCAGTCAGGTACCCTAGATTGTGTCGACTCAGGATGGCCGATGGGAATTAGGCAGCTTTGCGTCTGGAGGCATCCCTAGCAGACCTCCTGGCTACCAATTCGTGCTCTGGGACACTAATGCCAAGATCAATGGGCTTGTGGCTGCTGACATGGATACATTGGCGTCCTATGTGTTAGAGAGTTTCTCCACTCACTGGATTTTCTGATGGTCTTTTCGTGATGACAACAGCCACGGACCACAAGAACAATCTCAACCGCTCGACCTAAAAAAAAAAAATCCCTAGGACACTTCGAGTGGAGACCATTGCTAACTCGGCAGGGGGCACTGCTGCAGTAGCTATGGTCGCTCAACCTAGCACGGGCTTCCTAAATGGACGATTTTTGCCAGATGGCTCCCCCACTGAAGACACAGAGGACTGCATGGAACGCATCACGGTTGGGTTGACAAGGTCCAAGTCCCTCATAATTGTCTCCCCACTGGACATGATGGGGTTAATTGGAATGGCGCAAGTACTGGCAACATTGGCATATGGCATTGAAGGTCTCGAAGAGAGGTTTCCACGTGGGACTGGCCGTCCTTCAATGAATATCCGCAACAGGCTCATGAGAGCCAAATGGAAAGGTGGTCCCCAAATCAAGCCCCATCATGGGCTGTCCTTCCACTAGACATTGCCAACCAGTATTAAGATTCCAGAAGCAAGATGACCAAGAGCATGCGATATAGGCTCATCCTGGCGAAAAGTTCAGATTTCAATTGGTTGCTGCAAGACAGGCACGCCTTACATGACTTAAGTGCGGTAGAGGACTGTCGAAACCACTGGGTACCCCAGCAAGAACTCCCATTTGAAGAAATAATAGTATTCGCGTACGCAGCTGACCACTCATCCCGTCCCACATACGTCTGCCTCCCATGAGACCTGCACAATGCGCGCACTGGAAGGGTTCTGCAACCAACCGGGCCCTACCGAGAAGTAACACCCCTGCCCCCGGGATCCTTTTCTTCGATGCTTGGAGAGTAGAACCCACCTTGGACATTCTATCCAACCTTCCCAGTGCGCAGGATGCACCTGAAGAAGACACCATGGCTTCTTCCCCAACATCTCCTAAGATTGATCAAGCCAAAGCGCGCGAAGAAGAAGCTGACACACTTGCTAGAGCAGTTAAAAACCAAGCTGAAGATGGGCCTAACACGCGCAGGACGGCCATCCGAGCATACAAGTATCTCAAGCTAGAGCTTGTCATTGTGCAGAATGTCGTGATTTCAAGTGCGAGGGTCCTAATCTGTCACAGACAAGGGGATGAGCCGTCGTAATTTGAGAGCGCACGGGTCATAATTTCAAGTGTGAGAGTCGTGATGTGTCACAGAAATCTGTCAAGCCATGGGGATTGTCATTCTGAGTTAGAGAGAACCTGGACGATGCGCCGTTCCCACTTTTGACTTGGTCTCTGCTTCGAGATTACATGACGTTTTGCTGCCATTTGCTTCCATCTCTGTTTGAGCAATTTTTCCCGCCCAAGTTTCCCTTCCTTCTTTGGTTGAAGTTGTTAGTTTGTTGCACAATTGAATCCGATTGCCCAGCAGACCGCTGAATGAAGACCATCTCTGCACGTCCTTGTTTCATTTTGGGGGGCTGCTGCTTTTTCCCGTTGCGGAAATGTATTTTTTCCGTTGCGGCAACTTTTTGGGTTGCAAAGCTGGACTTTCTCTGCTGCTGGTTTTTTTCCTGCCTCGGCCGGTTTTTTTCTTGCCTCGGACGGGTTTTTTCCCGCCTTGGACGGTTTTTTCCCGCTGCCTCCAAAATGCTTTTTTTCTGCTGCAAAGGTGCTTTTGTGCTGCTGCAAGGTGTTTTTTCTGCTGCTTTGAATTTTTCCCGCTGCGAAGCGGCATTTTTTGCTGGCGTTTTTTTCCCGCTGCGGAAACAGCTTTTTCCCGCTGCAAGGCGTTTTTTTCCTGCTGCCAAACGTGTTTTTTTCCGTTCCGATGTTTTTTTCCTGCTGCGAACCTGTGTTTTTCGCGCGCTGCGCGAAGACAAGGAGCTAGAGAACGTAGAGTCATACACTGGGCGTTCGCCACTTGTAAGCTGGATAGCGCATGGACAAATAGGTGACAAAGGCGACCAATCATTGAAACAACCGTCCGCCAATGAAAAGTTGAAACATGCAGCTTTGGACGCAGCGACATGTTTCAACGGTAGTGGATACAAGCGAGAACCACCACCACCACAACCACCACAACCACCACAACAACCGCAACAACCCCAACAACCACAACAACCACAACAACCACAACAACCACAACAACCACAACAACCACAACAACAACAACAACAACCACAACAACCACAACAGCCACGACAGCCACAACAAACACAACAACCACAACCACAACAACACCAACACCAACACCAACACCAACAACAACAACAACAAGAACAACAAGAACAACAACAACAACAACCACAACAACCACAACAACAACAACAACAACACCAACAGCAACAGCAACAGCAACAGCAACAGCAACAGCAACAACAACAACCACAACAACAACAACAACACCTACACAACAACAACCACGACAGCCAAAAAAAATAATTGAGCTGTCTCAAGTCTCTTGAGTTTCTTTGGGTCCCCCAGGCGCCTTAAGTCGCATTAAGTCTCTTAAGCCGCCTCAAGCTTCTTAGAGTTTCCTCGAGTCTCTCGAAGTCTCTGCAAGCTTCTTTTAATTTCACTAAGTTCCCTCAAGTTTCCTTAAGCCCTCAGTCTCCGAAGTCGTTTCAGGTGCTCTGCTCTCCTAAAGTTTCCCAAAAAAATCTGAAATTTGTTTCGGAAATTTTTGCAAGTCTGCACAATTGCAATTTTTCGAAGTGCTTCGAGTCCTCGAAATTGCTCGACATGGCAACTTTTCACTGCCAGGGCCAAGATTCCAGTCTAACATTCAAAAGCTAACAAATTTAAACTTTAAGAAGCTAAATTTTAAATTTTACAGACATAATTTTTGATGCAGATTCCGCAAGATTAGATTATTCTGGTCCGTTCGACAAACTATCTGTCAGATTTTGAAACCACAGACACATTTTTTCTTGGAAACATGAAAAAAGCTTGAGGTGAAAAAAACCAGCCACGATGCGGAAAAAATACATGAAGTGAAAAAAACGCGTGTTTGAGGCAGAAAAAGCTGTAAGGCAGAAAAAATGCATGTTCATTTTGGGGCCTGATTTGGGTCCTAGTTTGGTCATTGTTTTGGGTTTTATTTTGGGGCCCGGTTTTGGGGCCCTTGATTTTGTTTATAATTTCAGAGAGACGCAAACAATTTTTTTTTTTCCGTCCAACGCCTTCATGGCTTACGCCAGGTCGTTACACACATTCAATCGCAGCAAAAAGATGAATTGTAATTATCATGCAAGGCTGTCAGCCACAAAAGCACTGGTGGACCTGTACGCAGTCCAGCGAAGGTGTACCACATCCCCGGTGTTTAAGGTGAACCACACCAGTGTTTAGGTGTACCACCACCACGGTGTTTAAGATGAACCACACCACAGGGCCTCGAAACTTGGCGCTCCCAGCGTTGCTCCTCCACGCCTCCGCGGCAAGAGTGGAAAGCAAAAACCTTGAAATTAGGTTGGTGGAAATATGGGGCCGGGTGTGTGGGAAAATGATTGTGGAGGAGCAATACGAGTCCTCCAGGTATTCCGCCAACCTAATAACTTCTCCACCCGTTTTGCATGCTGCTTTCAAAACTGTATCCAATGCGATCGATTTAGCGATGATCGCTAGCTCGACAGCATTGATGCAGGCTGCAAGCGTGGAGCTTCTTCAGCGGTCAACAAATGCATGCGTTGCAGTCAATTGTATTCGATGCGGTCAGTTGACCATGGTTGCTGGCTCAGTCACATTGGTACAGGGATGCGAGCGTTTATTCTCTGGACAGGGACCAGGTCTGTCATCGAAGTGTTCAGCCGAGGTCCTAGACGGGCAACTTCTGTCAGCTGTGTTGAGGTCCTCGCTTGTATGAGCTGGAGCTGTCGGCTTATAACATTGGCTGATGCGCAGATTCTTTAGGCAACAGCAAGCAAGGAGTTCTGTTTGATGCAAAAGGCATAAGTGTCTTTCCAGTGTCTGGGGTATGCGACAGTTCGCAAACATAGTCTTGTAAGAGTAGGAGATCTTGTGCCTTATTGTTCTTGAGGCAGGCATGCCAGTTCACTCGGTTGAGCTGTACCTTCTGGTCAGACGGCATTCGAGCAGCGAAAGCAGTGAGTTGAGCTGAGCAAAACAGCAACGGGCGCCATGACTTTATGTACTTTGACATCGTCCACGCTACCAGTTACTAGGTACAATTAGTGGCCCCTTTAGAATGTTACTATTGCCCTCAGGTGAACTTGAAGTTTCTTTTCCGTCCAACGCCGTATGGCTTCCGCCAGGTCGTTCAACATGTTTCCAAGGATGTTGCATATGAGATTAATTAATTAATTCACGCAGGGGCCGAAGCTGTAGTGGCCGCAAAAGTAAACTGGTAAAGGACCGATACATAGTCCTATTCCTTCGTCACGTTCAAAAGAACAAAAACCGAAACACCAAGAACCAAAAGCAAAAACCGCGCCAAAAACAAACCCAAACAAAAACAACCCACAAAAAAGCAAACACCCACACAAAAACAAAGCAGTGACGTGACAGGTTCCAGTTTATGGGTGAAAAAGATCTGTTGAGGCGAGAGGTGATCTCAGGTGAACTTGAAGTGCAGGAGCCTGCAGTAGCAGTGGTTGCAGTCGGTGAGCATCAAAGTAATGGATCCCTGGTATTAGATCCGCCGATCTTTGGTGGCCTGGCCATACAGGTGCTCCCGATCAATGGAACACGGAAAGAAACTGTAATGTCATGCCGTGATGGCTGCTCTTTGTGATCTCGGGAATCCTGGCTGGGGGGATCCCTGGTTTCCGCATTGAGCTTTGTTGCTTCCTGCACCCTCCAATTGGCCCATTGTGACTTTGTCGTTGGTCCTGTTGTTGTTTATTTTTATGGGCCTGCGAACATGACACATAAGTTGTTATCTGCATGCGCCGAGATGATACTAAGCTATCACCTCTCGCCTCAACAGATCTTTTTCACCCCTAAACTGGAACCTGTCACGTCACTGCTTTGTTTTGGTGTGGGTGTTTGCTTTTTTGTGGGTTGTTTTTGTTTGGGTTTGTTTTTGGTGCTGTTTTATGTTTTAGTTCCTGGTGTTTCGGTTTTTGTTCTTTTGAACGTGACGAAAGAATAGGACTATGTATCGGTCCTTTGCCGGTTACTTTTGCGGCCACTACAGCTTCGGCCCCTGCGTGAATTAATTAATTAATCTCATATGCAACATGCTTGGAAACATGTTGAACGACCTGGCGGAAGCCATACGGCGTTGGACGGAAAAAATGGAACACGGAAAGAAACTACTTGCCGTGAGTCGATGGTCCCGACTGTGGGAGGCTAATGCCGCAATGACCTCCTGCGTAAGCTGCAGCTTCGCCTTCTGCGCAATAACCAACCTGTATCTTCTTAGAGAGCGCACTCAAATAGTTCTCAGCCCCAAGCCAACGTCTTCTTCGAGCCCGAAAACCTGGATGCTCTCCCTTTTTTTTCCGTCCAACGCCGTGTGGCTTCCGCCAGGTCGTTCAACATCTATCCAAGCATGTTGCAAATGAGATTAATTATTGAATTCACGCAGGAGCCGATGCTGTAGTGGCCGCAAAAGTAAACTGGAAGAGGACCGATACATAGTCCAAAGGCTTTGTCACGTACCAGAGAACAAAACGGAGAACAAGAACCGAAAACCAAACAAAAAAAAAAAGCAAACAAAAACACCAAAACCAACACAAACAAAACACAAACAAACCAAAAACACACAAAAGAAAAACAACCACAAGGCCACAAAACCGTGACGTGACAGGTTCCAGTTTATGGGTGAAACAAATCTGTTGAGGCGAGAGGTGATAGCTTGTTATCATCTCAGCGCATGCAGATGACAACTTGTGTGTCATGTTGACAGGCCCATAAAATTAAACAACAACAACCAAAAAAGACGAAATCACCATGGGCCACTTATAGGGTGCGGGAAGCAACAAGGCTCAATGCGGAAACCAGGGATCCCCCCAGCCAGGATCCCCGAGATCACAACGAGCGCCTTCACGGCATGACATTACACCCTGACACTTTGAAGCAAACACCGACAACGCCGGGTCACAACAAAGTGGTGAGAAACTACCGCCGTGAAACAGGAGGGTGAAACGTGATCTAAGGTGAAAAAGACGGCGCGGTAACAGCACTCAGGTACCCTCAGAGTCCGCTCAGTACTGCTTTTCCAATCATCATATTGCACCGGTATTGTGAGCAGCTTCACTATGCGAGTGCTCATGCTACGCAGCTTCGTGATATGGGAAATTGTACCCATATATGGGAGTTGCAGTGCACTCTGGCGGTGTATACCGCTTTCAAAACTGAATCCAATGCGATCGAGTTCGCGAAGGGCGAGCTCGATAATATGGATGCAGGCTTGCAAGCGTTGCGCAGCTCGAGCGGTCAACTTAGCAAGTGTTGAAACCAACTGCATTAAATGCAGTCAGGTGATCATGGTAGCTAGCTCAGTTACCTTGGTGTAGGAATACGAGCGTTTTTCTCTGCCCAAGGACCAGGTCTATCCTCAAAGTGTTCAAACGAGGTTCTGGACAGGCAACTTGTGTCAGCTGTGTTAAGGTCCTCAGTCCCGTAATGTTGTACGCTCGCATGCATGAGCTGTAGCTGTCGACTAATCACTTCACGTTCCGTAACATTGGCACGGGCTTCTACTCGAATGCGCAGACTTCTTATGCAACAGCAGGCTGTGCGAATGTCTCTGCAGTCTTGCTCGTTGATAACACCTGCAAGGAGTTCTGTTTGCTGCAATACGGCGTGGGTGTCTTCCAAAGTTCTGAGAGTATTCGTCAGTCTGTGCACATAGTCCTGCAGTAGGAGAAGATCCTGTGCCTCATTGTGAGTCTGGGGTTCTTGAGGCAGGCATACTACTTCACTTGATTGCACTGAGCTCATATGGTCGGGTGGCATTCAAGCAATGCAGGTACTGGATTGCCTGAGCAAGACAGCAACGGACGCCATGGCTTGATGTACTTTAACATCGCACTAAACTACCATGCAACAATTAAGGTAGCACAACATGAACAAATACAAATTAAAAACCCAGAACAGGATTAAGATATCCGCCCCCTACCGCCTCCCTTCCCCGATTGGCTCCGACATGCTGACAGCATAGGCAATTGTAGCAGGTGGCTAAATGCATGGATGATGAATTTGGGACTCTGCGTCACTTCATGTGGCTCACTGGAACTGCTCGTGTGAGGCAGCGCGAGGCTCTCTACTGCTACTAGCACCACTGGCTGCAGCAGCGGCGGAGGGTGGATTACTGCTTGCCGCTGGTTTCATCATTTGGGCGATAAGCGGGTGGGTTTGTTTGTCACGCAGGATTCGCGTCATTTCGCGAGCGAATGCCGCAGGGTCATCCACTAGTGCTTTCGCTTCCGCCAGTGGCCTATCAAGGACAATGGCAATGAGCATTTCACCCCCATCTTTATGGATTATAGTTGGTCGGCCCACTGCCTTGTTTTCACACAGTGCGTTCCCATTCTTCCTTTTAGGGCAGCCGGTGTCCCTAGTGTTCTTATGAAGGGGCTATCAGGGGGAACGGGGGATGGGAAGTGCTGAATGACCGCTACTGCACGTTGCACGTCATTTGTTTGTACATCATATGACGTGGTTGTTTTTTGCTTATGGCAGGTTCGGAGTCGGCCCATAGTTGCTCCAGTGTGTATCCTGGGCTCGGTTCCATATACTTTTGGTTCCATACTGCATGATGGGACCATTGGGGCGCGTCACGGTTGATTTCTACTGAATCCCTTTTCATGTCATATTCTTTGAGCATATCATCTAATTCTTGTAAGCTAGCAGCTCTGTGAATACAGCATTGTCTGACAGCGCCATCAATGTGGAGTGGCCATCCCACAGGCATATGGGAATCTTCCAGGAGTCCGTCACCATTTTCCTCTATGATTGTACCCAACATTGGGACATCGACAGTTGCTTTAAGGCTGACTTGTGCACGTTTGTACTTCCATGTGTGAGGTGCTAAGAGACCTCTGCCAGCCAGCAGCTCAAGTGACTGGAAATTTGGTTGGTCAGTCGCTGGTAGCACCTCTTCTTTGATGACTAACTTCAGCCCATGCAGTGGCTGGGGTTGCTCTTTTTGAGGGTCTTGAGGTTGCTGGGATGTAGTGTCCCTGGGTGTTGTGTCCTCAAACCAGGTGGGACGGACTGACTGGACTCCTATGGGACTTGCAGAACTTGTACTGCAGAGGTACTTCCAAGTGTCTCCAAAGTTGCTGGGGTTTGGAGAAGCTTGTTCTGGTGTCTTGAAAGTGCCATGCTGTGGCGTGGCATTAGGGACTTTACGAAATTTGGCAACAAGCGTGTCAGTGATTTGGATATGCTTTAAGGTTATATAGTTGGAGTCGCATGCTTGCACCGGGAAATTCCATGCAGGCGGATCTGCATACGCCTCGCTTCCCATACGTCTTGATCATCTATTTTTTACCCGTCCTTCTGTTTGCAACGCTTTGTTCCTCTTCCTTCTGCTGTATTTTCATATGTACAAACCTCAAACAAACCTTGTTCATGTCTGCGTGCAGCTCATTTCATTGAGGAATGAGCACTTTCTGGGTGACACCTTCGATGTGCTGTGTTTTCATATGTACAAACTCCAGACATACTTTGCAAACGTCTCTATGCCCCGCATTCTATTGGAGAAAGCCATGCCATGACCGCACCTTCGATCTATTGTTTTTCATATGTACAAACCCCAATCAAACTTCAATTCTAGGCAGCGGAGGAAATCTACAGTTGCCGCACGCAAAAAAGAAATTAATTGAACTTTCCTTTAAATCCTGTCGCGCCTGATGGCCTGGTCCCGCCCCATAGATTTAGGTTTGAACAAGGTTTGCTTGAGGTTTGTTCGGGGTTTGTACATATGAAAACACAGCATGCTAGAGTACTGGCAGCCAACGTGCTTTTCTCGAGTCTTTTCCCGTTGGGTTGATGCTTGCTTATGTTGCCGGAAGCTTTAGTACAGACCTCAATGTTTGAGAGAGAATAGCAGGTCCATGTGTCTCACAGGAAGTTTGCCACTCAGCAACTACTGTGTCTGTAGTCTGGCTGCGTCTAGCTGCTGGCTTTAGAGTTCATCTTTACTCGATGTGTAAATTCCCTTGCCCCGGAATTTCAATGTTGGATGTTGTGCAAACGGGAGGCCTCTTAGATAGATCCCGCACCGGCGCGTTCGATTTTTCACGTCTTTTCAAGTGTGGAAGCCTTGCTACATTTAGAGTTGAGAAGAGACCATATGATGATGTTACAGGTCACCTGAAGGTTGACAATGCCCTGCACCCGTCCTTCTTGCCAGGCCGAGTGCTGCCGACCTTTCAAAAGTTGCAGAAGTGGCAGAACCCAAGAGTGAAGGCTGGGCTATGAGATGTCAGGGGGTAGTACGGCATCCAACCCCTCCACCCCCGTAGACTCTTAACGCCTGGTGTGTCTGTGTGTGGGTTTCCTCCGGCTTGAACTGGCCGTGGAGTAATTCTATTCCACCATAAATAACAATGTATTCTTAAAACGGGCCAAAATTACTCCACGCATTTTGTATTGGCCCTGCCATCTATTGCTGCATTTTTTACTCCGCGGATGGTCTACTCCATATTTACTCCACATCTTCTCTATTGGCTGAAGCATGTGGACGCCTCTTGGAATTACTCCGCCGGCCTTCTCAGTTTGTTGGTTCAGACATGGCTGTTTATATCTTGTGTCAACATTGGCATTGGGGGTAGAGGGGAGCTCATTGAATCCAATTCAAGCCTCAGAAAGTATTGTGATTCTGGAGACTAATGTGTGTACCTCCTCAGTGCCAACATGACATAGAAAAGACCGGTGTATGATCTTTACTTCTGGCATGATGACGCATGAAGAGAGTTACGTGCTTCGCTGTTTGAAGACCGGAACTTTATGCTAGACACGCGGCTCGGCTATGCGAGCATCTGTAAAAGGGGTGCTGGGCACACTCATTGGGAGACTTTTTTTTGGCGCCGGGGCATTTCTTTTCGTTTTGGACCGTTTGTGTTTCTTTTGACGGAAGCCACTTTTAGCTTCAATTTCTGGAAGGCCGCTTCTATTGTTTCATTAGGCGAAGCCAAAAATGGCTTCATTTTTGGGATCAAACTTTGGCTTCGAGTTTGGAGCCAAAACCTGCTTTTTTTGGAGTTTGTGGCAGATAATTCCCGCTTGGCTTGTGTTGGAAGCGGCAGGATGCGAGCAGAGTGAGTTGTCGCTGCTCTGCTGTGGTTCTACAAGCATGATTCCGGCAGCTAAGCTCTGAAACAAATCCTTGCCACAGGCTGCTCCATGACGGTGTATCCATGAGTTGACATATGCTGCCTTCCAGGCTTCAAGACAATGCAATGGAACTGCAGAGGTACTTCCAAGTGTCTCCAAAGTTGCTGGGGTTTGGAGAAGCTTGTCCTGGTGTCTTAAAAGTGCCATGCTGTGGCGTGGCATTAGGGACTTTACGAAATTTGGCAACAAGCGTGTCAGTGATTTGGATATGCTTTAAGGTTATATAGTTGGAGTCGCATGCTTGCACCGGGAAATTCCATGCAGGCGGATCTGCATACGCCTCGCTTCCCATACGTCTTAATCATCTATTTTTTACCCGTCCTTCTGTTTGCAACGCTTTGTTCCTCTTCCTTCTGCTGTATTTTCATATGTACAAACCTCAAACAAACCTTGTTCATGTCTGCGTGCAGCTCATTTCATTGAGGAATGAGCACTTTCTGGGTGACACCTTCGATGTGCTGTGTTTTCATATGTACAAACTCCAGACATACTTTGCAAACGTCTCTATGCCCCGCATTCTATTGGAGAAAGCCATGCCATGATCGCACCTTCGATCTATTGTTTTTTCATATGTACAAACCCCAATCAAACTTCAATTCTAGGCAGCGGAGGAAATCTACAGTTGCCGCACGCAAAAAAGAAATTAATTGAACTTTCCTTTAAATCCTGTCGCGCCTGATGGCCTGGTCCCGCCCCATAGATTTGAGGTTTGAACAAGGTTTGCTTGAGGTTTGTTCGGAGTTTGTACATATGAAAACACAGCATGCTAGAGTACTGGCAGCCAACGTGCTTTTCTCGAGTCTTTTCCCGTTGGGTTGATGCTTGCTTATGTTGCCGGAAGCTTTAGTACAGACCTCAATGTTTGAGAGAGAATAGCAGGTCCATGTGTCTCACAGGAAGTTTGCCACTCAACAACTACTGTGTCTGTAGTCTGGCTGCGTCTGGGTGCTGGCTTTAGAGTTCATCTTTACTCGATGTATAAATTCCCTTGCCCCGGAATTTCAATGTTGGATGTTGTGCAAACGGGAGGCCTCTTAGATAGATCCCGCACCGGCGCGTTCGATTTTTCACGTCTTTTCAAGTGTGGAAGCCTTGCTACATGTAGAGTTGAGAAGAGACCATATGATGATGTTACAGGTCACCTGAAGGTTGACAATGCCCTGCACCCGTCCTTCTTGCCAGGCCGAGTGCTGCCGACCTTTCAAAAGTTGCAGAAGTGGCAGAACCCAAGAGTGAAGGCTGGGCTATGAGATGTCAGGGGGTAGTACGGCATCCAACCCCTCCACCCCCGTAGACTCTTAACGCCTGGTGTGTCTGTGTGTGGGTTTCCTCCGGCTTGAACTGGCCGTGGAGTAATTCTATTCCACCATAAATAACAGTGTATTCTTAAAACGGGCCAAAATTACTCCACGCATTTTGTATTGGCCCTGCCATCTATTTCTGCATTTTTTACTTCGCGGATGGTCTACTCCATATTTACTCCACATCTTCTCTATTGGCTGAAGCATGTGGACGCCTCTTGGAATTACTCCGCCGGCCTTCTCAGTTTGTTGGTTCAGACATGGCTGTTTATATCTTGTGTCAACATTGGCATTGGGGGTAGAGGGGAGCTCGTTGAATCCAATTCAAGCCTCAGAAAGTATTGTGATTCTGGAGACTAATGTGTGTACCTCCTCAGTAGTTTTAATGCTTTCTCTGCGCAGGCTATGATAGACGGGCGGGATCATCCATGCCGGCACAAAGACTGTGATGAACTGCACATTCCAGATAACCTGTAGGTTCTGCGGCTTGACTTCAGGCGTGATACATCTTACTTGACCATCGATCACTCTAGTGTATGATTCAGAGCGGTCGAAGGACGCTGTGACTTTCAGGCCTAGATACAGTTCTCTAAACCAGTATTCCTTAAGCATCATAAAGGAAAGGTGAGGTGCCCTCACTTCCAATACGTGCGAGGCTGGCATTAGAAGAGTTACCATCCATTCAGCTAAGAATTCAATCATTTTGACTTCGAGTTTAGGGAGGATGGCTTGAACTGCTCGCAGTGCACCCGCGATGTCCGGAACATGCCTACGCGAGGGCAATCCAACTGTTCGCTTGGCATACTCGTCAGCAAAATAAAGTCTGCACAACTTTGAGACCCATTGGCTCGGTTTCTCCATGTCTATGGTGATCTTAGCTGGGGGCCATGGGTCTGGGAGCGTGGATAGACAATGCAACAATTCGGAGGTTAGGTCTGCCGAGATGACGGAGAGGGCTTCTCCTTGTGGGCGATAGTCAACTGCAGGTCCCACCGTGCCTTTGCTTCTTTGCGTGTGGGTGCGGGCGGCACTGTGCACGGCTTGGATGGTGGTTTCATATTGGCTGACCA
This sequence comes from Cladocopium goreaui, assembly GCA_947184155.2. Classification (NCBI taxonomy): domain Eukaryota; class Dinophyceae; order Suessiales; family Symbiodiniaceae; genus Cladocopium; species Cladocopium goreaui. Next base: position 1,500,924 of record CAMXCT020000446.1, read on the forward strand.
TGGCTCGTAAGTACTTGCATGCGCGAACAGCTGCTCTTCTTGTGCTTGGCCCATCTTCGGGCTGGTTCTTGGCAGCTACTGCGAGGATATCTCGTGCTTCTTCTTCTGGCGACCGTTTGGGTTCCGTATCAGGTGCAGGTGCAGTGAGAGCGGTACCTTGGACTGGCGCCTCTTTTGCACGTGGCAAGTGGTCTGGGATCGGCAACTTCGGGTGTAATCGCCATCCATCAAAGAAGTATATGCCAGGCAGGGACAGGATCTCCTGTTCTGGGCCCGTCTGTGCTACTATGTGCCCGGTGCGTGCTTTGTACAGTCCTGAGGGTAGGCACACGTACGTGGGAGAGTGTGTGCGATCAGCAGCGTAGGCATATAGAACAACTTCAGAGAAAGGGAGATTTTGCTCGGGGAGCCACTTGTGTTGAGTTCGTAACCCTGCTTGAACTTCTTGGAAGCGCTCCCTGTTCAGCCATCTAAGGTCTGACCCTCACCAATATCAGCCGATATCTTGCTCGCTTCACTTCGTCAGCTTGCTGATCGTAGTATTGATTGGCAATTGCAAGGGGAGGGTACTCCCAGGTTGGTGCCGAATTGAGTGACCACCGACTTAGCTGTGCTAGATTCTCTTGGACTGGGTCAGGGTCAAATTTTGGCATACTCCATGTCGTTTCTCCTCTCCGTAGGCCCCGGATGCCATATGCAATTGCAGCAATCACCTGTGCCATGCCCATGAGCCCCATCATGTCTAGCGGGGAGACCAGCAGGGTTAACGATTTGGACCGAGTGAGTCCGACAGTGATTCTGCCTAGGCAGTCTTCAGTGTCTTCTGTAGGAGAGCCATTGGAGTAATACTTAGTGTTGAGAAATCCAATACTGGGCTGAGCTACGATTGATACCTGCGCTGTTCCTCCTGCCGAATTGGCTATTGTTTCTACACGCAGGGTGCGAACATAATCTCTTTTGAGCACGGAGCGGTTCAAATTGTTCTTATGATCAGTTGCTGTGGTCATTGTGAAAAGTCCATCGGCAAATCCAGCATTGTGAGGAAAGGGGCTGAGTACTTCTGACACTAGAGTTTCTAAATCCGTCGCTACCAAACCGTTGATCCTAGCATTAGTATCCCAGAGCACTAGTTGGAACCCGGGTGGCTTGTCGGGAAGGCCTCCCGAAGCAAAACTTCAGTTCCCATAGGCCATTGATCTTCCTGCAAAGATTAGGATATCTAACTGCAACTACTGCATGGTATGTCACAGGACTAACCCTGGAACTGGACGGAAGTATTAACCCCCAGGCATGGATGTCACTTACGCCGGCGGTCTGAGAGTTTAATACTGCTTGTATGTCACCAGCCATGGGCAGGAGGGTAGCGGCATGCTGCAAAATCCAGGCAAGGCGCACGAGAGACCGTGGAAAATTGAGAGCGGTACCCGCCAGCAGTTCCGAGTCTACGAATCGGGAGTGTCGTTGCATATTTGGTTGAGCTGCTTCAAATACGGCTTTGAGGCCTGGGAGCACAGTGCTGGCTGCCCTGAGGTCTTCCTCATCCTGCGGCGAGAGGTGACTTGTCCATAGCTGACCTAATGTGGACTGGCCTCGTTTGAGGATTTGACTAAGAGCCGTTAAGCCTTCATTCGCCGAACCATCTAGCAGTCGGATCATTGCATCGGCAAGGTTGGCGGGCATGTAGTAATTGCGGTCGCTTCGCAGGCCATGCTTTTTGGCTAACAGTAGTTGTCGTGCCCGTTTGGCGTTGCGAGCTGACCGATCAATACCGCCAGGTGTCTGCTCCGAGTCTCCTGTCCACAGGACCAGGGGTTGCTGTTTCAGCAGGCTGATAACTGCAATTTCGCGGTCAGTGCCGTACTGCTGGCCTTCATCAATGACCAGGAGGGAGAGCTCTTGCATGAATCCACTCATTGTGGACCATTGCATGGTAAGATCCTGGGCGACCGTTCCCCCGGTGGCTAATATTAATTGACACTTGTTCAGCATTTGCCTTCTTTCTCTCGGGTGGATATCAAATTTCGTGTGCGAGTAACTGCTTTTGTTGCGCTCTTGGTCTCCCACCAGCCTACCTATGCGCCCAAACACCCCCGACGGGGGGTCGAGCCATAGGAGGAGGTCAGCAAAGGATCGAGTGCCGGAGTTCTCTTTGCAAATGAACAATATTTTGAGGCTGTCGGTAGTGTCGATTTCAATCAAGGCCAGGATGAGGATTGCCATCGATTTCGACTTGCCTGCTCCGAAAAGCCCTTGGATGCACAGATCTAGCCGGTTGGTGAGCAACGCCATTGTCACTGCGCAGAGTGTGCCTAAAACGTGTCCGTCAAGCTCAGCGGCAAAGGAAGTGCAGTGGAGCGAGTCCAAGGGTGAAGCTCGCCCTCCACGTGACATGGAATTAGCACTAGGCGGAGCAACTGGCCGCACAAATGCAAGAAATGTGATCTTTTGTTGCCCTCCATTCCTTCTACTGCTGTTTGGACATTGTAAATGCCTAATCCCAGGTGGTACCTGCACAGGGGGGTTTGCGCAACCGCGGTAAGCTCACGGGTAGGCTTGGTACATCCGAACATCCACATTGTATCGAGAAAGAAGGTCTGGGGGACCGGGCTGTTCTGCCCCTGGACGGTCGCGTCAACGGGGTCCAGGTGCTGGCCGGAGGCACTATACCAGTCTTGGAGGGCTTCGAGTTGTTCCTTTGCAAAAAACTCAATGGCCGGTCCTGAGAGGAAAGCAACTTCGATGAATTTAGGGTTGCACTGTCTGTATATGCGTGAGGCAGCCAGCTCATCCTTTTTTTTGGCTGCGCGTGGCGTGATGGCGAGGACCAAGCCAAAAAGGATTTGAAGGTCATCTCCATCATAAGCTAGTGCGTCCGCTGTACCCACCATGGCAATGAGCCTACCCGTGCCAATGGGGCTGACTTTGTGATGGTGCGCATCGCTGGCCAGCAGGCTGAACACTTCAGTTTTGCCCAGGCTTGGGTGTCGGAACGCGAAAGCATCCTGCCCGCCTTTAACTTTCCAGTGTCCAAACTCGCTGCCTTTGAAGAGGAATTCAAGGGCGATGGGTTGCGATGGTTGCCGGATAGGGCCTGCACTTTGCATTGTTAACCCTGTTTCATTATAGCCTTCATTTGGACTGAGCATGGGCAAGTAGTAGTCTAACATGTAGACAGCCAGGGGCAATTGCAAGGTGCCGAGGAAATGTTGTACCATAGTGGTATAGTTGAGCAACTTGGACCTTGAGGAGATGGTGACTGTTGCCAACGTGGCTAAGTATTGGGTTGCCTCTTGCTCAGTTTTGACCTCTGAATTGTGGGCAGCAATGTGTGTAACAAGTGCCTGTGTCGTGGTTTCAGGTAGCTCACACATTTCCGCTAATTCACGCAGGAGTTTTCTGGCAGTTCTTGAGAGCTCAAAGCTGCACCATGAGATCAGTCGGAGGGGAGCCTGTGAGTACACTTCGAAGGGGAGCACTCCAGGGGTACCTTCTAACTGCTCCATATCTGGTCGTCCTTCTGGGAGGGCAACTCTTGTCCAATGCGAGTAGTTATGTTGTGCAGTACCGAGGTACGCTCTCCATCCTGTGATATGCGTAATTTTAAAGCCCCGTTGCTTAAGCAGCTTGATGTCATGGTTTGACGGGTTCCATACGCAGAGCCTGTCATCTGCATGGTGAATGAGGTGGATCTCTCTCAGCTGAGATAAATTGCATGTCGTGAGCAGCGATGGTGGTAGCGCAATGGCTGCTAGCACGGTTTTGCCACCAACATCTGGGAATTCTGAGAGGATAGTTTCCCATACCATTCCTGCGTACGAGCCAGCGCTGTGCCCCCGAATGTAGATGGAGCCTACCATGTATCCTGTTAATCTCAGAAGATCGACTGGGCGGATTTCAGGGGGCAGACATACTCCGACTAGCGGGTGTGCAACTAGCAACTTAGTGAAAAGTCGCAGGCCATGTATGTACCCGGGCCACGGTGGTTTCCTGTGTGCTGGGATGATGGGACAGAATTGCAACAGCTTCATGGCCCGACTGATAATCTGCGCTTGCAATTGGTTCGCACTGGGCATGCCTGGATGCTCTCCCACACTTGTGGCTGCAGGCCAAACTTACCATCTCCTTAACGTCCATGCAGGAAAAGTTTGCCCGCCTCTTCACGTTGATTGCGGCTGAACTGTAGCTAAGGGATGCAATCTGGAGGAGGTATTTGCGCATGCAGCCCGCAACTTCACGCTCCGGCTTGGCCGAAAAGCTGTCCCAGCAGGAATAGCTGGAATGACACTCTCCGAGCGGACAAACGCCACTATCTTGAATACACTCAACGGAGTCAGACATAACCCACTCCTTCCTTCCCCCCTACCCCCTGGGTCGCACTCTTAGATTCACCTCTCTACCTTCTGACTTGCTTGTTTTGCGTTTGGCCCCCGTGTCCACTCGGTTGGGCCCTTTTTGCTCCGGTTTGGACCTTTTTGAGGCTCCTCTTTTTCGGTCTGTCCAAATCTGATTGTTTTGTTGTTCACTTGGGTTCTTTTGTTTGTGTGGCCACTGGTGCATCTGTCCATAGACGCGGCAGGTGCATTGGGGTCTCACTCCCCCTGGCGAATGATACGAGCCTAATTTTTTGGTGCTTGTGTGTCTGTCCGTAGACGTGACAGGTGCACTCGCACTCCCTAATTCGTTTTGCGTTGATTATGTGCATGTGCTGCACGCCCCTCTCCCTATCTATCCTTTCTGTCACCTCGCCTTACTTTGGTCTGGCGTTTGTTGTCTCCTTCTGCCGTGTCGGTGCTGTCCTCCTCCCTTTTGTCTTTGTTGTTTGTGTGTCTTTGCGAGTGGTACCCGGTGGGATTTGCGTTTTCTTGCTTTCTCTGGCTCCACGGGCTCGCCGCCCTTTTCTGTTCTTTGTGCTCTTCTCGTTTCTGGTGCGGTTTTCGGTGTTTCCGTGTTGCCTGCTCTCCCTTGTTGTGTTTCCTGTCTTTGTTCTTCTTGCCTCCCCTGCCCGGGTAGTCTCTTGTGTGCTCTGGTCCAGCTTACACTCCTGTGTGCTGGTGCCTCCCTCGGAGTATCTGGTTGCAGCTGTGACGGCTCCGTTGCCTTGCTTTCATGCTGGGTGTATGGTCTTGCTTTGTTTTCCCTCCGTCATTCGGTTCATGGCAACAAAGGCTTTTTGCCCTGTGTGGGGTTTTTTACCCTCTACACCATGCTACTGGTGACGTCGGGGAGCTTAGTTCGGCCATACCGAGGTATTCACCGTTATGATGATCCAGACACATCTTAGGCGCCGCTAAGCTGCACCTTTGCTATTCTAATGTGATGTGTGCAGCCTTCTCCGCCCTGTCCTCCTCTGCCGACCCGGCGCCCCCTCCTGTGGTTGCCACACCTGGCCCCCTCTTTCTCGTGGTGTTTTGTTGGTTTCTCCTTTTCCTTCTTTCTTTGGTTACGTTTGCTGTGGGCCTTGGGTGCTCCCTTTGCTCCCCTTGCTGTTTTGCTCTCCCCTGCTCCTGCTCTTGGCCACTGGTGCATCTGTCCATAGACGTGGCAGGTGCATTGGGGTCGTACTCAGGTACATTAATGGAACATCGTGTGACTGCTCTTTTTTGTTTTTGTGTTTTTCCTTGTTGTTTGTTGCTTGATTGGTTGTTTTTTCTTTGGAAGGGAGGGACATCAACACTGCACCCTTATGACACACTAAGGTGACTTAGGACACTCGTTTCGTCTCTGCCCGTGCTGGCCGTTTTCTTTCGGTCTTTTGTGCTGGCTTAATTGTTTTAATTTGAGGGGCTGCTTTGCTCACCCACCCTAATTTATTTGTCCTCTTTGGGCCCCCTGGTTTGTCCTCTGGCTAGGTCCTCTCTTTCGGGTGCTGCATGCAACTGGAGGGGGCGGTAGTTAGCCGGCCGATGCCATGGACCAGCCTGTGCTGCAGCGAGCTCCACCGGTGCATTCCGGTGGTCCTCCCTGTAGGACAGCCTGGGGCGCCCGCGAAGCAGCACAAGCCTGCCAGCATGGCTCGTCACTGGACAGAACGATGTGGTAACTCTGCTGCCTGTCTACTCTCTGGGTGAGTGGCACGTCAGTCGGAGGTTTGCTACGATCTCACAATGTTTCTGGTACGTGCTGCAATGCACTGCGGGTCCTTCAGGAACGATGACATCCTAATGTCCCGAACAGTTCTGCAGTCTGTATCTCGTGCGAACCAGCTCTTTGAATGCCATACTACGACAGCACTGGTACTGTGGCAGATGCAATCACATTTTTTGGACGCAAACCTTTGTCTGCATGTTGCTCAGCTTTGCGGATACTACTAGTACGTCGCTGACTGAGACCATACAACGGATGGATGTCTCTCCCCTATGAAACTAGAGGTGTGCTCCCCCGTTTCATTTCTCATGTTTTCGGTGATGGCATGATTGGAAGCCGCTCCCTGGCCTGTTTGCTTCCTCATTGTCATCACTGTCCCCCCCTCTTGTGGGGGGTTGACTTCTTGTGACAATAGGTTTCTGATCGCAGCTGACAGTCAAGAGGATGACTACTCCGTCCATGAAGGCCTATGACGAGCTGACCTGAGCGGACTCTGAGAGATTTTTGTAGTGGATCTGCGTCCATGTACAGCTTGTCTGATGCTAGAGTAACCCTCTAGTTAGAGTCTTCATTATGCCTGTACAGCTGCGATACTTAATTCGTTTTCTTAGTTTTGCATGTTTTTGGTTGTGACGCAGTGGATGCCGCTGCGTCCGACAGCTGATCGATTCGATGGGTGTTTTTGTTTGGGCTCTGGCCCCGTTTTTGGTGTGTCTTGGTGCTGTTTTGCTTTTTGCCTTGTTTCCGCTGGCGAAACGCAAATCTGGCTGGGGGATTTGCGGGTCGTCGCTTTTTGTGTGGTTGTGGTTTTCGTTGGTTTGTTTTAATCGATCTGCTGATTTCAAGGACTTATGTCCTTGTACAATGTTTTAGCTGCTTACTCTCATGTAAGGACCGAGCCTTAGCGCGACATCGGCCAATCTCGAGGAAAAAAAAACACAACCAGAAACAAAAGAAACCAAAAAACAAAAAAACACACAACCACACCCAAACCAAAAAACAAACAAAACACCGAGAAGTGGGATCGCTACCAGCAATAGTTTTTTTTGTGGTCGGCGCCCGTTGCCTTTCGGCGGGTCGCACTTGAGACTCCCGAGTGGACCAGCAGGAATTCGAACCACCACCGGCAATCTGTCAGCGCTGGCAAGACCAACGCCATACCAACTCATACCAACTGAGCCATCGGGTCGCCTGATCACTACCAGCAATGGGAATAACATGCACGATGACATCTTGTGTGTCAAAATGAGAATGGCCACCGAACTAGAAGCAAACAAAGAAAACACAGAATCACACAACGGGGACAGGTAAAAGGGTGAAAGAAGCAACAAAGCTCAATGCGGAAACCAGGGATCCCCCCAGCCAGGATCCCCGAGATCACAGAGAGCAGCCGTACAGGCATAACATTCACTCACCCTGGCACTTCGAAGCAAACACCGACAAGGCCGGGTCGCAACGAGAGTGGTGAAAAACGAATAAAAGGTGAAACAGGAGGTGAGACATGATCTATTGTAAAAAATGACAGCACTAGCTACGGCATTAGCATCATCATCAATGGATAGCTGTAGGGCACCCTTGCGGTAAAGGGGGTGTTCCAGATCCACTAAGCACCAGTCAACCATGGGTACTTGCACAGTGGTCACTCGTCGTGTGTGGCAACCATGGGCACCCCGACGTTAACCGTTTGAGATTACTGGAACTGCACGGGCGCACCGGCGCTGGGGTGTTCATGGCTGCCGGTGCTACTGACTGCGCTGTTTGAGGGAGGTGGGTCACTACTTCCTGCTGGCTTGATCATTTGCGCAATAAGTGGATGACTTTGCTTTTCAAGCAGAATCTTGGTCATTTCTCGAGTGAAAGCTGCAGGGTCGTCCACTAATGCCTTGGCGTCCGCAAGTGGCCTGTCAAGGACAATGGCAATAAGCATTTCGCCGCCATCTTTTTGGATGAGGGCCGGTCGGCCGGCTTGCATCTCGTGCAAGGATCGCAACTGCCTTGTTTTCGCACAGGGTGCGTTCCCATTCCTCTGGGGCTCTTTGTGCCAAGGTGCCAGTTTGTGGTGGGATATTTTGGGCTGCTGGCGTCCCCAGTGCAAGGATGAAGGGACTGTCAGGCAGCGTGGAGGACGGCAGGTCTGCGATAGCGGCTACTGCACGGCAAATGTCACCATCTTTGACTTCATAAGAAGGGGAAGATTTCTGTCCAATGGCCGGCTCGGAGTCAGCCCAAAGTTGCCGCAGTGTGTATCCTGTCTTCGGTTCCTGTATTTTCGGTTCCACACTGCGTTGTAAGACCATTGGAGTGCGTTGTGATTTATTTCTACTGAATCTCTTTTCATGTCGTATTCTTTTAACATGTTGTCGAGTTCTTGGAGGGTTGCAGATCGATGAATACAACATTGCCGGACGGCACGCAAGCAAGCCACGTGAGGCCAGTAGTGCTAGTGCTGGGAATTCTGGTTGGTCTTTCATCGGCAGCACCTCTTCTTTAATAACCAGTTTAAGGCCATGTAGCGGTTGGGGCTGCCCTTGGTCCGTTTGTGTGGGAATATCCAGTATTTGTGGCTGGTGAGCGAGGAAAGCTTCTGGCTTTGTGCATATTTGGATGAACGATGTGCGAGTTCTGCTTTGGTGGGGCGTGCATATTCTGCTTTGGAGAATTCAATGCTGGCATTCTTTGAGGAAGCAATTTGGAATTCGTGACTCCGGTCACCGGAAGAATGCTCGGGTGAGACTACATCAATTGGCCCGACCAATTGAGGTAGTGTCATCTTAGTGTTCGGGATTGTGTTTAGATATTGCATTGATATAACATTCGTGGATGCGGTGAGACTGTTATCTGTTGGGATCTGTTTTATGGTAACCATGAATATTTGTGAATAGATGCGAAGCCTGGAACACTTTTCGGACATGTCTTGATGACACTAAAGAGTTCTGGATTGTTCTGTGAACGTTTGCATGCATTTGGAATCAATCTGAATTGAGGACGTTTGAATGCATGAGTGCATTTGAAGTAATTCCAAAAAGTGGACATTTGAATGCAAGTGGAATCGTATGCATAGAAAGTGTGTATGAATTCAAAGAACCTGGAATGGAGTTTCCAGAAACCCACAGAATTTTTCAGCGAAAGTTGCGTTCTGTGAGCTTTACTTTTGTGGGAAACTTTCATAGCAAGTTTCCGGACTGTGGTGAACCAATTTGAACTTTGAACTTTGGACTGAACTGAGTTTAGAGTGGCTGCTTGTTAGTAGCTGTGTGTGTAACTGTGAATAGTCGACTTGTGGTTGGAGTTTTTGTTGGCTGACAGGTTAACATCGAGACGGTGGTTGCCGATGTCCCTCAATGATGACAACAGACCGAGCACCCGTCATCATGGTGAGATGACAAAATGGGTTGCCGGTCGTCTGAGGGGGGCATCAGCGACCGCAGTGTCGATGTTGCCTGTCTCTGGTTAGTGGAAGAAAGTTTTTGAGAGAAAGATCTTCGGATCTTGAACGTTTAAACAATTGTTGCAGTCAAGCTGTATGGTTGATGTTGGCTCAAAGCCAAGGAAACTGCAAAGAAGTAGTCTAAGACAGTCACGTGGTTTAGTCCAGCTTGTTTTGCTTTGGTTCGTGTTTTGCTACCGCACCTCTGAGTGAGTGTCCAAAAGGGTTGAGCTGTTCCGAACCTGAGAGCTTGTGTGGGAACCGCGTTTTTTGCGTAAGCTTCGCTTTGCGTAGGTTGTAGGAACTGCATCTAGGTGTAGGTCCTGGGATTTACGTAGAAAGGATTTTTAAACCAACTTGGGTTTAAATTTTCCGCATGGTAGCGGAGCTGCCAACGAGCAGCGTCCGTTGTAGCTTAGTATCCTTGCAGGAGTCTAGTTGCAATGTCTGGATCAGGTGATTCTGGTAGACGCGGAGACGCTAGGAGGCGTAGGCGTAGTGCAGATCCTGAAACAGAAAGGTTTCGCGGAGATGATCCTTTGCAAAGAGATGATGCTTGGAGAACTTGGTTAGATAACCATGGCAGACAACGCGATGAGAGCCTTCCAGGGCCCTTTGTAACAAGCGTTAGCAGGGTGCCAATGAGTCCAACTCAAGCTATGGAAGGTGGTTTGCAGCCCCCAGGTCTGGGTAATTCAAATGGAGGCGCGCAATCGCAGGCAGTAGGTCCAGGTCTAGACGCGATGAGAGCGCATGAGGTACCGGTTGATGATAGTCTTCCGTCGCTTAGTACGCCGCCTGGACAAACTGGACAAACTGGAACAAACGGACAAACCAACGTTGAAACGCAGTTGCTGCAGATTTCTCAAGCCTTGGTGTCACTGCGAAGTGATTTGCAGAGCCAGATTGGTAGGACTTTCGGTGCACTGAAAAGAAGACTTGAACAGGTTGAAACTGGGAATACTGTGGGTAATCCAGTAAGAAACCAGGGTGTTTTGAGACAGGGTCCTAGTGATGTTTTTGGTCAACAGTACTCTGGGGATGGTGACTGTTCTTTCAATAGAATAGGGAGCCCAATACGCAGACAGGACTGTGGACAGGGTTCATCTGGTGATACTGCACGTCATAGGGATGTCAGTAATGAAAGGGATGTACTAAGTCGGTCAGAAAAATGGTTACCTTCTCCTCCAGTACCCAATACTAGTACTTGGCGTGACCGGGAAACTGAAATCACAGGATTTTTCAAGTACATTCAGTCTCTAAGAGCTTGGAGCCAGTTGGCATCGTCCAAGATGGCTACGGAGATCGAGCAAAGTATCAAGTGGCCTTCTGAGATAGTGTATTCAACTCTGACTCCGGGTCAGCAGGCTAGGAGTAGCAGGTCGTTTGCATTGCTGAAAGTGGCGTTCGCCAACCATGATCGTAGTGATTCACTCATTCGTGCCTTTGAGGCTGGTTGTGCTATCCACAATTCCCCGCAAAAGCCTTTTGGGTCGTGTGGGTATGAATTGATCAGGGTGTTAGCTTTAGAGTTTTCACTGAGAACTAGGACAGAGGCTATTTGTCTTCGAGCTGAATTGTTGCGTAGAGAGTTTAAGGTGGACTCAAAGAGCATTCATGTAGTATCAGACTTGGTGCGAATGATTCAAGTTGCAGTCAACAACTATGAAAGGTTAGCAGAGACATTGCCCGTTGGAATTTCTAGGGCTGATTTGACAGTCACGTCCTCGGATTTGGCACTTCTTTTTATTCGGAACTTGCCTCATGACGCAAAACAGTACTGTTTGTTGCACTCCGAAAACGAAACATGGGAGGCTCTGCAGGCAGCAGGTCTTAAGTACGAGAGACAACAGAGGCTGTATGTGGAACTGGGGGCATTTTCGAAACGCATGTTGAATGAAGTTGCAGGCGAACAGGTTGTTTCAAATGACGGTGATGCTGAGGGTTCAGAGACAGTTGCAGCTGTTGGTACTGGTTGCGGTCGTTGTGGGAAGAAGTCACACAAAACTGAGGACTGTACCACAAACATGACTGGTGTCAAGTGTTTCAAATGTGGTAAGACTGGTCACATCGGTCGAAACTGTTTGAACCAGGGTCAGAACAAGGCTGGTGACAACAAAACTTCAAAGGGTGGAAACCAAGGTCAGAAGGGTAAACCTGGTCCAAATCCCAAGTCGAAGCCCAAGGCGAAGGCCAAAAGTAAGGGGCAGGGCAAGGGAAAGATGTATGAACTTGGTGAGGGTGAGGAGGAACAGGAAGAGGGTTATGAGGATGCTGATGGAGAGGAGGCACAGGAAGAGGCTTCTGGTTCAGGTCTTCAAATGGCTCTTTTGGGTTCTTTCGGTACCTCTGGGCAGTGTGTCTTTGTGTGCACGACTGATGATGAGATCTTGGCGGATGAAAGCACTGAGGTGCATGATTTGGGACCAGATCTGAAGTCGGACTGTTTGTCTGAAAAGACTCATGAAAGTTCTTTGGATCCTGATTTTGGTTTTTCATGTCATGATGTGTCATCGGTGTGTCTTGGTGAGGCGACAAGGGGTATCGGTGGGGCATCAGATGTTGTTTTCCAAAATGGTGTGTCATCGGTGTATCTTGGTGAGGCGACAAGGGATATCGGTGGGGCATCAGATGTTGTTTTCCAAAATGGTTCTTTTGGGCTAGTTGGATCAAAGCGTATTCCTGAAGGGGATGTGTCGTGGTTCGATGGGCTCATTTGTATGCCGCTGCTGTCATCTTTGGAGACTAGAGGACAGGACAACTGGTGGTTGATTGACTCAGGTGCCAGCGTCACTGTTTTGTCAGAGACTGCACTGAAAAATGGTTCATTTCGAATTCTTTCAGAAGAAATTGTGAAAGATGGTCCACGGTTTTTTGCAGCGAATGGAACTGAAGTATCCATGAAGAAGAAAGTCGTGGTTCAGACCTATCTTAGCATGATTAATCATGTTGGAGAAACGGTTGAAAGGGAAATCAAGTTGTCTGCACTGGTAGGAAACACTAGTAACAACATCTTGAGTACTACGCAGTTGGTTGAACGTGGATGGAATGTGAATCTTGGAAAGAAATCTCAATTGATTCATGAGGGCATGGGTCTTTCAGCCGATTTGATGTCGTGGGCAGGGTGTCCATGGTTGTACCTTGGATCCAGGAAAGGCTCTGGCCGTCCAGTTGCTGGGACAATTGAGGTGTCGTGCGAAAATCCGTCAGGAGCTGGGGAATCTTCGATTTCGGTACTTGAGTTGAATATTAACCCAGTCTTTAAGAAAGCAGTCATTCAGAGTGACATGGATGAAATGCATAGGGCTAGGGGACATATTCCTTTTGACCCAAACTGCGCAATCTGTCAGAGAACGAAAGGGGTTTCTCAACACAGACGGAAACAAGACGGCACAAACATTGTTGAGCTAGCTGCTGATTTTTTCCATTTGAAAACATTCAGATTTTTGATCATTTGCGAACGATTTTCTGGCATGGTGGGTGTTGTTCACATGGGTCCTAACACTGATCATGTTCGAGCTTCTGTTCAAAGATGGTTAGGAGAGATGGGTTGCTTAGGAGACAGTCATGGTGTCCTTGTTGTCAGTACTGATGATGAAGAAGCAGTAGGAAACGTGTTTTCTAGACTGCAAGTAGGTAAGGATGTCAGAATTTCCAAAGCGCCACCACAGGGACAGGCAATGAACGGGTCAGCGGAGAGATCTGTGAGGGCAATCAAGGAGAATTTTGTTTGCGTGTCAGAAGAATTGCGAATGCAGGGGCTTGTCTGTGATACTGAAACAGCTGTAGGAGCAGTCTTGGAGTATGTTTGTTTCATGTTAAACAGTCATGCATCAATCCATGGGAGTTCAAAGACGCCACATGAATTCCTTTCGGGAAAGAATCCAAGCGTGTCCACTCGGCCAATCACGTCCATGTTTGGGTCAGTTGTGCTTTGTGAGTTACCTCAATCGGCTCAGGCCGACGACCGACCTAGGTTCTTGGAGGGGGCATACTTGCGTCCAGAATTCAACAGTAAGTCAGGACTCTGCCTTGTGATGCTTGATGGTGTTCTTCGAAAAATCCACCCAAAGAGTATCAAACTTGTTTTACCAATGAGGTGGGAAAGGTCACTGCTGGAAGGGTTTTGTGTTGAGGGTGAATCCCAGCATAAACCAGTAGGAGACTCTGCTCCGGCGGACGCTGTTGAATTTCAAAAGGTGAGGCTGTCCGACAGTCCACCAACTGAAGAACCAGTGTGTCCAAAAGGCGGGCCACCTCAGGAGTGGTTTAAACAGTATGAACTGTACACGAAAGACTGCGCAGCGTGCAGATGCTTGGAACTTGGTCAATCGAGAAAGGGAAAGGTACACAGTGCCAGCTGTTGTGCAAACTATGTTCGGTGGTTGCGAACTCAGAGACAAGAGGCTGCTGAAGCGGCTGAGAGAGAGAGAGAGCAGCGTTGGTTAAAGTACCCCCCAATGAATGGTTTGATCAATCTGGGTATACACCTGGTTGTCCGGCATGCGGTGCATTGGAATTAGGTGTGAATCCTGATGGGTTAACTCATTCTAATGAATGTATTGATCAATTTGAAAAGCTGTTGAAAGGTAGTCCAGCCGATGTGGGTGATTCCATGAAGGTTGGTACCTCTGGTCCCAGTGTGATGGTTGATACCTCAAAAGGGGGTGTTGGGAGTGATGTCCATGGCGATGTCGCCCAGGACTCTTTTGGTGGGGGTGTTAAACGTCCGTTGGAACGATCGGGGGAAGCCAGTGATGATAGCTATACTCCGAGCATTGCTCCTAGCATCCATGAGAAAGAAGAGGCTCGGTTCTCGAGTCCTCAGAATGTTGAAGATGCACAGATAGCTGATGGCTCCCACGTTTCAACTCGTGGAACGAAACGTGTAGCTGATGCACAGCTTGAACCAGAACTTGAATCCTTGGATGTTGGGGAATCTAGGAAACGACCTCTTGAACATGATGAGGGTATGTTGGACAATGTTGGTGTTTGTGTTACCGATGATTGTAGCATAATTCATGGAATCATGCAACTTTCTGAGGGGTTCACGGGGGCTGACATGTTCTTCGAAGACCAATCGTTGCAGTCTGTCGTATACCAAGGCAGTTCTAAGTCAGAGACAGTGTCGTTTTGTGGATCCTCAATTAAGGTTTGGAAACCAGACTATGCGGTTGATGATTCTACGTCGAATACCCTAGATGGTAACCTTACTTTTTCAGGGATGTTGACTGAAGTCAAGAATCTGGATAGGGTTTGTGCAGGAAAACCACTTAGGCAGTCTGAAGCCACTGCAAAAGCGGATGAGTATGGTGTCCGCATCATACCATGCCGTTGGGTCACAACCGAGAAGGTGATTGATGGAGAAGATGGTGTTCGAGCCCGTATAGTGGTCAAAGACATCGCTTCTGGTGGTGGCAAGGCCAAGAGCCTTGGTATTTCGTCACCAACACCCAGTTCAGAGTCTATCAAAATGGCTTTAGGTATCGGTGGATATTTCAATGCGTATGGATGGACGCTGGATTGTTCGGCAGCCTTCATGCACACACCTTTGGGGAAGGAACGAAAGGTGATTGTGAGGTTTCCGGCATCGATGAGTTGGCCAGATAACTCACCATTGTTCATGGATTTGAGTAAAAGTCTCAATGGAATCAGATCCGCTTCTCTTGATTGGTTGGAGTATGTGCAGGGGATTGTGAAACCACTTGGATTGACATGTGATGTTACTAGTCCATGTGTGTTTACCGCACCAGGTACAGTCATGATCATTTATGTGGATGATTTGTTAATCTTCTCAAACAAACCTGACATGGGTAAGAAAATCTGGGAAAAGTTGAATGCGGTAGTTCCCACGAAAGTCACGGGTCAACTGTTTCCGAATCAAGAGGGGTCCATGAAGTTTGTTGGAAGGGTGATTCGTCGGCAAGCTGGGGCAAAAGAACTGTTGGTAGGAGTCGCAACAGGGTATCTCGATTCTTGTTATCGTGATTATGGAATGGAAAAGATGAAACTGGGGAAGGCAGTTGTGCCTAATTTGAGAGAAACACTTGATGGTCCTCCGGAACCACCATTGAGCACTGAAGCGTATCAAAGATATCGTAGGAGTTTGGGGAAGATGGCATGGTTGTCACAAACTCGAGAGGAGCTCCATATTTTCATAGCATACTTGGCTACAGGTCAACATGCTCCGGATGGTCGTCATGAAAAGGCCATGAGGCAGGTCCTTAGGTTTCTGTTGTTTGATGGTGACCAAGAATTGTCTTTTCCATCCCCTGGGAATTTGAAATCCTTGTTTCAGGGTTCTGTAGAGGTGTCAGGGGAACCATTGATGGTGGTTTTCTGTGATGCGTCACATGCACCCATGAGGGCGACTCAAAGAAAGGGTATCTCTGGAGCTTTTATTTTTGTGTTGTCTTCGCTTGTGAAAGGGTTTTCACGTCATCAGACGTGCACATCACTGTCAAGCTGCGAATCCGAGATGTTTGCCATTCAAGAGACGGCACAGGAGGCTATGGGTCTCTTACCGTTAGTGAGAAAGATGGTGAATGACTTCTTTGGGGACTTGGCTGGATTTGAAGGTAGGAAGTTTCCTATTTTGATGCTTACCGACTCCGAGTCGGCCAAGCAGTTGCTTTCAGCACTTGATGTTCCACGGAAATCCAGACATACGGAAGTGAGAATTTTTTGGTTGCGTGAACAGTTGGAGAGGTATATTCAGCTTGGTTGGATTGAGGGTCCTACAAACTTGTCAGATATCCTAACTAAGTGTTCAAGTTACCACTTTGTTCATAGGGCAACTTGTGGATTTCAGCCGAAAAGCCCAGCAGTAACCGAAGGGTCAAAGGGTTTGAAAGGGTTTGACAAGCCTTTGCAAACACTGAAACCTCGTGAGAAAACGATTGCACTGATTTTCGTTGAGTTTTGCTGCGATGAACAGAGTGCACTGTCACAACACAACACAGCGTTTGCGTACATTGGGGTAACCGCTGATGGGGAGGAAGCGTCGACTTTGCGAAGCGTGCTTGAACGGGTTGATCGCTTGTGTGCTAGTGCGTCGGGTCTTGGGATGCGTCCGCACGTGCATTTTCATGCGAGCTGTCCGTGTGCGTCTGTGTCTCCAATACGGTACTTGCGCCAGGATGCAGGTTCTGAGGATATTCGGTTCGCTGAACTTGAACCCCTTCTTAAAAGGTTGCCGTCGTACCGCAAGAGAGCTGATACGTTCAGCTTAGAATGGCCAGTGAACAATGTGTTGTGGTCGTATGCAGGCGTGAAGGACTTGCTGAATGTTTACTGTACTTGTTCAGTAATGTTTTTTGGGGATCTTCATTATATAATTCCCATGAAACATTTTGGCTCAAGGTGGCATTCTTTACATTTGGCGTTTTGCTTTCACATGCTGTTTCATTTTCTAATCGTTTGGCAGGGCTTTTAATTGCGTTTCAACATATATTTCATCAGCAAACAATGCAATTTCCATGCGTTTATTTCATGATCATGTCACTCATGCTTTTTAGCTTAGGTTGTAGCATGGCATTCGCTGCATTATCACAGCGTCGTCCACACAGCAATGGTCGCTCTCAACTGACGTTGTTTCCTCGACAGTTTCAGGGGGCCTCAGAGTCATTCTATCTGATTTTTGCGTATCCGTTGCACAAACATTTGGTGGTGAACATCATCCTTTTTCTTGCCGATGAAGATGCAGAGTTCACATGTGACATTTGTCGATTATGCTGCAGCTCTTCTTTCATGTGGACTCAGTGCATGACCTTTCGCTGTGTGGACACTCCTTCAGTGGCTTCTTTGGATGATTCCAGTTGATGAGAACGATCTATACAGTAATTCTGATGATCCCGCATCAATTTCAGACTGGTCGATGGTTGCACCAACACCTAAAGCGTTGCCACTGCCCCCAGTTTTACAATCCACTCCCAGACCTCGGATTCCTGCTCCGTTTCAGGTGTCGACCAGTGGATCCAGCAATGTGCATCATGCAGAAGCACGCATCAGCCGGGCCCCAGTCAAGCACTCACCAGGTTTAGCACTGCCGCCCAGTCGTGAGACTGCCATTGAATCATTGCGGTATCCAGATCGAAAAACAGAGTCATTTCAATACAATGGTTTGCCAGCTCCGGTTTTTTCCCAACCATTGCCCAGCAGTCTTCAATCCAAAATTTCGGATGTTGCAAATGACCTAGCGCCTCCAGCGAGTGACAGCTTGCAATGGCCTGGACCATATGCCCCCAGCCCAGTTTTTGATGTGCAACATCAGGGGATTCAACAGCATCCCAAGCCGCGTTTCTCACAGCAGGCCTCGAATTTGACGAGGGTTCGGATTTCCTCATCCTCTCCAGTAGTGTGGAATCTTTGGACAAATTTTTCAGATCAGATGCATCCTTTTTCTAGCGTATTGCAGCAGTTGCGATCCAGTGAATTTTGCACTGAACATTCTGAAAGATTTCTCAATCAATTTGCGGCCACAACATTGGTGAGGTATATGTCGTGTTTACTTCAATTCTTACAACTTTGCGTTCTCATGCATGTCAATGTGAATGACTTGTCCGAAGCTGTGCTGGCGGATTTGCTGATCAGTGGAGCCTTAGCTCGTCGAGCCGATGGTTCAGGGCCCAAATGTTCAATTACAATTAAGTCATTGCGATGGGCTCACAAACAATTGGGCGTACATGCATTTGGATGTGCATTCGGTGCTTTGGTTGCTTCTTTTGAGAAGCAAAAATTTGAGAGCGACAGGAAAGAGAGTTTGCCGTATCCAGTTTTCATTTTGATGAAATGGGAACGTCGAATCCTACAATCAAATACACCTTTGAAAGAAGTGATCATTTTGGGTGGATTTCTACTGCTTTGCTGGTCAGGTCTTCGGTTCAGCGATCTCCAAAGATGCCGGCTGTCGACGTGGCAATTGGATTCCACGTCCTTGCGTGGATTAACGTGGAGAGCAAAGACTTGCAATTCTTCAACACCGTTTGGGGTGGTTACATCCGGTCTATTATCCAAAGGCACGTGGACATGGATTCACAAATTTTTGAGTACATTAGATACGCTGTATGCCGGGGAAAATCCAAATGATATTGACTTTGCACTGCCAACTTTTGGCAATCAAGACACCCCCATCATTCCTTTTGATGCGATGACCTATGCAGAAGCTTTGTTTTACATTCGCTACTACATGGCTCTACCATGGAGTCAACAAGGAGTTCCAGCGTCCTTGAACACCAAAAGTTATTCAGTCCACGGTTTAAAAGCAACGATCCTATCTTGGGCTGCTCAGGCCAATCTGCCCGAAGCGGATCGCAGGATCCATGGCAAACATCGTCCAGCCCAGGCCAGCGTACAATTATACTCACGTGATGACATTCTGGGGAGTTTGCGTGTTCAAACAGCACTGATTGAGCAAATCACGAATGGATGGAGACCTGTCACACCGCTCAGTCGAGGAGGCCAAATTCCGATGATTGAACCATCATTTGTCCTTGAACAATTTAGAAAAGACCGAGATTGCCCTGAGTGGAAATTTTTTCGGTTTCATCAGGCATCCAGCCTCCAGCCTTTCGCCGATATGGTAGAAATGTCAGAAGACATTGTTGACCAGGTTTCGGATTCCAGCTCATCAGATTCATCTTCATCATCATCATCATCAAGTGCTTCTGGCATTGACTCACAGCCGGCCCCATCAAAGAAGCCTCGCACTTCATCCAAGTGTGAGTTAGGTCCAGCTGAGGAAGCACTGGTGGGCTTGCACCGTAAGACATGGCACATTATGGTGCCTGCTGCTTTGGAAAGACCAGATTTGCCATTTTGGCAAGACCAGGCGTTGAAAACCGCTTGTGGGCGGTACCTGTCACCCATGACAATTTGTCCTGGAATGGATATTCAGATTGCGTTTCCTCAAGCGTTGTGCAGTCATGCCGGCTGCCGCAAAGGGTTCATTAGCATTGGTCTCAAGCATTAATTCCGCGTTCTATGAAAAGGGAGCATGGGGCTCTGTGTGTGGTTTTTGGTATCCCTCCATATGTTTCGGGACTTGATAGTTTAGCTTTCTTTTATGATTTAGTTGGCAATACCCATCCATTAGAATGTGAAACCAGGGTGACGATACTAACAGCGTGGACCAATTAGCATTTTGGATTGTTCCAATCCTTGGCGTTGCGTTGGAGTGCAACTTGAAAGTTGCTGCTTTTTGTTGGGAGATGAATCTCCTTGCATCACCAAAGCAAGGTGTCATGCATTCATGGGCGTTGAATGGAATCCTAGTTCAGTTGCTTCAGCTTCCGGCGACATGTCTCCCATAGTGTTTCTACTCACAGGTCCATGGTTTCTTTCTTCGATTGTAGGCTCCAGCCATCATGCGCCATGCGCAAAAAAAAAACAGTTTTACAAGACAATTCTGGACCACGTTGAGTACTATTTGATGCATGTCAAGCTGTTGGAATGGGTTTCTTATTTTATGAAGATGACAATTTGGGTTCCAAGCTGGTTTATCATGTTTGGTTTTCAAGAGGAACTCACTTTTTATGCTGAACCCCACAGTTACTTTCGAGAATCCAGGTCTTTCACATTTCGTCACTGTCCAAGCGTTGGTGGGACCGAGAATGGCTTCACTGCATGAGGTGCTTACCACAGCAGGTGTCCAAGACACATTTGTGGATAAGCTGATAGACGATGGATGGTCCATCGAACTGTTTGCGATGGCAGCTCCAAATTTGGAAAAGTTTGATGATGAGCTCAGATCAATGTTAGGTGACATTTACGACATCACGACAGCGGTGCAGAGATCAGCTTTGCGTTTGGCATGGACTAGGTGTCAAGCTATGCAGGTCCCAGCGGTTCCAGCTCCGGGTCCCTCAGCATCGGCTCCTTCCGAGGTATCAGCAAACCAATCTACTTGGTCCGAAACCTATCCACCAAAGCTCACCTCCGAAGTGGTCTATGCACTGAAGCAGAAGTTCAAGCGCAACTATCCAGCAGAGATTCTGTTGCCTGAGACAACACCAAGTCTTAGGCTTTTGAGCCTCATTCACCATCAGAAGTTGAAGTGTGAATACAAATGGGTGCCATGGAAATACAGACTTAGCCAAGCGAAGGCTGATGAGATTACTGCGGTCAAACCGAACCGCATCGCCAAATCTGAAGGATTACAATTGCATGCATTATTGGTCGACTCACCTCCCGAGTTGCACATTGACAATGGGGCTTTAGGGATGCACGCCCTTCGACAAACCTTTGAAACCTTTTCATATGCCATGGCAATGTGTGAGATTGTACATCTGGCCACTATGAAGAACTACTACCTGAAGTTCATCAACTTGATGACTACTCGCCTGGAGGCGGAAACGGGATTACGCAATCCTACTATTCTTGAGGCTCAAAGCGCTGACAAAACTTTGATGACGATTGCTTGCGAATTGGTGATGGAGAAACAATGGTCATTTGACGATGCAATTCATGAGGTCACTTGCATTCGAGCTGAAATCAATACATTACTTCAGGCCAGACCTCGTCTTCCTCGACAAACATATCAACGATTGGAATCGAGCTCCTCGAAGGGTGGGGGTAAGAACAATCGCCCCACTCCATACGGCAAAGGCAAGACGGGAAAATCCTCCGGCAAATCTTCAGGTAAGACGGGCGGCAAAGTGACTTGGGTCACTGAAACTTCAGTGGGAGGAACCAAGAAACAACTATGTATGCGATTTCAAAGTGGCAAGTGCGACATGGGTAACACATGTCGATTCCATCATGGATGCGCTTTTCCTTTGCCTTCTGGCGAGGCATGCAACAAGAATCATGGGGCACTTATGCACGACAAGACCCCACACTGACCATTGGTTGAGGTTGCAAGCCAATTATTTCAGCAGTCCGACAATCGATTTGGTGACGTTGAGGATGCAGGCATTTTGCCCGAGCTCCCAGAGACCAACATTCCATCACATCAGGCGATGCTCAAAGTTTCACCCAGGGTCTTGCCTGAACCTGTTAGCTCTTATAATAAGACAGAAAACATGTTTGGTAATGATCTCCAGGAACAACATACTTCTCCAAGAGAAGTTTTGGTTACAGCTCCTCCAGCATCCGAGCATTCGTTGCCAGCCGATCCGATCCCGGCTCCATCAATTCCCAGATCACCTCCCACAATCGACGCAATCGGTATTTCCAAATTATCCGGATCTCGCATTTTTCTCGACATATGCTGTGGGGTCAACTCACCCCTTAGTACCGCAGTTCAAAAACTACAGGGTGATGTGATGCGTTTTGATATTCTTGTTCATAACTCTGATGATCTGTTGGATTCTAATTGCTTTGAACAACTATTGAGATTGTGTGCATCAGGGATAGTCGCTTATGCAGGTGCTTCCCCATCTTGTTGTGAGTATAGTCGTTTAAAACTGCTTCCCAATGGCCCCCCAGCGTTGCGTACCCCACATCACATGGATGGCATTCCAGGCATTTCAGGTTCTGACCTTTTGAAGGTCCAGGACAGTTCGCTGATGCTTCATCGATGTATCCAGTGCTTACATCTCACCATTGCCTCGGGGGGCCATGGACACCTAGAACAACCCAAATCAGCTATGAGTTGGGATGAGCCGATGGTTCGTGAATTCATTTCCCAACACAATTGCGCTTGCGTTTCTATGGCCGCCTGTGGCTTTGGCAGAGATTGGCATAAATTCTGGTTATTTGCCAGTACGTTTTATGCACTATCCCGGATGGCATGCTCTTGTATACATCCGGCCAATAGCCACCAACAAATTGCCGGAGTTAGGACTCCCACGGGCCATTATCTTAGCAGGGAGACAGCGGAATATCCACCGGCGCTAGCAGACCAATTCGCTCAAATCATTTTACCGCTGTTAACTGAGCGTGGTCACGAAGTGGACATTTCCAATTTTGAACAGCATCTTCCGATTAAGGATGTATCATCCCCACCTTTTGTGCGTCAAGATGGTGCCGGTTTCCCATCCAAAGGCGACTGGAGTGGACCTCACAATTTTGAAGATTGCTTTCAAACCCTGCGCAAGAATTTCTTTCAATCCATTTTGTCAGCACGATTAGATCAAATCTTGCTTCGAGCGTTCAATGAACAACAAGCAGAACCACCGTTTTCAGATGAGCAACTTCAACCATTCAAAAGATTTCTGGATGAGTTTTTACTTGCTCAAGGGATTCAACCAGATTGGTCGATTCCTCCAGACCAGCAATTGTGCCTTCACATTTTACAAAAACTGTGCCAATGCATGCAGGACCCCGATAGTGACCTGTTCCCATACTTAATCTCAGGGGTCCCTCTTGGCATCAATGAAGAAATATTACCATCAAAATGTTTCCCCTTAAATCCAACTGATACCCCATATGATCCCCCTTTACTGTCCGTCCATCACACCAATTGGCAATCCGCTGAGGACGATCCGACTACAGTCCAAGACCTCATCAACAAAGAAGTTGATGCTGGATGGGTGGAGTTATTCCATGGGACCCTGGAAGAGGCCCAGCTTCATTTCGGTCATGGATTAGCCCTAGGTAAACTCGGATTGGCCATAAGTGATAGCAGACCTCCCAGATTAGTGTTAGATAGCACAATCTGCGGAGTTAACCTTCAAAGTAAAATTCCTGAAAAAGCAGCCTTGCCAACAGCACGTGACGTGGTACGATCGTACCCGCTTCGGGCCTCCCAACGTCGACTCTCAGGAGTATCTTTTGATGTCAAAAGTGCCCACAAACAAATGGCAGTACATCCCTCCTATCGGGGTTATTTATGCTTCCAATTTCGGGGTCAGATATACTTTTATAAAGTATGCCCCTTTGGGGCTGTGATCAGTGCCCATTTTTGGTCGCGACTTGGCGGAGCTTTTCAAAGGCTATTTCACCGGTTGTGTTATTTGCCCCACGCTTCATTTCTGTACGTTGATGACCTGTTGATGTTTCAAGAGACCACTATCATTGGTCTGAGTGCTTCGGTCATAGCCATTATGTGCATGTTGTTGCGGCTCCCCATCTCATGGAAGAAATGCGAACTCGGCCCCACGATTATGTGGATCCGTTGGGAATTCCACATTTCGGCCGGGTTTATAGTTTTACCAACCCCCAAAAAGAACAAACTATTGGATCTCATCGAAAAACTTTTGACCTCATCCCACTGTTCTAAGAAATCCCTGGAGAAGTTTTTGGGGTTGGCACTTTGGGTGACTCAATTATGGCCCTCAATGCGAACATGGTTGCATTATCTATACAGAGACTTGCATTCCATTCCAGCCAGTCAATTCTCGGTGGATCCCGGCAATTGGGAGACTGTCTGTAGCTGCGTTTCGGATTCCCTCATCTTTACTAAAAAACCACCTTTTTCGGCCATCCCTGTCAATGGCCATTTAATTCAGGTGCGTCATCAGCCAGTGAAGACGAAACAGGATCTCATGACATGTGCTTTGTCAGACAAACGCGTTTGGCTACGTATTCGAGATCCCAATTCTAGCAAACGCAAGCTGTCTCCATCTTCCATTCGCATCCTTCAGATGTATCTGAAATGGATCCAACATCTCCCTCCAGTCAAGTCCATGTGGCCCAAACCACATTGGCAGGGCATATGCGTTGCAGATGCTTATGCAACAGGTGATCAGTGCGGCATTGGTGGCGTGATTTATTTCCCTAATGGTCAATGTAGTTGGTTTAGCCTCCCTTTGCGTTCGTCCGATTTCATGAATTTAAAAATCCCTCTTCATGATAACCTTCAAAAAGACATTGCGAGTCTTGAAACATTAGCCCAAATTGCACTTGTTTACATCACTATTCAATACTTTCCAGGTTCACGTATCCCCATTCGCATTCCAATGTTGTCAGACAACACCACAGCTGAAGCAGTTACAAATAAACTTTTTTCTACCCAGATGCCCATCGCATTGTTTCTTGAAAAACTCAGTCTTTTGATTGCCAGCTCTCATGTTGACGTCGAAGTTTCCCATATTGCAGGCCATTCCAATGACTATGCAGATGCCTTAAGTAGATGGGATGGAATTGGTGATCCACCTCACCATTTCCTGCATCATGATCGATTCCATTTATCCCTTCCACAATTGTGGAATTTGGAGAGGCATCCGACATTGCATCCGCCAGACACTCGTTTGCCCTGGACATTTCCAACCTAGATCAATTCCGCTTTCGCTGTTCAGTCACTCCGTTTTTCATTCCACTTGCTGGATAATCACACTCTATGATGGGGGAAATTTGTGCGTTATTATCCATCAAATGTCAATAGTTTCATAAGGGGGATTAGATTCCATTGACATAGATGGAAACAACCCAGTGAAAATCATCTGGATTGAACGTGGCATCAAATTATCCAGCAATGTGGAAAAAGCAAAGATTATATAAACGCGTGAAGGGAATGTGAGAGAGGGTTTATTTGGGAGATTAAATGATTTTAAGTTTGTAAGAAATACGCTAGCTGTTTTGCTTTATAGTTATATCTACTTGTATGAGATATAACCTAAATGTAATGAATGTCACCTTGAACGTTTACTGTACTTGTTCAGTAATGTTTTTTGGGGATCTTCATTATATAATTCCCATGAAACATTTTGGCTCAAGGTGGCATTCTTTACATTTGGCGTTTTGCTTTCACATGCTGTTTCATTTTCTCCCACCCTCCACATCCCTTATTTCCATATGATTCACTTACTCCAGATTTCTCTCATCTGGATTTTTCGTGGTAGCTTCATTCCATAGTGCATCCGTCCCAGTTTCCGTAGCCTCAACCAGCATTCGTGCCCAATGCATCCGAGCATCCGACCAATTATCCAGTAGCATTTTGCTTATCTCACCGACGTTTCGACATAGCTCAATTGACACTCAATGGTGTCATCATCATGTTTGGGTTTCAATCCGAACCTGGCGTGTTTTTGCAACCACATTGGGTACCTAGGATAGTACCCCAATGTCCAATTTCGTGGCTCTGACCAATCAACTATTGATTTGTTGTTTCATGTTTCGCTGGTTGCGTGTTTCGTTTCTATTGCGTTATCAAACTATCTGGTTATTTGGTTGCTTATACTTGCTTTACACAATGTCAGAGCATACTCCCCTTCATTCAAAGATTGAATGGGGGGATTAGATTCCATTGACATAGATGGAAACAACCCAGTGAAAATCATCTGGATTGAACGTGGCATCAAATTATCCAGCAATGTGGAAAAAGCAAAGATTATATAAACGCGTGAAGGGAATGTGAGAGAGGGTTTATTTGGGAGATTAAATGATTTTAAGTTTGTAATAAATACGCTAGCTGTTTTGCTTTATAGTTATATCTACTTGTATGAGATATAACCTAAATGTAATGAATGTCACCTTGAACGAACTAGGTCTCAAACAGGAAGCAGTCGTGAGGTTGTGCAAACTTGGGTACGTGTCGCGCTCAGGTAAACCTGTAGGAAAGAGGCTGAGGTTTGTGCGTGACTCTGAGGAGTTTGTCAAACCGTTGAGGGGTTTCCAAGCGTGCAGGTGCAAGGAACATGCGCATCTTAACGATGTGAACTGGAATGAGACTGGTAAGTACAACAAGTCGCTTGCGTTGGCGCTGTGTAACGCGGCGTATACGTGTGCGCGAGCGGGGGGCGTGCACTGAATCACATACATGTGCGTGTGTCAGTTGATGTATTTGCAGTTTTGTTTGTGATGAAATGTCACAGAGAGTCAAACAGAGTGTGACAGTTGAACAGCTGTATGGACAGACAATGGACGCGTTGTTTGTTGCGAGTAACAAAGGGTAGCAATGGAAGCTTTTTGGATCTAGCTAGACGAATTGTTGCGTTTCCGTTTTTTGGGAACCTTCCGAATGGAAGAACTCCTGGTGTTTTTGGTGATGATCTTCCTTGGTGGTTGGCTGTCTGGAGTTTTCACCTGTTGGCTGTTTGCCAAGATGAGGAAGATGTTTTTTGTTTCTTTGAAACCACAAACGGATGTGATGATTCAGACTGATCCGTTTGTCTCACCTGGTGTGTGTGACCTTGCTGTTTTTCCTACGGGGGCTAAGTATCATCTCCCGGGATGTAGACATGTACAGAGAAGGCCAAGAAATGCCACGCTTTTAGGGCCTTTTATGGACTGTTTTGAATTTCAGCTGAAGTCACGCAACGCGTAACCATGCTAACTTGAGGGTAAGGAAGTGTTTGATCCTGGCGGATCTTCTTAGGGGTGTTGGTAGGGGGTTGAAACAGTTTTAGCTCTGTATGGGTATCCATTCGAACGACGCCATGGATTGACGAAGCTTCCCTCGAAAGGGGGTGTGGAAATATCCAGTATTTGTGGCTGGTGAGCGAGGAAAGCTTCTGGCTTTGTGCATATTTGGATGAACGAGCTGAAGTGGTACAGTGTGCGAGTTCTGCTTTGGTGGGGCGTGCATATTCTGCTTTGGAGAATTCAATGCTGGCATTCTTTGAGGAAGCAATTTGGAATTCGTGACTCCGGTCACCGGAAGAATGCTCGGGTGAGGCTACATCAATTGGCCCGACCAATTGAGGTAGTGTCATCTTAGTGTTCGGGATTGTGTTTGGATATTGCATTGATAAAACATTCGTGGATGCGGTGAGACTGTTATCTGTTGGGATCTGTTTTATGGAAACCATGAATATTTGTGAATAGATGCGAAGCCTGGAACACTTTTCGGACATGTCTTGATGACACTGAAGAGTTCTGGATTGTTCTGTGAACGTTTGCATGCATTTGGAATCAATCTGAATTGAGGACGTTTGAATGCATGAGTGCATTTGAAGTAATTCAAGAATGTGGACATTTGAATGCAAGTGGAATCGTATGCATAGAAAGTGTTTATGAATTCAAAGAACCTGGAATGGAGTTTCCAGAAACCCACAGAATTTTTCAGCGAAAGTTGCGTTCTGTGAACTTTACTTTTGTGGGAAACTTTCATAGAAAGTTTCCGGACTGTGGTGAACCAATTTGAACTTTGAACTTTGGACTGAACTGAGTTTAGAGTGGCTGCTTGTTAGTAGCTGTGTGTGTAACTGTGAATAGTCGACTTGTGGTTGGAGTTTTTTGTTGGCTGACAGGTTAACATCGAGACGGTGGTTGCCGATGTCCCTCAATGATGACAACAGACCGAGCACCCGTCATCATGGTGAGATGACAAAATGGGTTGCCGGTCGTCTGAGGGGGGCATCAGCGACCGCAGTGTCGATGTTGCCTGTCTCTGGTTAGTGGAAGAAAGTTTTTGAGAGAAAGATCTTCGGATCTTGAACGTTTAAACAATTGTTGCAGTCAAGCTGTATGGTTGATGTTGGCTCAAAGCCAAGGAAACTGCAAAGAAGTAGTCTAAGACAGTCACGTGGTTTAGTCCAGCTTGTTTTGCTTTGGTTCGTGTTTTGCTACCGCACCTCTGAGTGAGTGTCCAAAAGGGTTGAGCTGTTCCGAACCTGAGAGCTTGTGTGGGAACCGCGTTTTTTGCGTAAGCTTCGCTTTGCGTAGGTTGTAGGAACTGCATCTAGGTGTAGGTCCTGGGATTTACGTAGAAAGGATTTTTAAACCAACTTGGGTTTAAATTTTCCGCAGTTTGAGGTGTAGGTCCTTTGGGCACCGCGAGGTCTTCGAACCAGGTGGGGCGGACAGACTGGACACCTATTGCACTGGCGGAACTCGCATTCTTGATGCTTTCCCTGCGCAGGCTGTGGTAGACAGGAGGGATCATCCATGCGGGCACAAAAACAGTGATAAACTGAACGTTCCAGATGACCTGCAGGTTCTGCGGCTTAATTTCTGGGGTGATGCATCTAACTTGGCCATCTATGACTCGCGTGTACGATTCAGATCGGTCAAACGATGCTGTGACTTTTAAGCCGAGGTATAGTTCTCTAAACCAGTATTCCTTGAGGAACATAAAGGAAAGATGAGGTGCCCTCACTTCCAATACGTGCGTTGCTGGTATCAGGAAGGTGACTAGCCATTCCGCCAAAAATTCGATCATCCTTGCCTCAAGCTTTGGGAGGATTTTCTGGACCGCCTGGAGTGCTGTCTCGATGTCTGGGACGTGTGTTGCCGAGGGTACTCCTACTGTTCGTCTGGCATATTCGTCAGCAAAGTAGAGTCGGCACAATTTGGAAACCCACTGGCTTGGTTTCTCTATATCTATCGTGATCTTAGCCAGGGGCCACGGGTCGGGTAGCGTGGATAGGCAATGCAGTAACTCGGAAGTCAGTTCTGGAGAT
This sequence comes from Cladocopium goreaui, assembly GCA_947184155.2. Taxonomy (NCBI): domain Eukaryota; class Dinophyceae; order Suessiales; family Symbiodiniaceae; genus Cladocopium; species Cladocopium goreaui. The sequence continues at coordinate 1,529,658 of CAMXCT020000446.1, forward strand.
ATTACTGGGAGCGCTCCTCCTTGTGGTCGATAATCTGCGGTTGACCCTGCTGTGCCTTTGCTCATTTGTGTGTGGATGCGGGCCGCCTTATGCACTTCTTGTATGGTGGACTCATATTGGTTGACCATAGCTCTTAGGTACTTACATGCGCGGACCGCTGCCCTCCTTGTATTTGGCCCATCTTCCGCCTGATTCTTGGCGGCTGTCGCAAGGATGTCTCTCGCTTCTTCTTCTGGCGACCGGGTTGGTTCCGTACCAGCTGAGGGTGTAGAAGGAGCGATATCCCGGACTGGCGCTTCTTTGGTGCGTGGTAGGTTGCTGGGGATTGGTAGCGTTGGATGTACCCGCCATCCATCAAAGAAGTACATACCTGACAAAGGGAGGATTTCCTGTTCAGGGCCGGTCTGCGCCACAATCTGCCCAGTACGCGCCTTGTACAATCCTGAAGGCAGGCATACATATGTGGGAAAGGGCGTGCGATCAGCTGCGTAGGCATACAGGACGACTTCCGGGAACGGGAGATTCTGCACAGGAATCCATTTGTGTTCAGCTGCTAGCCCTGCCTTGACTTCTTGGAGGCGATCTCTGTTCAGCCACGCAAGATCTGACCCTCGTACCAATATCAGACGATATCTCGCTCGCTTCACCTGATTGCACGGAGACGCAAACAAGGACGTGTAGAGATGGTCTTCATTGAGCGGTCTGCTGGGCAATCGGATTCAATTGTGCAACAAACTAACAACTTCAACCAAAGAAGGAAGGGAAACTTGGGCGGGAAAAATTGCTCAAACAGAGAGCATGAATACATTCACAGACCAAACATGGTCAAGACATGTTTTACTTGCAGGTGTAGTTTCGGTTGCAAGCGGTTGGTGGGTTGCAGTAGGTTTTGTTGTTGCCTGCTGTCTTGCAGCGATATTGCTCATGTGGCTCTTGGGCGTGTCCTGGTGGGTTAGTTAGTGGCTGGACACGGTGATGGGGTCGCATTTGGGGGGTGCCTTGCGGGTTGGATCTGAAGTTTTTTTTTGTGTCCGAGCCCGTTGCCTCCATGCACGGTCCTGAGACGGGCATCATACCACTGCGCGACGAGATCGCCTGCGGGTTGGATCTGAAGTCTCAAATCTTGTGATTGAAAGCTTCTCTGTCGGAAGTAGGGCAGTACTTAGTGCTTGGAGAAGCTTTTGATGTTTCGCAACAGCGTTTAGGCAGTTTTGCTGAAAGAACCAACTTTGCGACATGTTTCAAAATTGGATCAGACCCCGGAATGGCATGGGCCATGTCATCTCCAGGAGAAAGCGGTCAAGAAAAGAAGCAATGGCATGAGGACCGATCGAATTCCCTTTGGCCGCGCGCCGCCCATAGAACGCTAGAGCTTGTCATTGTGCAGAATGTGGCCCTTATATCTTCCAGGTTCCACTCCTTTCTGCGTTTTGGAAAATACAACAGGGTCGTAATCTCTCACCGACAAGGAGATTAGCGGGTCGTAATTTGAGAGCGCACGGGTCGTGATTTCAAGTGCGAGGGTCGTAATCTGTCACAGACAAGGGGATTAGCGGGTCGTAATTTGAGAGTGTACGGGTCGTAATTTCAAGTGCGAGGGTCGTTCTGTCACAGACAAGGGGATTCACGGGTCGCAATTTCAAGTGCGAGGGCCGTAATCTGTCACAGACAAATTAGCCGGTTGTAATTTGAGAGCGCACGGGTCATAATTTCAAGTATGAGGGTCGTAATGTGTCACAGAAAGGGACTAGCGGGTCGTAACTTGACAGTGCAAGGGTCGTAATTTCAAGCGCGAGGGTCGTAATCTGTCACAGACAAGGGGATTCACGGGTCGCAATTTCAAGTGCGAGGGTCGTAATCTGTCACAGACAAGGGGATTAGCCGGTCGTAATTTGAGAGCGCACGGGTCATAATTTCAAGTATGAGGGTAGTAATGTGTCACAGAAAGGGACTGGCGGGTCGTAACTTGACAGTGTAAGGGTCGTAATTTCAAGTGCGAGTGTCGTAATCTGTCAGAGACAAAGGGATTGGCGGATCGCAATTTGACAATGCGAGGATCGTAATTTCAAGTGTGAAGGTCATAATTCATAATCTGTCAAGCCATTGGGATTGTCATTCTGAGTCAGGGAGAACCTGGACGATGCGCCGTTCCTACTTTCGACTTGGTCTCTGCTTCGAGATTACATGGCTTTTTGCCGCCGTTGCTTCCAATGAAAGGATGCTTGCAACTCTGCCAGCCAAGGACGCAATAAAGTAGCAAGAAGCGCCCGCAAGATTGAGCAAAATGAGGTTCCAAAACCAGGGCCTCAAAACAGGCAGTTTTGCGGTGACGCATGGGCGTACCCCCATAGTAGCTTGCGCATCCGAGTCGAGGCCAGAGCCAACACAATTGAACGTGCAGTGATTGACCAACAGATACAGTTTATGCAAACAACTGTGCAACCATACCCTACAGAAGATCTTCGCACTGCTGACACAAGCTGCCCTTCCAGAACCTCTGCCGAACATTTCACTTAAACCATCAGCTCTTGGTGAAGGAGCTCTACGCTTGCAAGTCTGCGTCAATGCTGTCAAGTTTGCGATCATCGCTAACTTGATCGCATTGGATTCAGTTTTGAAAGCAGTATGCACCACAAGAGCGCTTTGCAGCTTCCAATGACGATGATGCTTGGAAAAGAAGATCGGAATCTGAGAGGACCCTGAGAGCCGTGGTAGACACGCGTCCATCACCTTTTCACCATAGCTCAGTTTCACACTCTGTTTCACTGTGTTTCGTGTCACCTTTCCATTGGCTACATGGCATTGCCATTGCTAGCTTCTGGTCTGTCCCAATTGTGTGAGTCTTGTTCCGTGCGGCTTACACTGTGTGATTTCGGGGCTCCTGGCTGGGGGGAGCCCTGGTTTCCGCTCAGTGGTGTGTTGCTTCCTATACTCACAGAGTTCGTGTATGGCGGCTTTTGTGATTGTTGCCTGCTTTGTTTTTTGGTTTGACCGCCATTCCAATCCCTAGGATGATATCATGGATGATACAATGCTATCACCATTCTTCAAGTTACCGACGTTGCTGAACTGACCAGCTGATCACCCTGCCTTTTTTGTTTTGTGGTTTGTGGTTGTTTTTTGTTTGGTGTTTGCTTTTGGTTCTGGTTGTTTGTTTGTTTTGTTTGTTTGTTTTGTTTGTTTTTTCTGTTGGCATCGTGACAGCTCATTGGACTATGTACTGGTCCTACTTCAGTTCAACTTTTGAAGCCCACCTTTGTGTAGATGGATGACGTCTTTGCATTAATTAATTGAATTAGTCAATATGCAACTGGCTTACCGGCATGATGAACGACCTGGCGAAAGCTATAAGGCGTTGGACGGAAAAAAACATCACCGCCCATCCACTTCATCCGTGCTGAGGTGAGACGTGCCCAGGCTCGCATCGTCAAGGATCAAAAGCTGCTGCATCTAGCATCCAGGCACACCTCTGAGGAGCCGGCACCAAATACTCCATATGATTTGAGGGCTTCTATTTTTCCAAGCATCTTTGATATATGCAACTTGTGCTTCCTGATTGATTGGGGCGGAGTGCTCCGTTCCTGCATGAGTGGAGCCGTAGGAGGCAAGACTGCCATGGTAGTGGAAAGATGCCCATAGTCCGAATATGAAAGGGCATGATGGCCCTCAATAATCAATGCACCTGTTTTTGAGCTCCCCGTCTCCAATTTGGAGTCAACTGAATGCTTCATGCGATCCCATTCGAAATCGTTGCCATCATAAAAGGATTCCGTGCAAAAAAAATGAAATATGGGGTTATCTTCTGCGTTAACTCGGCCAAGCTCATACTTGTAGCAAGCGACTGCCAAAAACAGAGGTCCCTCAAAATCTCAGCCACATCACGCTTTGCAATAGTCACCGACTGATTGGGCGTTCTGCTCACCATCACTCTTGGAGTCCACTTTCACTCGATCCCCCAAACAAGGCGGTTGTCCCGATTTTCTCGGACGGGAGTCCAAAGATGGTGGTTGTTCCCAGGTTCTGGGTGCTTGACGCAAGACCACTGAACCAGCATAACCCCCGTGTGCACGAGACGGGCTGTCAATTCCAGGGTCATTCTGGATGGCATCGAGCCACCTCTTGACTGCTCGGCGCAAGCATGCAACCTGAGGAGAAAAGGCTGAAACTCAGATCCAGCAGGTAAAGGTGTGAGAAATTTCGCAAAATCTTCCAGGGCATCGGCTTTAGGGACTGCATAGCCCAGCAGCGCAACAGTGGTGGCCCTGTGTCACAATGTGGTCTCTCACTTGTGAGGACACTCCAGCTTCATCCAAAAGTCGTCTTTGGCCAAGCTTGTTTTTTACTCCGCAGATAGGGAACCAAACCAAGCCAGAATCACATTTGTGATGACGTGAGAAATGTTATGAAAAATGCCAAATTGCGGAATTGCCTTGGGCATATGCTGCACGATTGTTTTTTTCCTCGGAGGTTGGCCGATTCAGCTTAAGGGCCCGGTCCTTCTCCGGAACCCTGTTGAACCTGACCCGGAACCTTTTCGGAACCTCGTTGAACCTGACATGTGCACACCGGAGCTATTCTGGGCTAAAGGCCCCATTAGCTGCATTAGCTTACGCTGTTGGGGAATAAACATTGTTGCTTCGCTTTTGCCTTACTCATTCAGAGATCACAGTTGCACCCCTTTCGAATACCGACTGGGTGGAAATAATCCATTGACATAGATGGATTCGATTAAACCAGAAATCATTGGTTAGATTTCGCAAAAAAAAATCCAGCAATGAAAAAGTGAAAAAATCTAAAGCGCGAGGGACTGCTGTGAGAGCGGGGATTGAAAAGGAACTGTTTGAAAATCTTTGTATTAAATACCCTTATACTTAAATCTGTAAATATATACACATATAATATAGGTTGGTGCTGTTGGTTCATGTTCGCCTTGTTTGTGATGTTATATCTACTTGTATGAAATATAACTTAATGTAATGAATGTCCACCTTGAACAATTTGGATGCAACAAATGCCTGGCGAAAGATGCATACATTAACACGGGTCAAACCCTGCTGTTTTTCAAAGACCGGATCCCATGATTTTTCCGCGCTTTGCTTTGGAAAAAAGGTGAGGACCGATTTTGACCTTCTTGTCAATTTTTTCCGGACTTGCGTTGTCAGTGTGTTGTGAAGAACCAGTTTTCAGTGGAAATTTCCGAGCACGAATTTCTTGCGCTTGTGTGTGTAGTGGATATATGGATATATAGACATATGGATATATGGAAAAATGGATATATGGAATATATGGATATGATATATAGATCTAGATATAGATATAGGTATATATATATATATACGCGTAGATATTTGGATTTAAAAATAGATAAATATGAAAATACATGAAAATCTAGATATCATATGGATATAGATCATAGATATACATATACAAATGCACACACACGTTTACATTTACATTTACATATACATATACACATAAACATATACACATATAAACAGAAATACACACACATATATATATACATATACATGTATACAAATATACAAATACATATATACATGTATACATGTATACATATAGACATATAGACATAAATTCAAAAATACATATACATATATACATACATACATATATACATATATACATATATACATATATACATATATACATATATACATATATACATATATACATATATACATATATACATATATACATATATACATACATGCATACATACATACATCTTTACATACAAACATAAAAAAATCATGTAAACATATTTACATATATACATGTCAAGATATGTACATATATACATATTTACATATATACATATATACGTATATACGTATATACGTATATACATATATACATATTTACATATACATAAATACATATTTACATATACATATACGTATATACATATAGACATATACACATATACACATATATACATTTATACATATTTACTCGTATACATACTTGCAAAAAATCATGTATTCATTGAAACAAATACAAATGTATACAAATGTATACAAATGTATACAAATGTATACAAATGTATACATACATACATACATACATATATGCTTACATATATACATACATATATATATACATTACATACATACATACATACATACATACATATACATACATATACATACATACATATACATATACATATACATATACATATACATATACATATACATATACATATACATATACATATACATATACATATACATATACATATACATATACATACATACATACATATATTCGTATATACGTATATACATTTATACATATATACATATATACATATTTACATATATACATATATACCTATATACATATATACCTATATTTCTATATGCGTATATGCATATTTACATATATATATATATATACGTACATATATATATATTCGAACTGTGATTTATTTATGCGTTTGCACGCCCACGGCGCGAGAATGCAGTGTTTGGTGAAAAAAAAAATGCGTGGTTTTAGTGCAGCCGGGTTCGTTGAGAAACAAATAGGGGGTCCCAAGTGAAAGGGACCATAACATATGAACTTGAAATGTTTGCGACTGCTCTGGCCACGGACTTGTGGCACAATGGAGATGAACATGATTTACGTGTGCATTTTCGGGACAATGATGGTTTCCGCTCTTCCATGATACGTGCGGTTGCTTCTGGGACGGTTGGTCAACGCATGATGTTTGATAATTTTTTGCTGGAAAGGAAACAATTCTTCGAGGACTTGGTCTGCAAGGGTTCCTACAGAAACCAATGTAAGTGATTTCTCCTTATGTCTCCGGCCACATGTTTTACCTACTGGAAGTCGTCAGGGGTCAGTTGAGGTGGCAGAAAAAAATCAGAAAATTTGGCAATTTGTGGAGATTGTGGGGGACACGAGATGTTAAAAGGGGGAGCACAGATGTTCGAGACCCCCAGTGTGAAAAAAAAACTTGCAGTTTTATTGACTTCAACATTGCCTGGCAACCAATTGACAGTGAGCAGTCAAACCGATTGGGAAAACAAATTGATATGGGTGATGGCTGGGTGGGCAATGCTATCCAATATTCTGTAAAGTTGTCTCTCAAACGGTGGGTGAGGAGGGTTGCCTTATTTTGTGGGCCAAGAACTTAGCACGTACCGTCGGCGTGATGTTTTCTGATAGTTGCCAAATCAAGCCGTTGGGGCTAAAGATGGCCCATTCTGTTACACATTCGGGCCCAACAAACATGATTTAAGTAGACACATACTGTAACTGTACTGGGATAAATCCTAACAGTAAATCCACCATTTTTTGGAACATTTCGATTGATGTGGTTTTTTTTGCCAACACCGACTCATCGCTTTTAGGTGAAGGCCCGATGCCAGCCCCAAAGGTGCGACCCATGTTGGGCATTTTTTTCAACTCGTCTCCAAACTGTGGCGCTGGACACTTGTTGATAGCAACGCGTTTTTTTTTTCATAGTCTGGGCAGCAGAGCAAACCAAGAGGGATAGTTGGTTGATTTTTCGCCGTTGTCCATCTGCGATCTCCAATGTCTCAGGTGGGATCGACAGGTGCGGGCTGTGAAGACATTGGTTGGTTCATTGGTTGGTTGAAAAAATGCATCTCCATCCCGATTTGGGAACACAATGGCATGGCCAACGTTTCCATGGCCACCGTCCAGGCGGCCCAGAGACGATCACAGGCGCCCCAAAGTCGGGTTTGTTGGGTTTGATGTCACCCCTGGATTACCAAAATTTGGTTGATTAGCTACCTTAGCTACCCCAAAAATCGTGTTTTGATTGGTATTCTCCTAGGATGTCCCCAAAAATTGTTTTTGAAATTCCTACAAAAAATTGCAAACCAGAACTCCTCTCTGCAGGAGGAACGACCAGCTCTGCACGGGTGGTGAAGTGTGGGACACAGCTGCAGCAGATTAAAATACTTTTGATCCACCCACAGATGTTGGGCATTTGACGTGTTGAAAAATCTACAAGGTTTGATAAACGGCCACTTAGGAGAAATCCTCCGGGTTGGTTGTAAAATTGCAATTTTTTATGATTAAAAAAAAATGCTGAGAAAGAATCCGATGCTTTAAGATATCCATGCCGAGGCTCCCACAGCTACAGCCAAGTGCGGAGTGAGCCCTGCGGCCTGAGGGTTACTGCTGTACATCATCCCAGTAAGCATTTGAGACCCATTTTACATCCCCCTAGTACTAGAGTATACCCAAGAAGCACACTTAGGAATGACTTTTGGGTTTACCTCATCACTTCTGATTGACCATAGAAGAGGATTGAGATCAATTTTCCTGTTTATTTCTTGATCACGCGAATATATGTATAATATGTGTACTGTTTGTACATAGACGTTGCCATCGGGCAGGTACAGCACTTTGCGTTTGGCAAAGCTCCAACCTTCAGCCAAGTTGAAGACATGGGACACACGCCGAGCTGCTCAGATGGCGGGTCATACGTCTGAAAGGATGGCTGGGCGTGGCTGGGTATGGGTCGCCGCGATATGATCAATAAGACGTACAATGTGGTAAATCCGACAATACACCTACCATTTGGGGGAGTTTTTTTAACTACCATTCCACCCCTGGTTTGTAATTCGGTTTTTCACATTCGCTGATTTTGCGGTGATGCTGAGCAACATGCTTGGTTTTCTGGTGCAAAGTCAATACCAGAACAATTGCAGGGTGAAGGGTGAACATCAAAGAGTCCTTTCTATTCAGGGGATGTTTATCAGGGTGCCGGAGTTTTGACCTCCAGCCCTCTGTCGGTTTGCAGATCTTGGGTTTTGACGCAGGTCAAAGGGTGTTTCTCTGTTTGATTCAGCTGAGTTAAGGCCTGTCTGGCCGAGCAGGGCAGGTGTCCTCAGATTCTGAGCTTCGGTAGCAAAGTTGAAGACTGTCATTGAGTCATAGTCGAATTTTCAGGCAAGATTCTAAGATTCCGGTGATTTTGAAGAGATCTGGTTTCTGACAGGTCAACAGAGGGAGGCCTTCTGTCAGTTTCCCAGCACCGCCTGGGTTTGTACGTGTATTCCCAACAGGGGCGGGTGCTGTAACGTGCCAGGTGTTTCTGTTTGGAGTTGGAGGCAGTTTCACTGGTTGAATCGTTTGTCGATGAAGTCGCGAGTCAATGGTCATCAATGTTCTATTTATATATATATATACATCTATTTATCAAATTTATCAAGATGATTCAAGATGTTTGCGTGTTTGGATCCCAAGTACTACTGATTACTACTGTTGGTCAAGTGTCTCCTCGTTTGGTGTGAAAGTTTCCTTCTATAGTCGGTTTAAATCGATGCTGCTTTTTGTTTGCCAAATCCCAAATCTCACTTCCGCTGGTTGACATTCACGATTTTAGTGCTCACGATTTTAGTGCTCACATTTTTACTTACACGCGCATTTGGGTCAGTATATCAATTTTGCGGTCAAACCTTATTTTGATAGCGAAATCACTTCCTTTGTCGTATCATGTCCCCATTCCAGTTTTTTTCGGTGAACTTTTGGTCCAACAAAAATATGGCAAAACCAATCCATCGAACCATTCGCCAAAGGCCTGCGACCACCCCTAGTAGAGGCGAGAGGCAGGACTGGGACTGGAAGGACCCCCCAACACATCAATTTCTCCAGTTTTGGCATGTGAAAGAAAGGGCTTGATTGATTTGAAACCAGAGGAAGTAGTCATCTTCTTGGGTGAAGGGAAGTGGAAGAGAAGTTGAAGCAGGCATGATGAATGTCAAGCAGACTACAATCGTGGAATTTTCAAGATGGCCTGTGTTGTCTAGGTTTTGAGGCTGCAAGGACCTTATTGTGCCCTCAAGTCGCAAGCTCTTATTCAGTGACGATTCGGTGTGATTGATGTTTTGGGGATTTTTGATCTCACTTGTAGGGATTTCCCACCGGCTGAATAATGGACATCTCGTTTGTTTTACGCAGTACCACTGGCAGGTCGGGCATGGCAACCATCTCACAGACCTCCACGGCATACCCCTACACAAGGCCTGAACGGCTGGGCTCTGAGTAGCTGCATGGTAGCCCTGTAAACTGTAGGTTGGCAATCAGCCTCGAAAGCCATTGAAGAGAATGTTTGTTGCGCCTTAGTACGTACAGTCCGTAACCTGCAGCTGGGTTAGGGATCTAACGCTTGTTCTTTGTGGGCCTGAAAAGCCTTTAAGAGAATCATTATGTCCTCTGTAGCCCTGTCGGCCACCCCGGGTTAGGGGTCTAACACTTGTTCTTTGTGGTTCTGGAAAGCCTCCTGTCGGCCAACCTGGTTAGGGGGCTAGCACTTGTTCTTTGTGGTCTTGGCCAGCATGTCCTCTGTAGTCCTGTAGGTTGGCAACCTACAGCTAGGTTAGGGGGCTAGCACTTGTTCTTTGTGGGCCTCAAAAGCTTTTGCCAGGACCAGCATGTCCTCTGTAGCCCTGTAGGTTGGCAACCTACAGCCAGGTTAGGAAGCTAACACTTGTTCTTTGTGGGTCTGGAAAGCCTTTAAGAGGAGCAGCATGTCCTCTGTAGCCCTGTAGGTTGGCAAGCTACAGCCAGGTTAGGGGGCTAACACCTGTTCTTTGTGGGCCTGAAAAGCTTTTGCGAGGACCAGCATGTCCTCTGTAGCCTTGTAGGTTGGCAACCTACAGCCAGGTTGGGGGGCGAACACTTGTTCTTTGTGGGCCTGAGAAGCTTTTGCGAGGACCAGCATGTCCTCTGTAGCCCTGTAGGTTGGCAACCTACAGCCAGGTTAGGGGGCCAACACCTGTTCTTTGTGGGCCTGAAAAGCTTTTGCGAGGACCAGCATGTCCTCTGTAGCCTTGTAGGTTGGCAACCTACAGCCAGGTTAGGGGCTAACACTTGTTTTTTGTGGGCCTTATGTGGACGTGGAAAGCCTTTAAGAGGACCCGTAGGTTGGCAACCTACAGCCAGGTTAGGGGGCTAACGCTTGTTCTTTGTGGGCCTGCAAAGCTTTTGCGATGACCAACATGTCCTCTGTAGCCATGTAGGTTGGCAACCTACACCCAGGTTAGGGGCTAACAGTTGTTTTTTTGTGGGTCTTATGTGGACGTGGAAAGCCTTTAAGAGGACCCGTGGGTTGGCAACCTACAGCCAGGTTAGGGGGCTAACGCTTGTTCTTTGTGGGCCTGCAGAGCTATTGCGAGGACCAACATGTCCTCTGTAGCCCTGTAGGTTGGCAACCTACAGCCAGGTTAGGGGGCTAACAGGTGTTCTTTGTGGGCCTGGAACGCCTTTAAGAGGACCAGCATGTCCTCTGTAGCCTTGTAGGTTGGCAACCTACAGCCAGGTTAGGGGCTAACACTTGTTTTTTGTGGGCCTTATGTGGACGTGGAAAGCCTTTAAGAGGACCCGTAGGTTGGCAACCTACAGCCAGATTAGGGGGCTAACGCTTGTTCTTTGTGGGCCTGCAAAGCTTTTGCGATGACCAACATGTCCTCTGTAGCCCTGTAGGTTGGCAACCTACACCCAGGTTAGGGGCTAACAGTTGTTTTTTTGTGGGTCTTATGTGGACGTGGAAAGCCTTTAAGAGGACCCGTGGGTTGGCAACCTACAGCCAGGTTAGGGGGCTAACGCTTGTTCTTTGTGGGCCTGCAGAGCTATTGCGAGGACCAACATGTCCTCTGTAGCCCTGTAGGTTGGCAACCTACAGCCAGGTTAGGGGCTAACAGTTGTTTTCTTGTGGGCCTTATGTGGACGTGGAAAGCCTTTAAGAGGACCTGTAGGTTGGCAACCTATAGCCAGGTTAGGGGGCTAAAACTTGTTCTTTGTAGGCCTGAAAGGCTTTTGCGAGGACCAGCATGTCCTCTGTAGCCCTGTCGCTTGGCAACCTACACCCCCCAAATGCGGCTATATATGCCATTATATGCCCAAATCATCACAATGATTCTTGGTAGCCTTCCGGTCTCAGCAGTGTGCAGTAAAGCAGCACAACTTGATGAGGGGCCAGCTGCATAAGAATGGACAGATGTGGAGATAGTTGTAGCATATCCGTGTGTGATTTGAAAAACAGGAAAGTCTTGCAGCCTATCATGTTCGGCATTCCTCACCTCTCGCATTTTGATTCACTAGAATTTTTTCATAGTGATCTTCTTGCATGATTCGCAATGGGCTGGATGATCCCTGAAGTCTGCCAACATAGCTGGGAGATGGATGTGAAGCCAGACATTTGCGAATTGTCATACCCCAATTGCCAGTCATGAATGGGATCAGCCTCTATCATGATGGATCCCTGAAATTCTAAAAGGGATATATCCCCCATTCAACTGGTAGATAATCCATGATAATCCTATATAGTTTTTTTTTTTTTTTAACGACCCGATTTACAACTGACTGTATCACTTTCCAATACTGTCCACCAGAATTTGAAGCGACAATTTGGTAGGAACTTCCGATTTTGTTGCATACACCCCAATGACTTCCCTGGTGGAGCACCACTGTCCCCGCGACGCGTCGTGGGGTGAGGCGCTCGCAGAGTCAACTAGTCAGCAGGTGCCGATGGAAGGGCCGCAGGGCAGCCGGCAAAGCGAAATGGAGAGTCGTGTGCTTTGAGGATTTGTGAAAGATTTTTGTGTAATGTGGTAAACCCAATTTCATAAACCTCTATTGGGGATGGTTTATGGCATTGGGTAGTTTAACACATTATATTTGTGTGAAAGATAGCATTGAGTGATCGCAGTTCTTTTCAACCTCACCCTGAAAGCAAAGTTCTGGCGGGCCCAGATTTGTATCTCCATCAGCCACATTGGTCTTCTGGGATATCCATAGCGCTAGCCCTGGATCGGATTCGCAGATTGCCAGGGTTTGCTTCGTTTCAGGTCTCTTCGACTCGATTCTCAAATCTTCTCATTGGATCATGAGGACTTGACGTCATCGGATTCCAAGGGTTGTTTGCCAGCTTTGGCACTTGGCAGGAGTGCAATTGCAACTGTGTGGAAGACTTTGTTGGCTCTTTCTCTGACAAAAAAGATGCATCATAAATGAAGCCCTAGCTTGATATGCCGTTAGTTTTGCAGTTTCCCCTGTTGAGTTGAGAGGGCGAGACTTCTAAGATTGTGTTCCTTCCCAGGAGCTGTCTAGCTACTGTCTGCGTGGCCGCGAGGCGGTCTGAGGGGCGGGTGAGGGTGAACCCCATGATCCCAGTCCCATCGACGCCAGGCGGATACCTCCACAGGTCCAGTTCCTGCATCTGGTGCTGCAGCGTTGAATACCGAGGAGGCCGCGCTACCGCGAGCAACATGGTTTACCAACCCATCAAGGCATGGAAATCAGCGACTTGGGCCTAGGAGGCATCACCCATGGAGACCGTCCCGCCGCACTTGCTGCAGATCCGGGCCATGTGACATGGCTGAGGGGATGGGGGTGTCCCGAAACTTGATATTGTGGGACCAAAATTTACATGGCACGGGACCTCCGTTTTTAACTTGACCTTGGATGAGCGGAGTGAGCTTCCAAGACAGGGCCTGGCACAGGGGTGGCATCAGCTCAGCATGGACTGCAGCCAGGTACTCAACCAGGCCTACAAAGACAGAGGTTGGAGCTTCCTGCGGTGCTGCATCTGAGTCCGTACAACCAGGGCTGCATCCATCGCAACCCGTTCTGCATCCTATCCTTCAGATATCTCAACAGCCAGTCCCAGTGCGCTGTTTCTTTAAGCCAAATCTGGTGCCTGTCAGGTAGAGGGTGAAGAGTCAGTGCCACTAGGCCACGGCCCACTTTGTTGGCACGTTTGAGCGGTGGATTCTTGATTCAATCAACAAGGGAAGCAGAAAACCTATGGGGAAAGCGATTTTGGAGTCTCAACTTCCCAAACTCTGGGCTTTTCTGAAACCAATCTCAGACCAACACTTCTGAACATTGGAAGGTTGAAATCCAACTTGTATTCCAAATAGTTCCAAATCTTTTTCCTACTCACCCGCAGGTGAAAGTGCAACCACCCCTGTGAACGACATGGTGGGGCTGGGGAGGGCGACATGGGGCCTGCCTTGGGGCTGAATGCCTTGATGAAAAACCTGTCCAGTTGTCAGTGTTTTAGGTCAAAGTTATGGCAGATGCTATGTGGAAATTGAGGATCTGGGATAGGTTGGTTGAAGTAGCTTGAAAAAAATTGCTTTTCTGCCATGCTGTTGGTGCTGGATTGTAGCATAGACGTTGTAGATGGAACGGAGGCTCCCAGACACAGGAACCTACTAATGCAACGCTTGTTTTGAGTTTACGTTTACCAACTGCTTTATGAACTGGCGAGTTTGTCTTTAGATTTGAGAGATGGAGCGACTCCTGTGATGATCCAGCAGCTTTGTGTTCAAACCAAACTCCCAAACCTTTGTTGGTTGACGGGTATCATTGGAGCTCTTTGCTGAAACGGAGTATGTTTCTTCCATAAGATTCACCTTGGCGTTGCCCAATGGGCAGGCGATGACTGCTGCAGAGGACTGGGAACCCCAGAAGTCCCAGAAGCAGGTGCAAAACAGTTCTGAATTGAACTTGGGATGATTTGTGCTAGTCCGAAGTCCCCAAATGGTTGATGAGATTTGGGATGGCTTATTATTGTGGATTTCTTGTGCAGCTAGTCAAAGCTCTTGCAGCAACTGGACTGACAGGACCTGTTGCAGGGTCAACCCGATGAGGAGCTGGGGCCTGTGGGGAATGTTCGGAAGCATCCAGGATTCGAGGCAGATGCACATCCAGGACTGGCTGACTGGATCCAAGGTTCTTTTAAATGCTTATGGTTCCAAAAAATATGCAGAGCCCAGAATGTTGTTAGGAGAGTTGATGTGATTCAGCCTCAGTTGATTGGGTGAATATAGAATTTCGTATCCCATCCATCCCATCATAACTATGGAAAATCACCATTTTTAATGGGAAAATCCACTATTTCTATGGCCATCAAATCATCAAATCATCATGGTTCATGATGGTTTACCACGGTTCCATTGCCCCATTTTGAACGAACACCCAGGTGGGACGAGGAGGCGATGCTGAAGCGTGAGCTGGCGAAGCTCCACACCGGGGAGGTCAGCCTTTTGTTTTCGAGACGAGAGCTTCATCATGTTTTTGTTATCCAAAAAAGATGGAAACAAAAAACAAACATGGATCATGGAACACATTGGAACATCATGTTTTTTTCTTGGGAAGGTTTCATAAGCAATGAACTTTTCGTTCTGTTTTTGATCGGTTTCAGGCCCCAGTTTGTGACCCAAGGATGTTATCGCATTCTTCGCCAAGAATGGCTCGAACTCCTCGTGACAATCTGAGAATGTTCCGATTTTGTTGGGCAAGGCTCCATGTTTTTTTTGTCAAATCCTCATCTATGTTAATTTAATTTATGTTCATTACATTATTACATCCCATGTATGTCAATCACATCTCCCCATGTTTGTTGGTGAAGCGGCCTTTTGATATTGTTGTGTTTCAGAGGCACCAGCAAGCAGATCCGCATGGCCCTGAGGGTAAAATTTGTGTACTGTAAACGGAAAGAGCACGCCCGGATGCCTGAGCAATAGCCGTGTTGCTGGTTTCAGGAGAAGATTCATATGGCTATGGATCAATACCTATACATACCATTTTTAGGGGGATGAACATCCATTTACCAGCAATTTTGATGTTCACCAGGGGTACAAGGTTTTGACACACTGCCATATGAAACAATGAAACATTTGAATCCTCCTTTTATAGGGATCAAAGGGATCATCATGCGTCATGGAACAAAAAAGAGTCACCAGCGGCTAGTGTCACTTTCTTTTTATATAGTATAATATATATATATAGTATAATATAATAATACTCTTTATAATATAATTCTCTGTATATATAATATATAATAGAATACAATATATATATAGCATAATACTATATATATATATATTGTATAAAATACAATATAACACACTATAATCTACATTCCTCATCTGTGTCAAACATCTTTCGTCATCTGTGTAGGTGGATCCCACGGAGTTCAGACCTTACGACCTGGAGGTGATCTCCGAGCTCATGGAGGGCGTCAGGGGACCCAAGGGATCCAACTCCATCAAGGGTCAGCCCTGATTAATCTATGGTTAATAGTAGTAAAATCCATGGTTAATAGTAGTTAATGATGCTTAGTAATTAAGTTAATAATGGTTAACAATGGTTAACCATGGTTAATAATGATTCATGATAGTATATATATATATTGGTATCTAATGGATAATAGACCCATCCCCCTGCTAATGCAGCACTAAATCATGGTAGTTATGGGGGTATTTAAGATGAACGGGCGAATGGATTAACTGGCAACTGGCAACTGGATGTGTTTTCCGAAGAAATAGGGATCACATACCTATTGACCAAGCCCCATATTGTCAGCAAAAACAGTTTTTTTTCTTTTTCGGTGGATAGGGGGTTAATTGCTGATTCTTACCACTTAAAGGTGATGTCTGATGTCTCAGATGCTTTTTTTGCGGGAAACGGGTTCGGAGCTCTGGTGATGGTGTTGTTTGGGAAGGGTTTTTTGCAAAGAAAGGGACACTCTCAAGATGATCTATCCCTGAACCACTGCCCTGTGCGCTGAACATCGAACCAAGTCTACGGTATCCACGGCCGCAAAGCTTGGAGAGCACTTTACCATCTCCGCCACAGGGGTGGTCCATGTCTGGCGACCCAGTAGCCTGTGGGCCCTGTGGGCCCTGTGGGCCCTGTGGGCTGTGGGCAGGGGTGAAGTTTGTGCCGAAGCCATCCTGGCACCCCTTTGGAGCATCCCTGTGAGAGGTCTGTCCCGGCCAGCAGAGTGAGCACATGTCCTTGGGAGATTGGTTGGGATCCCCGAGGGACTGCTTGAGGACTGATGGTCTTATCTAGACAGACCTTGAAACAAATTGCATACTGTAAATAGGTAAGCCCAGGTAAGCAAGAGGTTTTGTACAGAAGACATCAGATAGGCGTATCGGCATACCCATCCATCTATGCGTAACACTAGAGTAAAACTAGATATGTTATTTGATCCCAAATATTTATCCAAATGGCCCTTGAGAGCTCTTGGACGGATTGCCCGGAAGGGAAGCAAGGGAAGAATGGCACTTTCTGCATGATGGTACCACTCACCACATGAATCCAGAAGTTGAGATGAGAGAATGTCCTTGATGTGGAAAGAGGATGAAGCTTCTATGACTCAGTCAGGGGGAGCAACCAGCTTTCTGTGCATCGCCCGCAGTGCGATTTCGGTTCAGATTTCATTTAACGTTTCTGCCGCAATTCAGCACGTATTTCCAGACGTGCCTTGGCTCGGGTTGGCAAATCCCATCCCATCCGTTCTTTTTTTACACCATGCCAAAAAGGTGGGGGGCTTACACATCAATAGGGGACCATAGAATGGGGGTGTTGAGTATTACAGGGATGAGATTATTATCAGTTATATACCAATATAGTTATGTATATCTATATATATCTAGACCATTATTAACCATCAGTTAACCATCAGTAGCAATTATTAATCATCAACAATAGATTTTCAACCACTATTGTTACCACTGTCACCACTATTAGTAGCAATCATCACCACTATTCACCACTGTTAACCCTAGATTTTCCAATGGGTCTTCGTAACCGTGGGGCCCCACAGAAGCCGTAAGAGCACAGCGCAGGTCATGGACCCGGCCGTGCCGAAGCTGAGTGTCCCAGCACGTCGCTGCAAGGATGGGCCGGGGTTGTTTTTAGTTTAATGGATACAGTATATATATAGATAGATATATGTATATAGGATATTATAGATATGATACCGGATATATGAACTATGAATGAACTATGATATTGTGTATATTTTTTTGTATTTGTACATATACTACACACATATGATATGGTAAGAAATGTGAAGTCTTGAGGACATGACCAGCTGCTAGGAGTTGAAGGGCTCGGAAAGTGACACGCGAGAGCCTGACAGCCACTGGATTGATGGTTTGGGCTGCGCTGGTGCGACGTGGTCCATGTCCCCGAAGAAATGGGGTTATATACATGTTGGGCTCTGAGGTCATTTTCAGGAGGAAACAGAAGCAGAAACCATGCCCTTCAAACAGAAGCGACCCATGACTGAAATGTTTTTCCATGATTTGATAAGGCTTTCATCATGAACAGAAGTGACTGCTTCTTGTATGGCGCAATCGTTATAAAAGGATCGGTTCAACAATCGTGGGACGGGTGCAACCAACAAACACGAGAGTTTCACAAACCGATGCCTTTGTTAGGGTTGCCATTTCGGCGGGGGGATCTTGCTGATATTCAGGGGCTTCCCTGAGAACAACCAAAGTGACCCACACTTTATGTGCGTGGAAATCTGATGGGAACACTCAAAAAGGTTGGCGATTCCCCAACAATATTTTGAGAAATTCTAACACCTCGGTCAGTCTTTAGAATGCCTCGCAAAATCCAATCGGGACAATGCACCACGTGCTAGGAGTTCTTTCAGCTTGTCGCCAGAAATCACCATCAGACTGTAGCCTGCCCTGGGCTGTGAATAATTGGGGGGTATCATTTTAGTAGCAGATGAGTTTTCAAAAATACCCTGAGGTGACAAAATGATACCCTAAATATATATATATATATCATTTTAGATACTGCCTAATCGATTTTTCACTTTGTCCACTCCGAAACAATGACCCTGAGGTGACCGGCTATCGCAGCCCAGTGTGGATTCGCAACCAGGTGGGGGAGCAGATTGGCGATCCGTGGATGGCCCAGTTGCCATAAGTTCCCATAGGATTTTGGCCAAAGGCTTGGTCCGTAAGGTTGGAGGATTATATTTAATGGGAGCCGGAAAAATTATGTCCCAGTAAATACTTCGATTTTCCCGATTCGGAAGTGGCAAGTTCCAATTCGCAAAGCATCTGCCGTCCGCAGGATTGCAAAAACTGGACGAAGAGGCAGCCGTCTCCTTTGATTGCGTCCCAGTCAGCAAGTTGTCAACGTATAAAGAAATTAATAAATCAAGAGATAGAACATCCCTCTGAAACTTGAACAAAGCATGGTTCCTGCTAGGGTAAGAATATATATATACACACCTTTGTACAAATCGGATTCCTGAGTCCCATTCACATCATTCACGTTTCGCCCGGGGAGGCGCCCGTCGAACCCATTGCAGTGGATGAAAGTCGGCTGATCGACTTGTGTCCAGCTGAGCAGAAGCGACGCGGCAACGAGCTCCTCTCACTCCTCTCCGAGCCTTGGGTTGGCAAGGGGTTGGATGGCAAAGGGGGTGAAGCAAAGAGGGAGTTAGATAACTTATATATACAATTATATACATGTATATCTATGTTATACATATATATATATATATACATAAGTTACATAAGTTACCAAGGGATGTTTCGGTTAAGCAAGATGGGTGAAGTTTATCCATCGAGTCCCTGGCTGTAGCAGTTAGGAATCATGGAAAACACAACAGAAATCATGGGATGATTAGTGATTTGGTTGGGAATGAACAAACAATCATGGAGGATCTGACCAATTAAGACAGGTGAACAAATGGGGGAGTGTCAATACCTTTGGAAAAACATGCGGTATGAAGCAACAACAGTGAGGATATTGACCAAGTGATGTTTTTTTTTTTTTAATGCACCTATGCATGCACGAATACAAATGATGATGGGCATAGTAAGCAACAATGATGGTGGTATTTCTTTAACAATGATGGAAGCTAGCTATATGGAGATGGGTCAAGACCAACAACACTGGGGTTTAATCCACTTGACCAACAAACGTGGGGGTATTTCATCAATAATGATGAGAATGTCTCATCTTGTTTTCCTATATGAATGGAGGGGGATGCACATTCAGCGACATCCAACAACTGTAAGAGTTCCAACCGCATCCAAGGAAGGCGACAAGGCGCGGTGGGTGACATGCTTTGACAGCAATCACTGCAATCTTGAAATGCACAAAATTCCACAGGCTGCAGAGATTGCTTCATCCAACTCAATGAACAACCGGAATGCAGGAACCACTTCCACCAATTGCCCTTGCGAGGCACCGTGCCTGCCAAATCTTCCGCCAGCACCTGATTTTTTAAGGCGGGAGAGCTGATTTCATGATTTTCATAGTTTATCTTCGATGGAAAGATCCTGGACTTTCGCTCCAGCAAGAAAATCTGAGTCTGCAGCGTGCGCAGGAAGAGTGAGGGCATCTATGAGGCACTGATGCATTGTTGCTTTTGATGATGCTTGAATTGCCCTTGTTTCCCATAGACGAAAGCCTACAACTAGCACCTGGCTGGGCAAGGTCGAAAAGCACAAATAGACAAGACCAATTGCAGGGGATGGGTATCAAAAAAAAAATATTAGGATCAGAAATAAATTATGATTAGGATCAAACAAATATTCTTTGAACCAATATAAAGAAAGCAAGCAAGCAAGCAAGCAAAGAAAGAAAGAAGGAAAGAAAGACAGAAAGACAGAAAGAAAGACAGAAAGAAAGAAAGAACGAAAGAAAGAAAGAAAGAAGGAAAGAAAGAAAGAACCCCCCTCATCCCGCTTATTTATTGTAATCAAGATTGCATATTTTCTTCACCCTACATTCTGTGTGCTTCCAAAATGCACAACGTTTGCAACCTCAGTACCATGGTGGGTACCTTTTTAACCTCTGGCAGTACGCGGGAGAACAGGTAACTAGTATTGCTGCCTGGATATTGAATGACCATTCCACTGCTCTCCTGCAACTGCTACTACTACTACTGCTGCTGCTGCTGCTGCTGCTGCTGCTCATGTAAAATGTTCCAAGAACGATGGAAAATGAGAGGTGCAAATTCCAAAATGCTGCATATACCGTACCGTTGAAATGGTAGCTTCCAGTGCCAAAATGTTGCACACGGCAAAGAAAACGGATAGGACAAACAACTTTCCTTAGTGGCCCTCCCCCCTTGCTATCCTTCTTCACCGCCACCACCACCACCACCACCACCACGTCTACTACTACTACTACTGCTACTACTGCTACTACTGCTACTACTGCTACTAGTACTGCTACTAGTACTGCTGCTGCTGCTACTACTACTACTGCTACTACTACTGCTACTACTGCTACTACTACTACTACTATTACTACTACTACTGCTACTACTGCTACTACTGCTACTACTGCTACTACTGCTACCACTGCTACTGCTACTACTGCTACTGCTACTGCTACTGCTACCACTACCACTACCGCTACCGCTACCGCTACCACTACCGCTGCCGCTACCACTACCATTACCAGTACCAGTACCACTACCATTACCACTGCCACTGCCACTGCCACTCCCACTACCACCACCACGACGACTACTACTACTGCTGCTGCTACTACTACTACTGCTACTACTACTACTACTGCTACTACTACTATTACTACTACTACTACTACAACTACAACTACAACTACAACTAGAACTGCAACTGCAACTACAACTACAACTACAACTATAACTACAACTACAACTACAACTACTATGACACAGATAGATAGATGGATTGGTCGATGGATACATCCAACAGTTGTGGGTGAGGAAACCACTGCAACCACCTTTCGGTCCATCAGTGGATTCGCTCTGCCATCCGTCATTCACAACAACCAACCTCTCCTATAGGCTGCCTATTTTTGAAACTTCCGCCACCGCCTTGTGCCGTACTACTGGTACTACCACTGCTACCACGATATTTTTTTGATCCTAACAATACATTTTTTGATCTCCTACCCCAATATTGCAGCGCCCTCAAAGTCCGAAACTGTAAAAGAGAACCTTGGCGATTAATGGCTAACTTAGAAAATGTCAGAAGTCGGGTAAATCGCCTGGGGATCTGCTCACCAGGGTTGCTCACCATCCATATTTTACCGCAGGGCACTGTTTCAGCAGCCTCGTGGGACAAGAAAGAAGTGTCTTGGCAGCTGGAGTGGCAGATAGGACTTGCCCACCTGTTCTGATGGCCCTTCGTCATCCTGTGGGGTTGGCAACTGGTAGGGGATAATGCAACTGTGATCTGGGCTAGATCCCTATATGACCTGTTTTGCTGCAGAGCCAGGACAATCCGAGCTATACATTCTTTCCCATGTGTAGGGCAAACAGCAAAATCTTGTGACCTGTCGCTATTGGGTGCTTGACCATCTGCCCTCGCCTGGGGGCTTAACTCTGATGGGGTCAGTTGTGACTGGGACACTAAGGATTGGCATACTGGTTATGTGGCGGGTGATCTCCGTCTCTCGGGACAAACAGTGGGTGATACGGTGCAAGCGGCCAGATGTGCGGCTTGTATCACCTGAAAATGGGATGGTTTGGGGCTCCAAATCTTTGTGGTACTAAGTCATCCATCTGCATCTACAGCCTTATTCTTGATCTTTTTATGTTTGAATAAAGAATAAAATCTGTTCCACAAAAGAAACCCTTTGTCATCGTCATCGGCACTGTCCTTGGCATCATGATCATGATCCCAGGATTTTTATACTGGTCCGAATCATCATAATCTTTTGGATAGTCAAACCATCACCACCTGACCACCAAGATCATTATCATGATCAGATCGATTGTGTTCATTTTGTTTTTTATATTCAAATTCATGATGATGCCTTCCTCATAGTGTAGGAACCATAGGGGTCTGCTCAGGCTACATCCCCGCAGAGCAGTCTACGACTTACCAGCAGTGGGACATGACGTGCCTTGGCGGCTGGTGTGCATACTGGGATAGAGTATGAACTAGGACCATCCACAATAAGAAATTCATCGACATGTGGAATAGTCTATTTGGCTTTGTCTGAAAATAGGATATCCCAGAAGCCATTGTTTCACTGTCATTTCCCCTTTTTTCAGATTCAGAATGGGGGTTGCGCCATTTCAGATGCACTCATTGTATCTGTGTGGAAATCTTATTTGAGCCACCAGTATCTTTTGGGAGGACGGGTTTTGATCAGGGCCCCATGTGCTTCAACAGCCCTTGGTTCAAGGAAGCCATGAGCGCTCTTGTCAATTTTTCCAGGTGATGAAATCAAACAGTCGTGAATTGATTTTGCCAGATTTCTTCCTGGTGTTTGCTGTTTTGCGAAGACGCTCAGGTCGCAATCCAATTGGGACAAATCACAGATGGTTCATGTCCCGCCACAGTGGTCAGGCAACTTGGAGGAACGGCACGTGGGTATGGTTGGGGCTGCATCATTTTCTGCTAGATTGCTGGATTCTTGGGGATTCTTAGGGGGCTCTTAGGGATTCTTGTGAACCAACTTGTAAGAGGCAGATCTATTTGCTGGGCTTCAAACATTTGAGCCCTGGTGAAAAGACGAGTTTTCAACTCACCATGTGTCAACTGAAAAGGTCTCCGTGGAGATTGCTTGACCCCAAAAGGCTCCGTGATGGATGGGTTCTGCTTTTGGATTGACCACAAGTAGGTAAGCCAAAGAGCAGTTTGCACCAAAATCATCAGAGGATCCAGAATCTGCTATGCAACAGAGTTACTGATATTAGTTGGGAACACTCTTGAAACCGCATGATGTTGCCTTTTTGAACAGTCGTTGGGAGGAAACCAGTGGAATCTTGTGGCACCACCATGCCTCCCAAGGCAGTGGCTACATGATGGATGCGGAAAGTGGCCTGGATCACGAATCTCACACAGGGCACTGTCTTTGCATATCTGTTTTTCATGTTGGTAAAGCAACTGAAGCTGCCAATATTGTTATTATTATATTATATAATTATATAATTATATAATTATATTATTATTATGATTACATAATAATAATAATAATAATAATAATATATATATGCATATATACATATATAACTATATATATAATCATATACATAATAATCACAATAACAACATAATAATAACAACAACAACATAATAATGACAATAACAATAATAATAGTAATAGGCACATACACGTATATACATACATATGTATATATATATATGTTTACACACACACATATATATATACAAACAAACAATATTTTCTGTATGTACTGTGTACAGTACACATTTAAAATGTTTCCAGATCCATTACTTCATTCAGACCGCTGCTGTTTTGTTTGGTGTTCCAGGAAGGCTGTTGAACATCCCACCGAGTCGCAGATGATCATACCCGAAATAGCCAGTTATATCCCAGGTATAACCCATAGCTTACTTCAAGAAAAATCAGTGATCCCAGGTACTATCAGTATAGACCAGTTATATCCCAAACAGTTTTTTCCCAACGGATTTCACCAGTTGCCTAGGTCTGAACCGGGAGATGGTCCCCTACCTGCTGAACGCGTCCCATCGCGCCTTCGGGCCCGGCCTCACGGCCAATGTGCAGTGCTTGCCGGACGGGTATGAGGCGCGGCCGGGGCCTGATCGGCGTCACCATGGCTTTCACTACGAAAATGCTCTGGGAAAATGGTTTCGCAAGGGTCTCCTGATATTTCTTTGAGGTCTTGATCTTTCAGAGCGGGCGAGATGTGTAACCGGAGCTGAGAACTTTTGTTTGGATTCGTTCATATCGGTTCTGCGCAGATTCCTATGCCTACTTTGGTTGATGGAACTCTAGTTTACCAAGTGGCCCATGATGTGAGAGCAGGTGGCTTGATTAGGCTCACGATAGCCACTGCATCACTAATTTATTTGAGAGCTTTGATAGGAAAATAAAATAAATAAATATATATATATAGATATATCTTCAAGAAATGGCCATGTTCATGGGAAACCAATGGATGGAATGGGATGTTCAGATACCCTTCCTGGACAAACCTGCCCGACTTTAGTCACTTTCGTCATTCTGGACACTCCAATGGGTCTCACAAGTGGCACCGGACTGGACCGATGGATTTTTGTCCTTGAAATTTTTCAGTCTTCCCAGGTGGTGTTGCAGGGAGCTGCAGCTCATGAAGTGGAACAGGGCAGAGAATACGATATTTTGCAGGCGCCGTTGAGGGAGATCGAGGATCTTGTAAGGTGAACACAACCAGAAAACTGGGTGCTTTTGCGAGTCACATCTCATGGTTTATCATTTCCTAGCCTGTCTGAGACCCCTAGTGTGGTATCAAACCCTTGCAAAACTATACCCAACTATTAACATTATATATATATATACACTTATTACACATAATTATATATTAACTATATATATATACACATACAAATACATCTTGTAGATTTAACAATGCCCTCGTACCATAGTGGGGTCGCCCGCTCGCTCCGCTTCGCAGAACCTTGGACATCATCTCATGCAGGTGGTGGGCGATGGGTAACTCGACTGGCGAAATGATGGGAAGATGGGCATTGAACAAAAATCCCAAGGGTAAGTTGTGTTTTAGTGGGAGAAAACTCTATAAATGGGGGATTCACTGGGAAGCTCATCCTATATATATAGGAGGTTTTAATGGGAATGATTGCGTGTGACAGTTTTCATAGTAACTTTTAGCATCTTGTAGCGTGTTTCACATGACCGTTTACTTATGGCTCAAGCCTGTGCAGAAAAGGTGTGACCGCAGTGTTTGAACTGCCTAAAACATGGTAGCGGAGCTGCTGATGTGAAAGAACTGTGTGGATGTGCCCGCGTTGTCTGTGCCGCAGAAGGAACAAAGCGACGCCTGCTGAGAGCCGTTGGGCAAAGGCGGAGAAGGTCGAGCAGCGACCACCACTGCCACAGCGACGTCAAGCAGTTCGTCTTCAAAGGCGACCACCCCTGCGAATCCGCCACTTATGGCCGGACTTGGAGGGCTGACGTTCGATGTGGAAAACATGAGCAACGGAGATGCCGCTGCCTTGGAGACTTTCTTGCGGGCGGGGCTTGCTGCACTGCACGGCCAGTATCACCACCACCGATGGCTAAACCGGGGGCCAGCTCGGACGCTTCGTCCGCGGCGCGGCCAAAGGTTGACGCCAAGGCTCGAGGGAGCATCAGGCCCCCTGAGCCCAAAGGACCACCACCAAAGCGCCCACAAGGAAGCAATCGACCTGCAGGAACCCAAGAGACCACCACCAAAGACGGTTAGCCCAAAACCAAAGCCGAAAGCAAAGGCAGAACCCCAAACACTCCGAGTGACGACCATGTTCAAGACCAAGAGTGAGTGGAAAGAAATGCGACACCGCAACGGAGTTGCGCATGTACGCAGGATGATGCCACGAGGCAGTGTGGGACAGCAAATTGTTGGCAAACAAGGACCAACGTGTTCAACTTGCACCGTAAGACGCAGGATCAGCACGAAGGCTGCACAAGCCTATGCCGCATCCAAGAGGCAACGGCACGACTTGCAACAGCCTAAATCGAATTCGGGCCAAAAAAAAACTGTCCTGAAAGGACCTGGTGAGAGAAAGGAGTCGCGGGTAGTGAAGGCAAAAGCGCTGGCAAAGGAGGCTACAACAGATGACGCCGAGGCAAGTGACGGCGGAGAGTCTGTGGAACCTGAAGCATCTGAAAGCGACAGAGAAGTTGAAGTTGAAAGAAAAGAAGAGCCTGACGTTGAGGAAGTCAAGGCACATGAAGATGTTGCCACAGAGGAGTACGAGGACGTCATTGAGGAAGCCGCTGAAGAGGAAGCAGCTGAGAGTTCCAAGGGACAAGGAAAAGGGCATGTAGCATCAACCGGAAGTCGGACGGGTGCTTCCCCTGTCGGGACTACGGGCGATGTTGGGACGACAGTGAGTTCGTCGTCAGCCATGCACAACCTGTTGGTCAAATCGCTCAGCTCGATACTGGATGGTGCAATGCCAGAAGCTGGCCAAGTAGGCGGACCGGATCCGCACGAAGAAGCCAACTTCGAGGAACATCATCACAATGTTTTACCAAGCGCAAAAGAGCTGTATGTGAAGGAACCAGTGATCGACGCCAACACAGGTGTCGAGCTTGACCCAAAGAAAGTCGCGGCCGCTCGGGCGACAAAGATAGCCTGGGTGCAACGACAAAAGGTGTATGAAAAGGTCGACGAGTCGACTTGCTATGAAGAAACGGGAAAACCACCGATAACGCTGAAACGGATTGATCGCAATAAGGGCGACCAAGAAAACGAAAACTATCGCTCACGTCTTGTAGTGAGGGAACTGAAATCTCAAGGACAGGCAGCACTGATCCCTGAGTACGCACTGTTCTCATCAATGCCACCTTTACAGGCGCTTAAGCTGATGTGTTCGTTATTAGTCACGTGGCGCGCTTCGCGCAATGGCGGCGCAATGGCGCTGAAGCTTACAGACATCTCACGTCTCACGCGCGCATTTCTGCGGAGTTTCATCCCGCAGAATCTTCGTAACACTACCAGAAGGAGACGAAGAGGAAGGAAAGTGTGGACTGCTATTCCGCACTATGTACGGAACACGCGATGCATCTTCGACATGACAGAAGGACTATACGTCCCTGCTACAGCAAAACGGGCTTTCTACAGGAAAGGCATGGATCTGTATCTTCACCCACGTGGAGAAGGATATCCGTGTGTTGGCACACGGAGATGACTTTCTTGTCCCTAGCGACGAGGAAGGCCACGAGTTCGTTGACCAAGTTCTAAAGTCAAGATACGAGTTCAAATGCGATGGACACATTGGACCGGAACAGAGGAAGCAAACCATGTCCGTTCTGAATTGCTTGTTGACTTATCATCCCGAAACGGGAATGATCAGCTATGAAGCTGACCCAAGACACTAAGAGGCACTTCTGAGAGAACTGAGCTTGGAGAAAGCAAAGCCTGCAAAGACACCTGCTGAGAAGAAGAAACACGGAGAAGCCATGAAGACGCTGGAATTGCCACCGTCGGATGAAGGAATGCAGCGTCAACACAGATCCCTTACAGTGAGAGCCGCTTTCTTGGCACAAGACAGACCTGATATCGCAGAAGCGACCAAGTCGTTGGCAAGACACATGAAGGCACCGCGCGAGAGTGCGTTCAATGACTTGAAAGGATTAGGTCGTTATCTGAGAGGCGACCGCGGCTTGTTTGCGAATATTGGCCACAGCGATTCCAGAAGGAACTGACTGTGTTCTGTGATTCTGACCAAGCGGGATGTATTATCACGCGGAGGTCAACTGCAGGCCTAGTAACTATGTGGGACGACACTGTATCCAGGATTCAAGCAACATCCAATCCACAATTTCGCTTTCAAGGGGCGAAAGTGAATACTAGGCGATCGTGAAGGCCGCTGCAACAGGGTTGTGGATACAAGCCCTACTACCTGATTGGAACCTCGAAACAAAGCTGAAGGTCAAGTCAGATTCTTCAGCAGCAAGCGGAATCACACCGCCTGGCCTAAGAGGGGTGATTGCGTGTGACAGTTTTCATAGTAACTTGTAGCATCTTGTAACATGTTTCACATGACCGTTTACTTATGGCTCAAACCTGTGCAGAAAAGGTTTGACCGCAGTGTTTGAACTGCCTAAAACCCTGTCCAGAGAAAATACCCTAGAAAGGGAGGTTTCTAGCTGGGAAAATCACCTATGCTGGGGGGATTTTCCCAACAAACCATGCTTGATCACAGGAGGGTAAATTGCATACCAACCATTTGATGGGAATACCTTATTGGATATACATATGTATATATATATATATGTGTGTATATACATATACCACCCATTCATGGTGATTTTGGAGATTTTTCTGGCATTGTTTTAGCCACATGATAGATATAGACACCAAAAAATTGGATGATGATGATGATGATGATGATGTGATCATTTTCAGCGGTAGCTGCAGCTGGAGCGAAGGTATGTGGGCTGCGAAATCACCCGAAACTATGACGCCGTGAGTCATCGGATCAGCCTGTGGCGTTCCTGTGAGGCGACCGTTGCCATGGTGTGAGCACAAATGGTGTGTGAAACACAACGATGTTGGATGAATATCTGATGTTTTTGTTGATCCTTGGTTTTTTTTCTTGGATTTTTTGGTGTCTGAAAGAATTGGGGACTTGATGATAATTATAGTATAATCCAATGTTGGATGATACTTGAGGAGACTTGTACCAGTCAGAATTTGATGCTGATGCCTGGCAGGGTGAAGCCGCCGATTCGCGAAGGTGCTGGAACTTTGCGAGGTGCACTGAGTGCACTGGGGCATTTCTGGAGACAGCAAAGATATGGGAGATTTCAGCAGCCAAAATTGGTGTTCCAAACGGTTTTTTGGAAGAAATTAACTAAATCTAAGTTGGGGCAAAAAAAAATTCTCGGATCATCAATGTCCAAGGTTTTTGGTTTGTTTTTTTGGGCAACTTCAAGACTCAACCACAAAATCCAGAAAACACCATGGATTTCAGGAGTGGAAACCCAATTTGCAGAGTTTGGCATTTGGAAGATCAACCCAAAAACTTGGATGATGTGAGGCCCTGAAAATCTGAAAACAATACGCCATTTGCAGATCAACTGATACCTCAAAGCTGTCGATACTTTGTAGCTCCTCACCAAACATCATCCATCCTCCGGATACTTGGAGACCTACTGGTGACCACCACAAGTGATACCCCTCGACGAGTTGTATGCGGATGAGTCTGTGGCAGTTTTCATCAGAAAAAATGATGATTCACCATCAAATTCACCAACATCTTCAGGCAAACCCATGGAAATCGGGAAGGTGTTCCCCCGGTTATGTTCGTTGGTTTCTAAGCCCTATGGACTAGTGAACTAGTTCGACATATTAATGTACCCTCAAGGTTTCCCTCGTGAATCCCAGCAGCGGTGCAGAAACAACAGCTGTGCTCGCGGAGACCAATGCCGCTGGGCCCATGAGCATCCCCAAACGATGGAGATCGCAGTGAAGGCGACCAGTTGACCCTGGGTGAAATGAAGGTCTGCTTTGGATGGTTGCGAAATCCGATAAACCACCAAAAGGATGGTTGAAAGAGTTTGAAAGCTCATCAATGGGATGTTTACCACCTATCAACTCGCGAAGGATTTCGCAACCATCCACAGTATGTTATACCCTTGATGTATAGCAGCCTTGTAGCTCCCCGGGTCCTCAACTGGGACCTGCAAGACATACTTTGTCTGAAAATGGGGACCCGGAAAGTAGCTGTTGAATGGGAACATGACGATAAAATACCCGTATAAACCCTGGTATTTTGAGATCTGCCATTTTCGGAGAAACACATTTGTCTATTTGTCTCGATGGGAATCCTTCTTTTTCTGTTGAGATTCTTGCGCATGCAAGACATACCTAGCCAACCTTGTCAGAACTCAAAGAGAAGCCAGAAAGGCCTAGGGATGGGTCCAAATTGGACCTCAAAACGACCAGCCAATCTAGGGTATTGAGATTTTCATCCACAGCAAGATGAGATCTTTGAACGGACATCCCGACATTTCACTCAAAACCTACGCTCCCCAGAAATGATTAGCCTTTTTCAAGGGCTACTAAGTAGCCCCATCATGGGCTCACAAATAGATTAATTCAGTGTAACATGAATAGTTTTTTGGGGACTGGATACTTTTAATTCCATGCTGCATGCCTCCGAACCGGCTCCTCGGCAGGTCGCTTCTGTGCGTTGCAAGTGAAGCGATGCGGCAAGTGACAGCCAATCCTCATAGACAAGGGTTGTCACTGCGACCGGCGCCACGGACATGTGGGCCCAATCACAGACATGGCATGGACGGGCCAAGGTAATAAATACCACAGCAAACCTTGCACCAACAGAGTTAGAATGGGCTGGACCAACAAATGCTATGGTTCAGGATGTAAAACTTTGGGACCTGGAATGTTTGCTCAGCTATAGACATAGTTCAACAATCACATTTTGGCAGGCTTTGATCAGGTCTTTAGTTTTTTTCAATGAGAGAGTTCACCCTGACCATCTGGGAAGATGTTCCATGTGGGTTTGTCCAAAAAACCCTCAATTTCAATGAATTCTCATCATTCTTTCTCATGAAAACGACAATTTTTTGCAGCAGAAGCACCCATTCATAGTGTCATCTGTCAGGAAGAAGCTGGCCTTGCATCTATGGCCTTGAAACAATCAGTGATTTCTAGAATTCCGTTCCGGCCTCAAGGCCTTATTGAACCACACACCATCCACTGATCCAGTCCCGATCCGATCGGTGCCATGTCATTCCTCCGGCGCGACGCGTACCGGAACGTGCCGCGCGACGCTGGAGCCAGTGTTGGACATTGACATAGATATATCAAGCAGCAAAGGTTACCGTCTGGTTATGTCAAAATAGCTATTGAAAATGGCCATAGAAATAGTGGATTTACCCATTGAAGATGGTGATTTTCCATAGTTATGTGACAGTTTACCAGAGGGTATGAGAACGCCCAGCAGACCCCTTTTTGTTTTTTGGTGGGGTGGGGGTTGTACTAGCAGGTTTCAGTGAGATTGGAAAAAAGCCAGGAATCTCAGGTTCCACCAGTCGCCAGGAATTTCTTCGGAAAGGGGACATCTCCACTTTGGTTGATCCGCCCATGGAATATGTGATAAGTGAGAAGAGGACCAGGAACGCATTTCGTGTAAGACAGTGTAAGATGTAGATTGTTAATTAGTCAACGACATATGCATGATACGCAAAATGATATATTATTATGCATATTATATGCAGAGACATATACATAGACGTCTCTGACCTTGATTCGATGCAGCCAAGCCCCGGAAATTATCCAACGGGCTCAGCTCTATGCGGCTGGCTTCGAGGGCTGCTAATGCGTAACGGCCAGGATGTTTGTCTTTATGTTCGGTTGATTCCCAGCATTGTGGTAGAACTCAGTTTCTTGTTGCAGATATTTCAACCTCGTTTTCTAAGATAGGAGTCCAACAGTTTTTTTTTTTAAAAAATAGGAGGATTTTCCAGTTGGAGTCAGTTTTTGTTTGTTACGATGATTCCATCATGCAAATGACCCTGACCCGAGGTGCTTGCATCTTTCAGCTGGCGGGTTATCCTACTTGCTCTGAACTGTTTTATGACTAGGATGCTCATGCAACAGCTCAAAGAACTTGTTTCAGCCTCTGTGAGTTTTCATTCAGGAACGGCTCAAGATCACGCACCCGTTAAAAGATATGATATATTCTTATATAAAACGATATCGTCAAGTTAAACACATGTTTTCTGGGTCCAAAATGGCAGACCTCATTTGGATCAGAAAGGCCGTTGCAATAGCTGCTCGAAAAGCTGCCAGACCCCGCGGAAATACGCGGCTGAAAACCGACGGCCGCCGCCGCAGCACCCGCGCTAAAACCGTTGTTCCCAAGCGCGTCCGGAATGCTGCACGAGTAAATGACACCATGAACAGAATCTTGTCTGGGGTGATTGGTCAGAGTTTCTTGAAGTTATAAACACCTCGCTCCTCTTGTGCTTGTTGCTTCACACCCTGAGACTGCCGACAGACCGATTTGACCGGCACGTGGATTCAACTTTAGCGTTTTACCAGGATTTATCTCAAAACCTAACAAGAAGGGATGGACATGTATTGGTTGATCGGATTGAAACAACCAGTTGTGCGGATGCCAACACTGGAACCATGTCGATTTATGCACACAGGTCAGCCTGTTGGTGACCCTACCAAGACATTGTTGGGTTTCTCTCCCATATTCTTATCCCAGATTTGGTTGAGGGAGCAAAAATCAGCAAGAAGCCGTAGTTGATAATGATAATCTGGAGATAATGGAAAATCCCTTTTTGCCATAACAAATCACAGATAATGATAATGGACAACATGATTTTTTGGCCATACGTCTGTGGAGAATCCGTCCATTGATGCCACTTTGCTGGTCAGGATCCGCCAGCCTGCTGCCACAGCGACCGACAGAAAAAAGTCACATGAACGGCCTCGACAGGGGCAAGGGGACTCTGGCCGCTCGGATTCTGACCATGTTGTGTTTAAAAGGCCCCCAATCAATAGAGCCTTAGAAAATCTTAGAAATGCGGACTTTCACTATGAACAAAATTATCTTAGTTAACTATTGAAACTATGTTTTTTCTCCAACGCGGCCACCAAGCTAAGAAACTGGGCGAAGACAGAGTAGGCGAACACCATTTAATTTGAATGCAAGTATCACTCAATCAGATGAACTCATGTAATACTGTAGTGGCAGCACAAAATCATGCGGATTATTTTTTCGCCGCAAATTTGGAGGCACACCCCATCAAGAAAGCGAAGATATGATCCGGGAAATGGAAGGAACGAGAAATGTGCAGGAACGCAGCATGGCAAAAACCAAAACTCATCAAATGCGTAGATCTTAGGGCATTGACGGACAGCTGGTGGGATTGGAACAATCTCATGGCAGCTCGCCTGAACCTTTGGACAAGCACTTCTAAAGTCATGGAATTAGCACTATTTTGAATCTAAAGAGTTAGCACCAGCCCCTCTCTGAAAACTTTTTTTGACCCCAAACTGGCCATTTGATGCCTGGTGCCCCCCTATGTGAAATTTCTGCCTTCAAAGGCCCAATCCAGGAGTTTCTCACATCTTCCCCAAAAACATTGCAATTTTTGGGAAATATTCCGTTTTTCATCTTGAGATGGTGATTTTCGATCCAACAGAGGCCGCAGAGTCCCGAAAGACACGGGTGCGGAGTGTAACATGGGCGACCACCGCGGGGTCGCCGTGGATGTAGTGACCAGTCACGTCGTTGGGCCCAGCCCTGCGCTCAAGTCTCACCGCTCCAAAAATGGTCAGCTTCTGCTGCCAGGTGGGTCAATGGGATGGTGAGTTCTTAACTAAATCACCAGAGGCAAGCTGAAACATGGGCCTGGAATCCACAGATTTTTTCTTCCCCAAGTCTTTTGTAGATGAGTTGCAGTTCCAATCTTGTGTAAGATTTTTGGTGGAGCCACAGTCTACTTGTTCAGTGGACCTGCTGTTGGGGCTTTCGAGTCTTGTTGCTTATCACTTCATCATCTCCTGTCTAACTACCTTACATGCTGTACCTACACCTTTGATGGGCTGGTGATTTGGATTTAGGAACATCACCATTTTCAAGAGATGGGTGAATCTGCATGAACCCAACCATCGGTTTCCCCAACTCTTGTAGATCATATTGAGGGGCATTTTTTTTGGTGTCAACCGTGGGACAAACCTACACATAAATATAACAATATGTATATATTGTTACTATTATTATTATTGTTATCATTATTATTATAATTATAATTATATTATTATATGTACACATACATCCATACAGTAGTTGGTGAATCGTTTGAATACGTTTAGCCCACCAGGCCAGTCCCAATTTGCCTAGGATGCACCAGTGCCTGATGTACAACGTGTTGACCTCCATGAATTTCTTCAAGTACTACATTCATGGCAAGGCGAGGGATGGGCCATCCTTAGGGATGGATCAAAACCTAGCAGTTAACAGCATCATTTTTTGGTGGGCCTATAAATATCCTAGGAATCCTAGGAATGTTTTGGCGTTCAGGGGATTCTATGGCTTTTGACTCCCCACTTGAATCCTTGTTCCTGAGCCCATTGTGTCGAAGCAGGTTTTTGGCCGATGGAAGCAACACAGTCGCTTCACCACGTATTGCCATGCACGCAAGCTCTTGGTGAGGCCTGGGAGTAGCAGAGATTTTGATCTCCAAACTCAGGGATTCCGCCATAAAATTCTTGTTGAAATGGGGAGAATGCTAAGGGGCTACCTTATTTTTGACCAGTTTCTGGCGAAAAAGGTAAGCAGGGTTGCTTTCGGAAGCAAACTAACAGGAGCGGCTGAAGACCGGACTGGGATCAATTGGGGCTCCAACTTGGTGCTTCGACAGAACTTGAATGTGTCTGGGGATAGCCAATTTATGGCATTTATATATATATATATTATATATATATTATATATATATTATATATATATTATATATATATTATATATTATATATAATATATATAATATATATATATATTATATTATATGCAACACTGAGATTTCAGACCAAACATTTTGTTTGTATTTTTTCCCCCTAGAATTTCCGCTACCCCAAACCACTTTGGGACCCAACATCGATCCAATACCTTGGCCGAGGCGACTGTTTCTGTCGAAGCCGCTCTTTGTGAATCCACTGGTGAAGATCCAGTCCCTGATGCACGAGGCGATCTGGGCCTCGAAATTGGATGATTTGGATGATTTGGATGGGGGAAGCCGCGGTTTTGCCCATGGGAGAAGTGGCTTTTCCACCATGAAATTGGGTCTGGTTTGGCATTGGGTTCACTGTTTTTGCCTGTATGTTTGTGTCAAGAGTGTTGTCGTGGGTTCCCAGTTTCAGACAGCTGGCAGTTGGGCCGGCCAGTTGGGCATAGGTGTAATATGGTTTGGTTTTACGACCCCACACCAGAAGTACTGAAACATTTTGCTTGTATTAACTTATTCCTCACTTTCATTTGTATTGACTACTGCATCGATTTGTTTTTTGGGCGCCAAAGGCTTGTCAACTTGACCAACACTCGATTGAATTAGTTTCAGTTGGTGAGAGTCTCATGTCGCAGGTTGAGTCTGTGAAGGTACTGAACATCGGTGCGGGAATTCAATGCCTGTGGTGGGGGATACTTCAGTTGTACAATTGGACCATCACGTGGGTACTTGGGCGGGGTGACAAGAATGGGAACCCCGGTGAGTTCACCTCCATGTCTCAGTATGACTATGGGTCATATAATTATATATATATATATACACAGAGCTATAATATATATATATATACACACACATACATAGCTATATATCCACCTGCAACTGGAACTGCAACCCCAAGTCTGGATCAAAATGAGGTACTCAGATAGTTTGATGGTTACGGAAGTTACTGACCAAATCCGAGGTCCGGGGTTTCAAATTTTGACGAAGGCGCAGGGATTTCACCCAGAAATTTGGGACACAAAAAGGCGCAGAGTCCAGTGTCTTCGCCAACGAATGTGTGGAACATGTGCTTTCTGCAGCTTGGAAGTACTGGAATTTAAGTGGGAATCAATCCTCCAGACTCAACCTTGAGATCTCCAATTTGTGGAGATGGACAGCTGTGGCTGAGGTTCCAACACGTACGACCTCGCGAACTTCGAAAAGGAGCAGGCGGAAAGTTCCGACGTTGCGGATGGTCTAGACTCTAGACTGCTTTGGGTTTGCTGGTCATGTTGCTGCTGGGCCATTGCTGAACAGTCACTTCCTTTGAACAAAAAACTTGGTGCAGGTCCAGCTAACGCATCTGCCTATGGATTGTAGAGATTCTCGCTGGAAAGATGGACAGATAGCCAGGCGATGGTTCGATCTTCCACTGGTGCGACGGGAACTCAAAAGGCGCAAGGGGCGGGCATGGTGTTAGCTTTGATGGATTACTATATACTGATGTATGATACGTATTTTGCTTGGCTGCCTCCTGATCTAATTATCAGAGTGGGTTTGGAGGCAGCAGCTTGGTCCTTTTGTTGATAAACAACGTGCAAAAAAGAACAGTGAGCCACCAGCAATTCCCTACGAAAAGATATGACGATGCCACCAGCAATTACCGGATCCTGAGAATAGGTCGTTTTGCTGCTTCGTCATTTGAGATGGTGTACGATGAATCATTGAGGTAACTTCCATTTCATAAACATCATAAACCCTCCAGAAAAGTGGGGGATGACAGTTATGAATTTGAAGATAGCCTCACTGGTGCTGATTCAGATTCAGGTTCTTGGTTATGACACTTATGACCTGGGGCCCCTGGCTTGGCCCACAACAGGAGTTGGAGGAGTTGCACAATCAGATCGTCGCGGCGTTGGATAAACTCGTCACCGCCGTGAGCCGCGTGTGACGCAATTGATGCGCTTCGTTGCGGGCTTTGGGCGAAGGGGGTGAAACATGGGGTAGAACATGATAGAATGATGGAATCATTGATGATGGGCTATATCATAGATTTTAGTGATATATTGGGGGTGTCAATGATGTTATTTTTTTAATATGGGTTATCATAGATCCTCTACCGAAAGCGGCAAAGCTTTAGTTATGGCTGGTTGATTTGACCAACCCAGGGTTGTTGGCACATTCTCTGGAAGGGTAGAAGACATGTCCAGCAAGTGGCTAATTATTTGTTGCAGGCCAGCTTACGACCCCAATGAACATCCCTGCCAACGAGTGATTTTCCAGATCTAATTATCAGGATACCAAATGTTGCGATCCCATGACCATCGCTTGTGGCTCAACATCACCGCCCCAAAATCACATGAAACTCGACTAAACGTGACTGATTTGCTGGATCACTCCAGGAGTATAGGAGTCCATTGCTCCATTTTTGGCCTATTTCCATATGTTTCTTGGAGGATATCCCCAAATAGATGGGGACATCTATTTGGGGATATCCCAAAATAGATGAGGATCTCCAGCCATATTTTTGGGATATCCCCATATGTTTCTTGGAGGATATCCCCAAATAGATGGGGATATCCCCAAATAGATGGGGATATCCCCAAATAGATGGGGATATCCCAAAATAGATGAGGATCTCCAGCCATATTTTTGGGATATCCCCAAATGTTTCTTGGAGGATATCCCCAAATAGATGGGGATATCCCCAAATAGATGGGGATATCCCCAAATAGATGGGGATATCCCCAAATAGATGGGGATATCCCCAAATAGATGGGGATATCCCCAAATAGATGGGGATATCCCAAAATAGATGAGGATCTCCAGCCATATTTTTGGGATATCCCCATATGTTTCTTGGAGGATATCCCCAAATAGATGGGGATATCCCCAAATAGATGGGGATATCCCCAAATAGATGGGGATATCCCAAAATAGATGAGGATCTCCAGCCATATTTTTGGGATATCCCCATATGTTTCTTGGAGGATATCCCCAAATAGATGGGGATATCCCCAAATAGATGGGGATATCCCCAAATAGATGGGGATATCCCAAAATAGATGAGGATCTCCAGCCATATTTTTGGGATATCCCCATATGTTTCTTGGAGGATATCCCCAAATAGATGGGGATATCCCCAAATAGATGGGGATATCCCCAAATAGATGGGGATATCCCCAAATAGATGGGGATATCCCAAATAGATGAGGATCTCCAGCCATATTTTTGGGATATCCCCATATGTTTCTTGGAGGATATCCCAAAATAGATGGGGATATCCCCAAATAGATGGGGATATCCCCAAATAGATGGGGATATCCCCAAATAGATGGGGATATCCCCAAATAGATGGGGATATCCCCAAATAGATGGGGATATCCCAAAATAGATGGGGATATCCCCAAATAGATGGGGATATCCCAAAATAGATGGGGATATCCCCAAATAGATGGGGATATCCCCAAATAGATGGGGATATCCCCAAATAGATGGGGATATCCCCAAATAGATGGGGATATCCCAAGATAGATGAGGATCTCCAGCCATATTTTTGGGATATCCCCATATGTTTCTTGGAGGATATCCCCAAATAGATGGGGATATCCCCAAATAGATGGGGATATCCCCAAATAGATGGGGATATCCCCAAATAGATGGGGATATCCCAAAATAGATGGGGATATCCCCAAATAGATGGGGATATCCCAAAATAGATGGGGATATCCCAAAATAGATGGGGATATCCCAAAATAGATGGGGATATCCCCAAATAGATGGGGATATCCCAAAATAGATGGGGATATCCCAAAATAGATGGGGATATCCCAAAATAGATGGGGATATCCAGCCATATTTTTGGGATATCCCTCTATGTTTCGGAGCAGTCCAGGCCAATCCACGGAGCCTCAGAGCCAAGAGTTGCAGCCTGGGAGGCCTCGGATGAAGTCCATGGTGCAGGACTTGGGACATCTTGGGACCGTTGATATGAAAAACATCAGTGGTTGATGTTTTTTTGATGTTTTTTTTAATGAATTTATTTGTTTGTTGACTCAGATTTTGGATGACTTGAGTATTTTGCTGAAGAAAACATCCCGAGATCATGAGGTTAATACATGTCCCAGTTTGTGTGACTTAAAACATGGCTGGAAGACGTTTGGTGCGATCCTTTTCGCTATCTTTTACAACAGGGACATTGTGGAAATGGGCTGGATCACCAAGAATCATGAGAAAGTATAAACTAGTAACTAGTATACACTATATAAACTATATAAACTATATAAACTATATATAGTTTTATATATCAATTCTATATATCAATAGTATATCAATGATGACTATTGAGATTTGGCGAAGGGTTTCATCCGGATTTGCCCCGGCAGGATTATGAAAGAACCAACTAGGATCATATTTGTTTCAGAATGGGTTCCACTGGGATACTTTTATAGGACTTTTTTTTCATGTTTGGATGGGAACATATTTCTGAAATCTCCTGATTCATTTAAGATTTCCAGTAAGTTTTTCCGTCAAACTATATAACTCAGTCAATTTGGGAATGCGCTGGGCTGCAGGAGAAGAAAGAAGCCTCGGACAATGCGCGGAGGCATCGTCTTGCTGTCCATGTCGCGCCCTCAGAGGGGCACTGCGCATTGGATCGTTCCCCATGCCAAGGGCCAAAGAAGGTGGGTCTCTGAAAAATTTTTGGAAAACCAGATGATGCCATGTTTAATTATGGTCTTTCCCATTCAGATTGCCGTAAACTGGGTAGCCATGCCCCTTTCACTCGGACCCTACTGGCAGATTTTGTTGGGATGAACTTGTAGCCCCAGGATAAGAAGATGCTGGGCGACTGCGTTCGGTTGGTGGACTACATGTTCCAGGCGGACGGGTGTAGTGCAAATGGCTTTGTCTCAATGGGTTTGTCTCGAAGCGGGGCATAACCTCTGGCCATTCTACGTGGGAAAATGAGGACACACCGAATGATTTGTAGGTCCATAGGTGGACCCCGAAAAGGCCACGGCTTACTACTGCTCACGCCGATTGATGAACGAATCAAGAGGCAGTGCTCGGCAGGTCTCTAGTAGAATTTTGACACAGACCAAGGGCATCAGATCTGGTACAAACCCAGATGATGTAGATGGTGGCTATTCCGCTGTAATTTCCCAAGGCTTCAAAAAAAAGATTTGTCCGTCACCTTCCAAAAAAGGTTTCCCTTGGACATGATCGAAATCCAAAACGACTTGTCCAGTTCACCTGAGATGATCCCAGCAGTTGATCAAGGCCTCAGCAATGACTTTCCAATGGTTTTTCCATGGCTTCTTGGCTTCATAGAAGTCCTATTTCCCACTGGATGAGCTGCGGCCAGGCCTGCTTAGCCAAGGTGGTGATCAACGCTGGGGCCACAGATAGCATGGAGGTCACATATTGGATGTTCACGTTCACAGCCTCTTGTTCACGTTCAATCTGTTTTGGTCCAAGAAGTACTGGTTGAAGCGAAATTACGAATATCCATTCTATTCTTATTCTTTTGCTTATTCTTATTCGTATTCTTATTCTATTCTATATCATGCTATATTATATATACATAATCTTACATTATGTTATATATATATACATTACATTATATTATATTACATTAAATTATATTACATTATATTATATTACATTATATTATATTATTACATTACATCACATTGCATTACATTATAGTATTAAAGTATCTTATATTAGTATTTATTATAGTATATATTATATTATATTATATTATATTATATGATATACATGATATATTATATGATATACATGATATATATTATATATAATATATTATATATTTATATTATATATATTATATATTATATATTATATATTTATATATTTATATTATATATATTATATATTATATATAATATATAATATATTATATATTATATATTATATATTCTATATTATATATTATATATTATATATTATGTATTATATATTATACATTATGTATTATATATTAGATATATTATATATTATATATATTATATATTATATATATATATTATATTATATATGATCTATTACATGTTATTGTACATATTATTAAATAAAGACCTTGGGACATTCGTGGGTTTTCCCTTCGATACGTCGATGACATCGACTTCTGACCCTTCAGAGTGGCAGCCTAGGCAGCAGTGGAGTTCTTTCAGCGTGTCTGTGAGCCCAGTGGGTTTACAGTTTCCGAAGGCGACAGCTTGTCGTTCCAGTTTCGCTTCCTGTTGAAGCTTCGGAGAGACCTAAAAGACCAGTTTTTTTTAGTGGTCAGCATGGCATGTTTTGCGTTCCTAGGTGGACAGTTCCAGCAAGATGTTTTCCATCTCCGTTGCCTTTGGAGAGAAGAATATGGCACCTTGCCATGGAATGGTTTGCGGGAGGACCGCGTTTTTCACTTTGGGAATACCCTCTGGTAAACTAACATAACTATGGAAAATCACAATTTTTAATGGCAAAATCCACTATAAATGGCCAATAGCCATGTTAGTTTACCAGAGGGTATCATGAGCCAAAGCATCAGATATTTCCGAGATCTTTTTGTTGGGCCATGGCATCAGAGAAGGAACTTACTTTCTTTTAAGTGGCTTGAATGTTACAAAAGTTTCTGCCGCTCCACGAGAGTGGCAGCTGGTCTCCAATCACCAAGAGGAGAGAAGGACCACTGGGAACATAGTCCCCAGTCAACCAGCGGCACACCAAGGGTACTTACTGGAAGTGTCAGGAGGATGGCTTTACTGAGGGCATGAAGGTAAGCGTTCCCCTAAACTCCACTAAACTCTCTGGCATTCTATGGGATTCCATCAATTGGCTATGCTCTCACTTGGTCACGGTTAAATGTTGCAGGCACCCAGTGAAATCCACAAAACCTTCCCACCTCCAGGTGTTCGATCCGTGCCTCGAAGACTTCATTGA
Organism: Cladocopium goreaui; assembly: GCA_947184155.2. Lineage (NCBI taxonomy): Eukaryota > Dinophyceae > Suessiales > Symbiodiniaceae > Cladocopium > Cladocopium goreaui. The sequence continues at coordinate 1,571,336 of CAMXCT020000446.1, forward strand.
GATGCTGTTCAAACTCTGGCGCGCCAGCGTGCAGGTGTGGGCACATGGGACAAACGGCTGGAAAGGCCCATAACTGCTGCTTGCCATCAGAACATGGGATCATTTTTCCATGGGGGATTTTCCATGCCAGGTGGTGAACGGCATTCCCTCTTTGCTCAGCGAGGCGCATTACGTCGTGAGCACAGACGTGGGCTGCAATGGTAGTAATACACAGAAATGCCATGAAATATCATCCAAGTTGGAGTTGGCAAGTGGTTGGCAACTATTTTTCCCGCATCAACTGTGGTGTCCAGTTGAGGGATTTTCTTGGCAGTTTCGGGGTACTCTTAGACAATGGACTAGGAGACTGGCTCCAGGAACATCACAAGAGCTCAGTTCTTTGGCCAGCATGTCATCCATCCGGTCATGCAATCAGCAGTCCAGAAGCCACAAAACTTTTCACCCTCCATCGTGACTTAACCCAACTGAACCCCCAAAATCCCAAGATGGATGGTTTATGATGGTTTAATCCTCAGAAGGACCACATCTGGCCCAGTGCCGTAGTCGTTGGATGGTCTGAGGAGCCCGTAAAAAAAGTAGTAAGTGGGCCAAGGCCAAGCATTTAACCCATGCCGTGGCCAACTCGCAAACTGTTTGGGCTCCTGAGACGGGTTGCTGGACGTTGCCGGGCTCAACGGGTGTGTGGAATGGCTGAAAAAATGCGTGGTTGATTGCTTTATCACCATTTTCATCCATTTTCTCCATTGGAAAATGCGAGGGGCAGGCTTAAATCTCGAGGAAATGTGAGGTTCAGCAGAGGTTTGGTGATTGTGATCAGGCCTTCTTTTCAGCATCGACGTACGCAGCGATGCCAATGACATGATGGCTTTGTCTGGAAATCGGGAATTCAAAATTCCAATGGTTTATCATCTTTTCCCCAATAAGTATATATATATATACATACATAGATATCTTATTCTATTTTGGTGTTAAATTCCACCATTTTTAGACATAGCCTGATAAGTCAGGTCGAGAGCATTCTCAACAACAACTGGCAGTTCAACCACTACACAGCAGCTGTGCGTGAGAGGCACGGATTGTTGGTGACTTCAACCCTCTTAAAAGATGCCTTTTTTTTTGGTAACAGCCTAAAAAAAAATTGAATACTGCAAGGCTAAACCAGGATTTCTGGGGGTTCTTGAATATTGGGATTAGATTTCTATATCCCTTTTGGAGTTCGGTAAGACATCGTAGAACATTGCTGAACGAAAGTCTGCTAGTCGTGATGCTTTGGAATTGGCGGGCTTGGAAACGCATGATCTGCAGGATTCAGGCAGACATCAACACGGCACAGGTGGGTTGCAGAGCGGAGTTGCCGCCAGTCGAGCAATTTGCAGTGAGTCATTCATTTTGAGGGTTTCTGTAAAGGGGGGTACCCCAAAGCAGATGGTTTATAATGGACAATCCCATTAAAATGGATGATTTGGGGGTACCCCTATTTTAGGAAACCTCTATTTTGAGGCTATCCAGTTTTGACAATTTCTTTAGCAGATAGGGATTTGTTCAATGCTGAACTCAGGACTACCGAGAAGTATCGATAAGTGATGCTCTTTGATTTTCAAAAAGCTGAGCAGATTTTCCACTGGTTCTGCTGCCAGAAATTCTCGGACAAACACTTCGAGATGTTCCGTCGCATCCATGACTACGGCAACAGCTTGGGAGCCTAGCAGGAGCAGTCGACCAAGCACAAAGGGATGTCACCTACTCAAAACTGCCAGAAATGCGGAGAATGCAATTTTTATGCAACAACTTTTTTTCTGATTTTGACTCGGAACCTTGGGATGATTCAAGAAAAATCGCGACGCTGCTCCGCTGTCAGATTGGGATGAGAAGGCCTATGTGGCAGCTGCCAGCGCCCAGGAGTTTTCTTTTGTGGGCGGGAAGGGGTTGGAGACTTGACGGGATGCTTTTGTGATTTTTTCAGAAATCCATGGTGGATTTTCGTAAACCTTCCATGTTGATCCATGTGGGTATATTCCCAATTATAGCCATTTAATAGGGATAATGATCATTAACCATTGGGTGTAGGGGTACACAACATTTTCAGACAAACCCATGTTTCATGATTCTTCCATCGAATCTTTCAACAAATGATCATTAGGTCCTCGCGCCAGGACCTTGCTTCTGAGATGAGCTTGATGAGAGACTTCCAGGCCCCGCGTATGTTGCGTGTTTTGTGTTGGTCTCTATTACTGGCAATGCTGATCACATAGATTTGATATAGCCATGATTTACCCATCATGTTTGGAATAGGTGAGGATGTATCCATACTTCACCAGGATCATCATGGCATTGTGCTACTCCTTTTTTGTGTACAGTGATGGCTTCATCATGCCAGTGTGATCAGGCAAAAGCATTGCTATTAGACAATATATCAATACCGTCAACATGGATAAAATTACGTATTCTTCATAATGAGTATGTTAGGAGATATAGCAAGTTGAGAAAATAGTAAGTATAGTAACAATCATTGAGATAAACATAGTTACAAGTTAGTACAGTATAAGATATAGTATCATAGAATTGGATGATGGGAAAATTTACAGGAAACCCCTATATTTGATGGTAAAAACCATGGTTTCCTGTAGATTTTCCCTTAAACCAATCCATTGATAGTAGCTCAACTATTTTGAGTTTCCTCATTTCCCTTGCTTCTCTGCTCTTGGGAGCTATCTTGGTGCTCAGTCCGACCTGGATAAGTACAAGCAACACCATCACGTGGGAGAGCTAAGTTAGCAACTGACAACACGGGGTCAACTCATTGGTTTAGAAGATATAAAGGGTCAAAACATGTTGAACCATTTCTTTTCAACACTTTTAAAAGAAATGTTTTCCTACGAATTCTGGGTGGCTGGGTATATCAAGCTTAACCAGAGAAATGGATCGCCATGGAACGCACAGCTGGCTTTTGAGTGATGGACATTGAATCGTTACTTTTGAGTAGAACAACATAGAACACTTGTTTGAGGAACCACAATGGTGTTTCACGGGACGCAATTGAAGCGGTCTTCCACACAGGAGTAGAAGCTATCCACTGACACTGGGGCAGAACTTACCATTTCACAGCCCTGAAACTGCGAATGGAACCTCGAGAGACCTGGGTTCGAAGATTTGTTCAATTGGAGATGGCCAGTTTTTGGGGGTTCCATGCGCTGAATCGGGAAATGCCGACCCGCAAGGGGCCCCCATGGCGCGCTGCTCCCAGGTTGGAATCATCATGATCAACGGCAGCAACCTGCGGGAAAGCGCGGGACCAAAGATCCGGAAAGTGGGCCATTCTTCCCAGCGAAAAAAGGTATCTGAAAGACTATGAACACACCCCCGGGGTTTCTACCTGGAGATGTTCACATCATTCCAGGAATCATTCCAGGAATCATTCCAACATCTCCAGCATCTCCATCTGTGCCATCAAGGCCTCCAGCCAGTGCCCAAGGAGGGTCTGACGGCCATGAAGCGCGGCCTGGAAGACATCGCGCGAAAGAAGTGCGAGGTGGTGAAACGACGCTTCGATCAGGCCAACAAGGTGCCAATATGGGAATGGGATGTCGGAGGTTGGAGGTGGGATGGCTGGTGATCTCTCAACTTCTCAACTTTGGGAGAAAAGAACATGCCTTTGGCCTTTGGGTTTTTTGGGTCCAACTTGGATAGGGCTTGTTTTCCACTATCCAAACCAATGTGGAGATGTTCATGTGCTCAGCTGCAGGGATATCACTGTAAATTCAGTGCCATCAACTAAACAGGGCATTTTTGACCATGGTAATCTGGCAATGGTGGGATGGCATGGGATGGACACGAGGTCTTCGGGTGTCCGGTTCAATGCCGGTGCCGATAGAAATTTCTGGCTGAGGCCTTGGATGTTCGGCCAACGAGCCTCACAGCATTTGCCGATTACATCAAGGTGCGCTGCCATGAACCTCGGGAGATGTTTTGTTTGATGTTTAATGGTTTTGGGTTTACGACAATGCCATTTTTTTTTCTCGCAATATCACCCCCAAAACATGGGGTGCGTTGTAGAAAAGCGGATCTGAGTGATCTCGATTGTCATGGCAGTTCACTGTTCAATGCCATGATTCATGAACATGTATATCACGGTGACAACCATCAAGAAGATCAGTTTGCTGTTGTTGTTGCTGGTGATGATGATGATGATGATGATGGCGATCTTCATGATATTGCCCTTTCAGCCAGTAACTTGGAAGTCGAGCGACTTTCGCTGGGATGGCGATGGACAGGCCTTTAATGAGATTAAGAACCTGGAGCCAGAGTTGGAAGAAGCACGGGAAGAGGTGCGAGTTGGAGCCATGATCCAGCATCAATGATGGCAACAGGCCACATATGGCCACATGGCTCTTGAAAATTTGGGAGAACCCCCCCTAGATTCCCTAGATCTATTGGTTAATCATCACTATCCAATAATTTCATCTAATTTTGCTATAGCTTGGGAGGCATTTCCCAGTTTCAGCCACGCTCAGATACGAAACATATCCCGTCCCAGCACTTTGCCATGTTTTCACCATTTTTTACACGGAGCTAACAAAATAACACAACAAACACTGGTATGTTTTGCTTTCAGGTGGAGTCGATGTACCAGCTTTTGCGGCAGTACAACGTGCGCGTTGGTGGCACGGAGCGCCCTTGGCCCAGGGTCGATCAAGTCAAGTTGATCACCCCCCAGCTGATCGTTGGGTCATACCCAGAAGATGGCCCTTTAGCTGCGTGAACCAATGGAATTCAGGGTACTGGTACCCAATTTTCATAGCCATTCCAATCATGCCAAGCCCTTTCAGGAGCTGGAAAACTTGGAGTTCCTGCAAGCCAAGGGCAGCGAGTTTGCAGAGCGAAAGCTGAACGAGGTCGCGGAGGATGACATGTTGGGATGGCATGCATTGTTCTGGATAACTCGTGTTGCGACTTACTGCGATCTGACTGGAATGATGGTCACAAGGGGTATGTTCCGTTTGTGGGTCTGGACCTGAAAATGGGGGGAACATCATCATTATCTGGTGGATTTAGAGGTTTACCGGTGTGCAATTTTCCAGACCTCCCGATATCATCGGGATGTATGAAAAATGGTCTCACCCTGAATGCATCCTGAATTGTCGCCGCTCGCTTTGGCTGTTGATGTTCCTTTGTCCTTGAAGGCCGATGCCTACATCCGGGAGAAGCAGGATGAACAGGTGGAGAATCTGAACGCAGCGCCTTGGAAGAACTTGCGGAAGCTGGTGGGAACTGAGGTGATTTCAACGCCGATACCTGGGGGAATATTGCAGATAGGTCAAATTGAAGCACTTTCAACATGTTTCAACAAGAAAGAGGGTTGCCTCATTTTGGGACAAGCCTTACATAAGCAGCACTGCCAGACTGCTTATGTTTTACGTACCAGAAGGGCAATTTCTAGCTACAAGCGGGTTTGTAGCCCAGATTGCATGGTTCTAAGAGGTACAGTGCTGGCCGGAAAATGCAGCAGTTTCCCCCGGCTCGGAGCCTGCAAGGTCTCTCAGATGGCTGAAGAGGACGCGAAGAAAATTGTGGAGCAGTGACCTGGTTGATGACTTGCAGCTTGCTGATCTCCTCAACTTTGCAAAATATGCTCAACTTCGTAAAATGATGAATATTTTTGGACCCGGCAAAATATTATATATATATATATGTATGTCTGTCTGTATAAATATGCAGATTTTGAGGCGTCAACTTTGAGTATTTAGGGCCCCACTTACTAAGTCAGCCTTCAGCAGCCTCATCCACCATAAGCTAGCTTCGTAAAGAGGTGGGCATCATTGGTGACCATTCCCTCGGCTTTCATTGCTTCGTGTGCCATCACAAGACATTTCAAGACAATGATTCAGTGGTTCGACGGTGCCATTTTTTCTGATGGCCGATTCACCTGCTTACCATGGTTTGAGAGACATTTTTATTGGTTCCCAAGGGCCGGTAGAAGAACACACCCTGTTTAGTGTGTCGCAGTGAAACATCCACCATTGAGGGTGTGCCTTTGGGGGGGGTTGTCATTGTCATCCACAGGTCGATAGGAAGGCATATTTCGAAATGGGAAGAAATACCACTAGATGCAATCACAGCGCAATCACAATCAGACGCCATTGATCTCAGCAAATCCTTTTAACCTCTGGGAAGTGCACAGAAAACCCTGCGCTTGAAAAAAATCCGGCTCGTGTTTGGATGTGATCTTGCGGAAGTCTGCCAAAGTCACTGCTTCTGTGCATGCCTTTTCTTTCTCTTTCTCTCTCTGTTTATTGAAACACGCGATTCTCGATTTGTTTAGGACACCAGATCAATTTTCTGGATGAACTTCAGTTCCTAGAGCTGGTGGTTTGAGGGTTTGCCACGTTTGCCTAGGTTGCGCTCTGGATGCTTCGTGACGCTGGACCGTACCCGGGGAGTTGCGGTTTCAGAATATGACCAGGGTAGACACCTTGCAATTTCATGCAATTTCTATCACAACTTGAGGATCCCAGCACTGATGGATGGATTGCATTGATGGCATTGCAGCATAGTCAGGTTAGCAGTTGGTCTTGAGCAAGTCTTGGGGACGGGCCACATTTAATCATGGTCCAGTTTCAACATCGACCTCCCTCAGACCGTGGATGACTCAGAAAGTTTGTGACCAGTTTGCTCTCAAGACTAGAGAATAGAAAAGTGAGGCCACATCAAAATTTGCTGGGGATATGTGACATGTGTGTATGTAAGACTATATTATACAACGTGGCCCCCCCCCCAGTTGTAAGTTGATTTAGAACCCCCATTAACTCTATAGTTATAAGCATCATAAACCATAGTTATTGGAGTTATAACCAACTTAGCTATGTAGGGAGGGCCACTTTGTATGTGATGTTGTAGGATTTTTATCCAAGTGGCACAATCAGATTCAACATGCCGACACACTGGCCGCCCAGTGATAAGTTGGTTGATCAATCCATACACATTTTTTCTTATGATTTATATATTTTCCAGAGATCGAATATTTAGTTTAGTTTGTAATCAGGTGAGCAGTGTTCAAAACCCCTATTGGTTCATGAGTTCGGGGAATTCTACTACATTCTGCTGCACTAGCCTTTCTACATGGAGGTTTCCTAAAATGGGGGTACCCCAAATCATCCAAACTACATTCCTGAAATCAATCATGGAACCGCATGCCATTCCTAAAGTCCACTAACATGGCACCAAACTAGGATCTCCAAATCTATTGAAGTCTCCGTGTCAAGCGCCATTGGAAAACAACGCTGGCTAACATGGAAGTTTCAATTGAACCCTCAACATGCGGGGTTCTATGTTGATATGAAAAGTGCCCAACACTGTCCAAACATCTCCAAATTCACCAGGCCTGATGTGCACTAACATGGCACCTGCCCTGCACATATCGCACTCATATATTTTAACATAATATTTGATTTGACCTTAACATGGAACTCGCTTTTATTCTCTTTTTGTTTGTTTTTAATGTGACTTTTCGGGAGAGATTGGAGCATTTTCGTATTGTATCTATGGTGACGACTGGGGATCCCCGACTTAAGAAACCCACGCCAGGGCCACCTCCAAACGCCCGAAGTGGTCATGGAAGAGCTTGGGGCTATCCAGGTGCTGTTGGTGGATCCAAACATCCTGCTCCAACTATTGTTATGTTACATAATGTGTCCAGAATATCTTGATTAGTTGGGGATTGTCACATAATCCATGAATTCCCGTTCTTCACCAGAATTTTCTTTGAATTGGATATGTTTTTCCGCCAAAAAGCCTGCGATTCTTTGGGAACATGTTTTTGAACAAATACTTTTTTGGTGCTAAAAAGGCCACACTTTTTGGACACGGTGACATCTTGGAATCTCTGAATCCCACAGCAATACAGCACAATTCCATCCTGGATTATCAGCTCCTGGAAGCAGTCGGTTTCTTCCGGACTCTTTGCGACCACAGCGTCAGGCTTTAGTGAGCAAACTGGAAGAAAAGGCTTTGAACTACAACGAGTACCAGGCCGCGGACCCCACGTTTTTTCATGGTTTATCCTTTTCCGCACGAAAATGGCCAAAAGATTGGGCTTGTTTCCATTTTTTGAACAAACCCTACTATCAGGTACTGTTGGTAGTGATATCCCATATTATATCCTTCATTATACCTCATTTAGACCCATAATATGCCAGGGCTCTTTGCCATTTTGATCCATATCCACGAGCGGTCCGCTGACGGCAGCCCTGTAAGGTGCTTCTGTACGTTCCAGTCCCATTCGAGTTTGCGGAGGTTGACAAGGCTGTGGACGCTGCCTGGGAAAGCTGGAATTGCAGATCCATGGAAAAGATTTGAACACTGGAGACATCTTAATTTTAATGATCTTTTAAACATGTTTTTTTGATATTTTTTGGGCTAAGTACAGACATGATGTGTCCGATGTGTCCGATGTGTCCTGACTTCTGCTCAGAGCACAGAACTTCTGACACCACTGGGAGGCCAAACAGCTTTTTGCGGAGAAATTGAAGTTGTGGACCCTGGCCAGTGACTGGAAGGCAACTGAATGCCATGCCGGGTCGGGTCAGTGAGTCATGCAATGGATCCAACCCACAGAGGCCGGGGCCCCGGTGTGCCAGGACCAGTATGACACGTGGAAGCGCGACGACATTTGGCGGAAGGACGAACATTCCAAGTTCAACGTGGAAGAGATGAACAAGAAGGTGGCATGCCGTGAGAAGTCGTTCCCCTTCCAAAATCGGGAGGTCGTTCCAAAGAAGACATGGTCCGAAAAAACCGGGAACATTTTGAACATTTTGAAAGGAGCAAGAAGTTTATCCGTACTCTTTGACGGTGCTGTGCCATCATCCATTTGGGAAGGTCCTGGAGTTCTCCAAAACTGCATACCAGCTGACGTCGGAGGGCCTGTGCCAATCCGGGAAGTTGATGGTCAACATTGGTCAACCCTTGTGAGTTCATGACTTGTTTGAAAAACACAAGGGTTGAGTACAGGATTTTTGGACGCGGGCCGCTGGTTGTGAACTTCGCAGCTGCGATTCTGAGGCGCAGTCTGGAAGGTGACAAGGTCGCTCAGGATATTAGGACTGGAGATGGTCATTTTTTCCGTGACTTTTGGCCACTTCTCCAATTTTCATGGCTTTTTTCCTGCTTCGGGTGGGGGAACCCCAGTATCATTTTATCATATTTTAATCATCTCCGGAGACCGGGACGTGGTGGCAAGGACGCAGATTGATGAAGTGAAGAGCAACATGCCCTGTATCATGGACCTGGGCAATCCTGCGCTGAGGCGAGGGCGATTTTTTTGGGTTTGTGCAGCCAAAAACTATTGGGTCTATTGGGAATATATGTGACCAACGTCAAATGAGGAAAAACAAAAAAGGTCATGGCAGCCTGACTCACAAGTGTTTGGCTATTGGTTGGCTGTTTCAACCATGGTTGGCTGTTTCCCCATCCCAAGCTGGAACCATGACCTCACGATCTCCTGCAGGGATCGACATCACGCAAAGATCAAGCAGGAACCGGCGTACTCGCGGACATCACCAAGATATACCAAGATGACAAAACATGGGGACATAACCAACAAAGACTGGAACTTGTATATTGGGCATTGGGAGAGCCATGGTGTTTTGACAAATTCTTGGGAAGCCAACAGGTCATCCTCGGTTTTATGTGGTGTTTTTTTCTCAGGGGAAGCCGCTCGGTTCATGGGTCGTTCCAGATTTCTGCCCTGCGCCAGGAGATTGAATGGAAGCATCCATCGTCTCAGCAGGTGACCCTGAACTCATTGATGTCACACAAGGTCTTCGACAAGAAGGCGATCCGTCAGACTGCAATCCGGAGTGGAAGCGGCAGCTCCCCCCACGGCCGCGCTTGAATGATGGGTTTTGGCAAGGTGAATCATCCTCCAAAACACGAGCAAGTTCAGGTTTGCGAATCATGATGATTGAGAAGATACCGCCCCCCTGACTATGGTTACTGTAATATATGTAATATGATTGGGGATGATATTGGGTATTAAATTTTAGTAGGGATTTATCCACTAGTAGAATCCTACTATATATATATTATTATATATAATAGTAAATACCACCCTAAAACCCCACTTTCTCACATTGGATCTAGTCATTCTTGGGATCCCAGCAGTCTGCTGTTTCTTTCCCAGATAGAAGAATTCTCATAGGAGGATGTTGTTCATTTCATGATCATACATGAACATGCATATATGACATACTGATATACCGCATATATATATAATGTATATTATATACATGTGTATACTTTATATGTGTGTATTATGTATATATATATACATATTCGGGTACCTATGTACATATATATATATATCATGTATATATATATGATATATATATATATATATACATGATATATATATATATACATGTGTATACACATCATGGTTGATGACATTTATTTCTCACATTTGGCAAACATCATCCACTGTTCTTCCCTCCCTCCGAGACTCACCAGGAATTCATTTCGGAGATCAGTGGTATCGCTAGTGGCGAGTTTGCCCTCGAACAACAGCTCCAAAAGGCGCGCGGAGGAAATCAGTTGGGTGTGGCTATCGCTCAGAAAAACTCAACAATGGCCCAATGGCTAGTAATTTGATAGCAACACCCAATGGCTCAATAATAGTTGGGTGTTGGCTAAACAATTGCCAAATTGGCTAACATGTTGTTTTTCTCTTTTCTGTTAGCCGAAATGGCTAAAACACGAGGATAGCTCATGTTTCTAGTGTTTTGATGGTCAACACTGCCACTCAATATTGCAGTTACCTGAATGGGACAGCCTTCAACGATCACTGCGGATTTGAGCCCCACCACTGGTGGCCACAATATATGCCCCATTGATGTGTTACACTACGCACTTCCAATGCCGAGAAAATCCTGCGCTTTATATCACCACCAGTTCGCGAAAATTGAGGTCAAAGACTTCTAATTTTCAGGCCCAGCCACACATTTTGAAACCTGAACCATCCAATTTTTGGTGTCCCTGAATTAAAACCCATGCGCATAATATGGGGGTTTGAATGGTCATCCATGACTTGGATGATTTGGGGGTTCCACCCGGACTTAGGAAATCTCCATATAGAAAGATAGTGGAATTCCCCGAACTCATCAACCAATAGAGGTTTTGAACACTGCTCACCTGATTTCAACCCATGCCCATATGGAGGTTTCCGAAGTCATGGAGGTACCCCTAGTTCTCATCCAAATTTTTAAAAAAATAGGATTTTTCCACTACACACCATCCAGCTATTGGGGTACCCCCATGATGGAAACCCTACATATTCTTGAGATTTCTTGAGTCTATTGCCATATATAAACCATATTTCTTGGGAGTTTCCACTATAAATTTGGGAGATTCCACTAATGTGGGTAAAACAATGCCATAGACCACCCATTCGAGAATGGTTTGAATCCCACCTATAAAAATGGTGATGACTGGGGTATGGTGCAGATGGCATTGTTTTACCCACATTACTTTATTAATCACCATTAATCACCATTATTAAACATTATTAAACATCATTAACCATTATTAAACATCATTAACCATCATTAACCATCATTAACCATCATTAACCATCATTAACCATCATTAACCATCATTAACCATCATTATTTGTTGCCATAAATGGCGTTTAGCCATCCTTTGATGACCCAGGTAGTGGATGCCTGGGCAGATTTGCTCCTGCCCATCCAGCAACATCGCCGGGACCGTTTTTTAAGCGAAAAGATGTCGTTGCGACATGTTCAGCTGCCAACCTGCAGCTTAAACAGTTGAGCGAACATGGGAAACAATATGTATGTTTATATATATATAATTTAGCATGATCAATAGGTTAGTGAAATATTATAATTTACCCATATATATATAAACTATATTCTGATGACCTAACACTGGTCACACTATGTCACTATGTCTCAGCAGTGACTTTAAGATTCAACTTTTCCACTTCCACTTTGCTGACCATCTGAGGGCTGGGCCCGCTGGCGATTTAAGATTCAACAACCTTTCATGATTTAATTTTTTTTATTCTAAAAAACTCACCCCACATTACATATCATAAGATGGTTATTTAATTGTTTTACATCATGGGAAATGGTATAATACATACTTTACTGGTAAGTTATCCATAAGATGGTCAATTCATTATCATGGATCTTATGGATGGTAAATTATCCTTTATCTTTTATTGTTTATGATCCAATTTCGATGGTCATACCGCTGGTCATGAATGACTCTACGGACGGGGGGCGCGTTCTGTGCCGTGCTCCCCCAGGAGCAGTGGATCCTGGGTGATGTTAGTGACATCATCACCCAGCTGGAGGACACATTTGGACTGGGATCGGAATAGTGAAGTTGGATACTAAGTTGGTTTCTAAGTATAAATCATAGAATTGGATGATGGGAAAATTTACAGGAAAGCCCTATATTTGATGGTAAAAACCATGGTTTCCTGTAGATTTTCCCTTAAACCAATCCATTGAATAAAAAAAAACTGGTACTGGTACTATGAAAAGATACTAGTACCAATGTACTCATACTAGTTAGATACTCAGTTGGATACTGGTACTGGATAACCCCCATGAAAACTATCGTTATGAGATGTTATAAGTATCATAGTTGCCATAATTGCAGTAAAAATGCACCAACTGAGCTATCAAAAACGGGGGCCACATTGACATTTTCGAAAGGATTTCCCACATGGCAACGATCAAGGACCATTCGGTCCAGATTCAGACGATGATGGGGTAGGGAATCCTGTGGATTCGGAGTGGATCATGGATGAGAGGATCAATGTTAGAAACTGCGATTCGCGATGGTATCGAATGATGGTGAATGATGGTGAATGATGGTTAATGATGGTGAATGATGTTTAATAATGGTGATTAGTGGTGATC
>CAMXCT020000446.1:1586779-1629279 GCA_947184155.2 Cladocopium goreaui
ATGCATGCATGCATACATGCATACATGCATACATGCATACATGCATACATGCATACATGCATACATGCATACATGCATACATGCACACATGCACACATGCACACATGCACACATACACACACACATTGCATTTGAGGATTTTGTGCAGAGTCAACATGGTCCGCAGAAGGTACAAAGACACTGGCTATATGCAGTGATTTAGAGTTTGAAAATAGATAGACGGACGGACGGACGGATAGACAGAAATATACATAGATTAATTGATCGATTGATTAACTGACTGATTGATTGATTGATTGATTGACTGATTGATTGATTGATTGACTGATTGATTGATTGATTGACTGATAGATAGAGATGTAGATGTAGATATAGATATGCAGATAGATATACTGTGGATATGCAGACAAATATAGATATACACACAGATACACACAGGGATAACTCGAGATCTACATTGACTGAGGTCCAACGTGCCTGGATGTATTTAGAGCCTTGGTTCTGGGCCAGGAGGGAGCTTGTCTTTTTCTCCCGGTGCTAACAGGAACGGTTCGGGCTCAAAACACCAAAATTCTCTTGTAGAATTTGGGGTTCGAAGATGTTTCAGATGGAGAAGATGGACAGTCGGACAATTCCATTGTGAAATTATGCCCATGTTGAGGGATATACAGTACCCTCTGGTAAACTAACATAACTATGCAAAATCACAATTTTTAATGGGTAAATCACCTGTAAATGGGCCATTTTCAATAGCTATGTTAAATTACCAGATGGTAACACCGCCAGGCAATTCTAATGACCATGGCAGTGCACTGAGGAAAGCATTTTTTCAGCCGAGGACAGGGGGCAGGTGGCAGGGATGGGGATGCGGTGGTACAAGGAGACCCGGTTCTGTTTCTTTCTTCCACCAAAGAGCATCCACAGGATTTATGGTTGTTTTGAATCCGTTTTCTATCCTTACCTGGCATGATGCTTTGTATATATATATATACATTTTCAGGAGAGTGGCTCAATTTGGGGCGCGTTTGGCATATTTTTATCCCGCAGGACCAAGGTATTTTCAAAAAATGAGGTAACTCTGAAATTGGTGGCTGAATGACTTACTCTTTCAGCGATAAGTGTATAACCATCAGACCCTGCTGAACAAAGTCACATTGCTACTGTTGTTATTATTATTGTTGTTGTTGCTGTTGCTGTTGCTGCAATAGGATGCAATACATGTGTGTGTATATAATATATATATATATTATAGATTCATCCTGTTGGGATCGCAGTGATTTTTCCAAAAACGGGCACCCGTCATGCAGGACATTCAACGTCAACTTCCGGCAGAGAGCGCCAAGTTCAAGACGGTGGACAAGTCGGGAGACCGGGGAGTGTGGGAGATGGCACTTGGGTTAGTGACATCTGCATCGAGGGACAAAACATGACAAAAACATGAAACATCCAGAGAAACTCCATGAGTTTTGAAGAGGAGGAGCATTTAGTGATGTTCTTTAGGAACATTTTGACAACAGAACTCTATGTTGGAAGTCGCAAAGATCTGTTCTGCATATGCTGGTCTGGTTGAGGTTTTAAGGTGCCCAAGTCTAGAAGGCTGGGATCAGAGGCCATGGCAGATCCAGATCGATATGCCTTGGTGGTGTGTGTCTCTGACTATGATCACATGAAGAACCTCCCTGGTGCTAAATCTGACCGCGGGCGCATCATTCAGCAGCTGGAGAGCTTGAGGTTTCAGGTGTCGTCACCTCCTACAGACCGTGTAACCAGGAAGGAGTTAGAGGATGCTGTGAAGGAGTTTCTGCAGAAAATTGCAAAGGCAGCGCTTCTGCAACCTTGGCTCATTGTCTTTGTCTGGTTTGCAGGGCATGGTCTGCAAGAGGAATGTGACCACTATCCGTACTTGATGGCTTCCGACTCCCATCCCATAGCTGCTGAGTGTTTTGGAACACGGAACAATTTGATCTGTTCGCTCAACAGCGTCGTTGCAGTACCGCCCGGGAGGTTGCGTGTGGCATCTGTCTTTGAGTGCTGCAGAGAAAATCCTCAGGACTTGTGCTTCAGCAGAGGCCCAGGCCATCGGAAACTGTTTCGCCGCTTGCGAAATGACTTTTACACCATTTTTGCTTGTGACCCTGGTAAGAAGGCATGTGAAACAGAGCAGGGAGGGGTGCTGGCTGAGCAGCTCCTTCTTTTGCTGCCATATGAAGCCCGCATCTCGCAGATATTCTATGAGGCGGCACGGCGTGTGGGGCATCAAAGGGCGTGGGTTGAAGCTAGGCCGGGCGATTTCGAACCTGTCTTGGGCGATCGTCCCGGAGACTTTCCGGTCTTGCTGGGACACACAGATGGATCAAAAACAGAGGCGCCACAAGTCTTGGGACTCCCAAATGATGACCTTTCGCCTATGTCCGGCCCTTCTGAAGCAGGCAGCTTCTCAGATTTCGACATTTTCCGTTTGTACTGGTTGCCTGCATTGACACTACTTGTGCTTCTGATTCACGGTCTCTTGCTGCTGTTGTGGCTCTGCGACCTGGTGGAGAAACGCTATGTAACCCGCCTGGCGATCATGCCGGTGCTGTCCATTTTTGGCACAGCGCAGATACTGCAAGGACCCGATGGGGATGACGTACCGGCGCACTGTGGATCAGCCACTTTTCGTCGCTTGCGGCCTCTGTGGTGTCTTTTGGACAAGTATTCCATGAATGGTCACGGTGCTGGTTGTTTCTTCTTGCTGGCTTTTGGTGAAATCACCAAAGAGAACGACTGGGTTGCTGCAGCAGTGAGCTGCGTTCTGGCTACCATCTCTATTGGTATCAATGATAAAAATTGCCGAATGTTCTCAAGCCTTCGGGAGAGATCAAGCGACAGCTCTCACAGACGCAACGGACGACTGTGGCTATGTCTTTGCATCATGTCTGGTATCTTTGCACTCAGGGGTCGTGACGCATTGCTTTCAGGTGCAGATTCAGCAGGGCACGAGGTAGAAGCCAACTTTCATTTTTTTCTGCTCGTCTATCTCGGAGCCAAGTACATGTCATTTTTTCATGACTCTGATCCAGCGCTTTCTGGGTGCAGCAACAGTTCCAGTCAGGGTGTCTGTACATACATGCTGGTGCCGTTGTTAGCAATCAGTAATCCTTTGATACAGTCCATTTGCCAATCAGCAAAGTTTGACATCTCATGGAGTTGGCAAATTTGGCTTCTGGTGGAATACAGCGGGCTGTTTTTTGTGGTCGCAGTTTGTTACAAATTCAGGCAGGCGCAAGCTGAAACAACGCCGGCTGACGAGCAAACATGAGTCATGCTTGGAGGCATTTGAAGCACAGTTTGATTTGCAAAAGTGCGGCGCCGCTGCTTTTTTACCGGCTGTATGGGAATACACCCACGCCCAAGAGGGTTGCGCTCTTTCACCAGGGTCCAGTTGATGTGTATGTGGGGTTCTGCTGGAGCATTTGCAGTGCTGGATGTCAGGCACATGTCAATGTTGGTACTTCTCAAAATCCAAGGGCCCTAGTAGGTGTCCATGCAGGAGCCAAAGCCAGCTGCTTCCCATGGGTTGGAACCCCCCCACTACCAGATACCCCTGCATTGTGTCCGATGAGTTCAACTAAGGATGTGGAAAGATTGGTTCAAGAAGGCCCAGTGGCCCTGGATTGGGGGTGTTGTCCATCAAGCATGGACAGTCTATTCCTGGAGCTGAGTGTGGTCACAGGGGTCAATGAGCCCCATAAAAGTGGCACATTAGGGACAATCATTATAATTCATCATACAACCATATATAAAACCATATAAAACCATCATAAAACCATCATAAAACCATAATAAAACCATCATAAAACCATCATAAAACCATCATAAAACCATCATAAAACCATCATAAAACCATCATAAAACCATCATAAAACCATCATAAAACCATCATAAAACCATCATAAAACAATCATAAAACCATCATAAAACCATCATAAAACCATCATAAAACCATCATAAAACCATCATAAAACCATCATAAAACCATTGGATTTTGAACACCTCTGAGGTGCGTCAGTCCTACCACAAGGCCATGGAAGCGTAGCGGATGCCCAGATTTTCCCAACGAAATCTCGGCGCCCTGCTGGGAGTTCGCAACGTTTGAGTACCGAAGATGGTGGATTTTCCATAGGATTCTCCACCTTTTTGTTATATCACTGGAGGGTACTACTGGATTTTTGATTATAGCAAAAATAGATGGTTTTCCATATTTACTATTAGATGCTGGATTTTCATGGTAACGTAAAGTGATTGATAAAGCCACCCGAGTGTATCACAGTGGTAATTGGGGGGATTTTCATGGGATTTTCTGGTCAGATTTGTCAGCATCTGGGAGCCCCATGAAGTACAACCTGATGGTTTACTTCATCCCGGGTGACATTACTTGGATGGTCTACTGCATGATTTGGATGGTCTGTCGCGTCGGATTCAAGGGGCCATCACTGTCACTGGTCTTTCTAGGTGTGTTGCAGACCTTGAGAAGAAAATACATGCTTCCCCCTCCCAAGTCTTAAAAGTATATGATGTTTCGGTAGCCTGTTCGGGCAAGATCTGATTTGTATTTCTTTTGGTGAACTCATTTTGTTGATGATTCATTGCATGTCTGTCAAATTGTTGCTCTCGTCCGATCTTTATCGCTTCCCCCATGGTTTTTCATTTTAAAGGTTCTGATGAAATTTTGCCAAGCCGACCAAGTTCATCTCATTCTACTCTACATATCTCTACATGGGGTATGGGTTGGGTCATTCCTGCTGTTCATGTTGTGGTTCACCCTGGGGTGAAATGACCAAACCACGATAGGTTCAGCGGCCAAGGCTTCACATCCCAAAGCTCCTGGAGGGCACCGGATCTCAGGGATCTCAGGGTGAAAGCCTTCATGGGTTTGTCACGAAGGGATGCACCCAAAAGACCATGGAATTTGAACTTGCAAAACATATAGACATATATAGAGACATATATAGAATTGTGATAAGCCACGTTTTTTTTCTTTAATAGCCAATTTTCAACCAAATTCCCGTATCTTTGGTCAACCTGCAGCCAAGTTTTGAGCTCAAGCCGTGGGCTTTGGGCAGTTGGTGATCGGCGGACCTGTTGTGGCTTCAGCCGTTGGGTGAGACGGGTCACCTGGGGACCTGGCCGTCTTTTTGGGATGGACCTTTGGGAAATGTAAGAAATTCACTTTCTCCAACACATAGCCTCTGGTTATGTCAAAATAGCTACTGAAAATGGCCATTTATAGTGGATTTACCCATTAAACATGGTGATTTTCCATAGTTTTTTGTATGTTTACCAGAGGGTAGCCTCTGGCAATCCAACGTGGCGAGCTGGAACCGAACAAAAAATAGAGGTTTTTTGGGGAATTCCAATGGGGAAATCATCAAATGGTGGACTTTCCAAGGTAATTTTCCACTTGGACATGTTTGGAAAATAGGTATAGGGGCAGCTCTAAGACTCTAAGATTGAGGAGACACCTGGACCTCCTGAGGCGCCATGTCGATGCAAAGTTGGGACCTCAGCGCGGCAACCTTTTTGCTTTTACCTTTGTACATCATAAGATGTCAATTTTTCTAGTCGATATGCAGGCATACCCTCTGGTAAACTAACAGAACTATGGAAAATCACCATTTTCACTGGGTAAATGCACTATAAATGGCCATTTTCAATAGCTATGTTAAATTACCAGAGGTAACAAATATCATCAAATGTGGATATAGTATCTTCCGATGTTTTCTTAGATGCCAGAACCTTGCCATTTGATGCGAGCCAGCACAGACCAAACTTACAGACATTTGTGACCGGTTGTGTTTGGATGAAGCCTCAGGCACATGATATTGGACTGAATTTGGCTTGCCAAATTGATATAACCACTATTAATAAACATTAATGCTATAGTGGTTAATAGTGGTTAACTGATTTTGCATTCCCAGTAGCTCTAATGGCGCTCCGATGGTGTCGCGTTCTATTCGAGGGTCAATTTTTCAACCCAAATGCGGGCATCGGGCATGTAACTGCATATGCCAGTGGATTTGTGCAGATCCCTCAGTCTCTCTAAGTGATGTGTTTGAGTTTTCCAACATTCCCATATATGGTTTTATATGGTTTTATGATGGTTATATATGGTTATATATGATCCATTTTCCAACTCACTTCCCAACGTTCCTTTTTTAGCCCATCACCCTGGTGGAAGTGGAAATCGTGCTCTGAAAATCAGGTGGAAGCTTCAGATTTTTGAACCTCATCAAGCCGGTGATGTGTGTTTTGCCGGAAGTGGAAGCTCCAGACCGCCGTATTCCGTTCAAGGAGAAGGTGTTGTCGCTTGCTGGCAGGACAACGAACAGGTAACAAGGGTTAGTCTGTTTCTTCAGTTGTTCAATTGGAGGTTTCCTAAAATGGTGATACCCCAAATCATTCAAAATGAGTCCATTTTGGTCTTGAAATCCGTGGTGACTTGGGGATCCCATTTTGGGAAGCCCTTCACATGTCTAATTTCTATGCACAGAGGCCTTGCATGTGGGACACCCCAATATCCAATGGCTTGCCCATTGCTTGAGTCATCTCCGCCTAGGTGGACCTCCATCAGTCTCTTCGTCTTCTTAGTGTGTTGCCAGATTCCTCTCTATGGTGTCCTCACCTCCAAGAGTCTCTCGGCATTTTTTTCGTCACGAAAAGGGAATATTTTTGTTGGTGATCCCTGGTTTTGTTGTGATGTTTCCCATCTGAAGACATGTTTTCTGAAAGAAGCCTTGTTGGAAGCTTCTCTCCTGGCGAAAAGACTGGTAATATCTGGGAATGCTAACATATGCGTACCTTCGTGGCATCCAAGATTTGTCCGTTTGTTTTAGCCTGAGTGGCTCTGGCATGAGGGTTGTTGGTGACAGACGAAAAGCTCCAAGTACCCGACAGCCTTCGAGGTTCAGATCCGTTCTACTGGATGCGAGTGATCTTAGCCTCCAACCGAGGGACCCTGATGGAGTTGCTTGGGCCAAGGGTTGGGCCGATGTGGGGAATGTTGAGCCCGAAGCAGTGGATGTAACCCAAATGGCTGTTCATGTCCCATGATATTCTTACACCACTTTGAGCGTGTGGACTTGGCTTGTTGGTCGGTGGAACACTGAGGCTGGGTATCTCTCCGATCATCACATCTGGCATGGCAACTTGGATTCCTGTGAGGTTGGATCTGATAGGTAAATCAAGAGGGGTAAAGTGGTGATCAAAGGAAGTTTAGTTAGAAAACTTCCGGGTTTCGGACGATGGTCATGGTTGGCATTCACACCATCATGTCAACCGCGTCATCATGTCAACCACATCATCATGTCGACCACCCATCATCAAGTAGTTGGGAAGTGTAAGAGCTCGGAAACGTGTGAATTCACGGGTGAAAACACTCTTGGGCGCGAAACCCTGTGTTTTTTGGGGTCATGTGGCTCCTGGGGTCGCCGAAGTAGGGTCTCTGTTTCCGCGGTTCCAGGCCTCGATCTGGGAAAGTTGTTGACAAAAAGTGCACGAGATTGTAGCGAGAGCTCGATTTGCAATTCAACATGTTAAAAAACACATCAGGTTTGAAGTACTTTTGGAAGACGAGGTTGGAAAAATGTGCACGAGACTGTAGCGAGAGCTCGGCTTCCGAAAATAAATCGTAAAAAAAATGAGGGGATCGGAGCAGTCCCAAAAAGTCTACACTGTTGACGCTGCGCAACTGCTTGTCGATTTGGTGCAAGGCTCCTGCGACGCGGGTTTGCAGTTGCCCGTGACAATACGCATTGGCACGGCTGCGCGCAGCAAAGATTCAGTGATGCTGCGATGCTCCTGGCAAGCGGGATTGCTGCTGGAGATTGCTAAACGCATTGTAACAGCTGCGCGAAGAGAAGACTTGGGTTGCAGAAGCTACAGAAAAGCTAGCTGGGAGGGAGCTCAGGAGTAAGGTCAGAGGAGAAGTAGCGCAGATAAGAGGCTGCTCAGAGAAGTAGTAGCTGAGAGAAGAGGTGCCTCAGCGAATAGGTCGCTCAGTGAAGAGGTAGCTCAGCAAAGAAGTAGCTCACTCATCCATCCATTCAGTCATCCATCCGTTCATTCATTGATCAATCGACGCATTGGTTCATTATAATTATATAGCTGATTTATTCTTTGACTTACTGATTCATATATTCACTGAGTCACTCTTTCATGGACTCTCATTCATTGATGCGCTGATTCACTGATTCATTGACTCTTTGGTTCATAGACTCACCACCACTCATTGATTAGTTGATTCGTTGGCTCAATGATTCACCGAGTCATCGGTTCATTGACTCAGTGACTCACTGATTCATTGAGTCACAGACTCACTAACTCACCAATTCATTGACCCACTGATTATTGACTCATCCACTCCTCACTTCACGATCTATCGAAATTCACTCATTCACTGATTCACTGAATCATGGATTCATGGATCGATGCATTGGTTCACTGAATCTTTGTTTCGTTGATTCACTGATTCATCGATTCATTAACTTCTCATTCATTGACTCATGGATTCATTGTGTCATTGGTCCATTCGGTCAGTTGTGCATGGATTCTTTCATGTCATTTCAGCGGCATCTCAACCGCCATTTGATTATTCGTTGATGCACATCACTTTCTTATATATAGCCAGTTCATTTTTTTTGACACTTCGGCCCTGGCATGGGGCGGCCACTATCTTGTAATTTTATCCACTTATTTAGTAGCATTGTTTCCTTTAATTATATCAGGGCTGTTGGGAGCAACCCTGATAGTAAAAATCGTGGGGTGATCCCATGCTCCTACAAGGCCACCGTTTTAAAGGGTTTATACCTGGTACCCTCTGGTAAACATACAAAAAACTATGGAAAATCACCAATTTTAATGGGAAAATCAACTATTTCAATGGCCATTTTCAATAGCTATGTTGAATTACCAGAGGGTAAATGGTGAACTGCATTCTGCTGCATTTCCCCCTAGCTCGCGCCCCATTTTCTGGTCACAACCTGTTGGATTGCCGGAATTGCAGTTGTGATGTGATTTGCAGCATTTATGACACTCCATGTATGTGCAAAAATATATGATATCGACACATTACTACAAGATGCATTCTTTTTTTGTGACAAACAGCAAATTGCAGGGTATCACAAATGACACATCCATGAGACTGTTTCGCTGCCTTGCTGGTGACCATGAGGTAATGCAGCTCTTAGCTGGAAGTAGGCCGGCGGGGTGAAGGGCGATGGGGACGTAAATGCTGAAAGGCTCTAGGGCCCTGAAAACTCAGGGATTTTACTGGTTTTTGGTAGTGAAAACTTCAAATTATATTATATCTATATTGTATATATATATATTTCTATTTTTTGTCCTCAATTGGTGACCGATACTGCAATGGCAGTGAGTCCAAGTTCAAGACACAGCCGCAAAAGTTTGACATACGTCTGACACTGTTGGTACTAAGCCATCCAAGTTGCGGTACAGAGATGGAACCAAGTTCGACCGACGCCCAGATGAGTGACAGTGGCTGGATGCGTTAAGAACTATTGATTGAAACCAGGGTGTCAGGGAGATTTGTTCCAAAAATCTGAGACAGCCTGAACACGCTGTTGATGATTTCACATATCTGGCATCAACCGATCGTTGGAGTTATGCTATTTACAAAGCTGGTACTGGTGGAGCACATCATTTTCTGCAGCCGAAGTCTTGGAGATCAATGGATTGATGGGAGATTTGACAGAAAACCATCATGTTCACCACCAAATAGAGGAGGAAAGCCTTGTAAATGTTCCCTTCAACCAAAATGCTATGAAGAGACGATGAAACGCATATTTTTTTTTTGATCCCTAAAAACCGTCACCCAATTTTCAGACATTCCAATGCGTTCCCTGCGACGCTGTAGCGTTTCCTGGACAGGATCATTGATGTGGATCAGACGCTGAAGGAGGATCGCGCCCTGTTTCATGGCGCACAGAAGTTGTGCCTCGGCGACTTTGAAAGACTCTGGTAATTGGCTCGGCTCTGGTTGGGCCATATCGACAAGGATAAAGATATACTGTAAATAAATAAGTGTATATATATATATTGTTATTATATATATATACACATCATATCACATCTAGTACCCAGCTCGTTTTTTCTTTTTTCGCGGAGAGCATCTAAGTGTAGCAGCAGTTGGAAAGAGCTCCCCCCAACATTGGCTGATTTACTGTATATATATATATATGTCTATCAGTCAACCGAAAAATGATAATGTAGCCATGGAGTACCAACTGGGCAGACTATCAATGGAATGACAATATATGAAAACATCCAATAGCTCCCAACAGACCTCCCTTGTCTACCAAGGTTCGGAATGCTGATCACCATGGGAGAGGCCTTGGGGCATGCATGAAATTGAACACAATGAGAAGTTTCACAGCGCTTTGTTTATTTATTTTATTTTACTATTTTTTCGTTTTCACTTTGTTTTCAAAGCATAGTCAGGCGATGCTCCCAAAAAACATTCGAACAAATCGATCACTGCCCCACTGGTAATTGATCATGAAAAATGCACTGGTAATTGATCATGAAAAATGGACTTGTCCTACCAAGCTTCACCTAGAGTCCGAATCCATAGGGGATGAGTTTGCTTCGTCTACCAGTCTACCAGTCTACGCGATTTTGATGCCCAGGCCGTGGCCTACGTCATGAGCGGCATGTATGGCAGCCTTCGTGAGATTGGCCGCTTGGGCGCCAGCGGAAGCAGCGGGCAATGCTGGGCCATGGTCAAAAATGCGGTTAGAATGAAAGGAGTTAGGATATGATGGGGAGTTAATGGAAATATTCTTGACCACTTGACCACGATATTATTACCCTACAATATCCTACATATATATATATATATATACACATATATATATATATTATATACACACATACAAGGTGATAAAAACCACCCCCTAGACATTTGTATTCCTCGCATGACCATCCTTCAACTGATGCATGTGTGTATATATATATATACATAGGGATATAGATCCACGAGGATGGTCATAACTGTCTATGACTAGGGGTTTATGAACCAAGCTACACAAGAGAATCCCTAAAGATTCTCTTCAATGACCATCCCAATCCTCACGCCATGTGACCCGGCGGCGAATCTCCGAGGGGCAACCTGTGCCATTTTGATCATTATGCAGCTCTTCTTCGCGGGAATTGTGGTGATCTTGTTGGATGTGGCTTGGAAGGCGATTGGAGGAGCTGGCTGCGGGTCGGGTTGGCCCGGAAAGCCACCTGGTTTCACATCCGGATTTTCACATCTTGAATAGGGCAGAATGTTGGGGTCTGAATGCTTACGATTGTGATCTTCACGTTTACTGATGGGCCTCTTTGCACTCTAAATGTCAAGAGATTTCAGGGAAACTCCTCCCGTGCTCTCCACTTGCGGGTTGTTTCCATTTTGACCTGGTACTTCTAGGAGCAACGTTCGAAATTTCGAAACATTTGTGGCGGTCCAGCCAGAGCGATCTACCCCGACCGACCAAGGAACTCATGCAGAAGGGATATGGAATCGGCTCCGGGATCTCCTTGTTCATTGCCACCAACATCTGCGAGAGACGCTTGGATCGCTATCTCAGAAAAATGAAGAGATGGCCATGGAAATGAACAACGGGAAGCAAAGACTCGGAACCGTATAGGCAAGTTCATTACGGACAATGTTGAGACAGTCATTTTTTATGTGGGTTTGTATCTTCCCAACCCTTCTGGAAAACTCTTTCTGATTTCTCAACAGCATTCATGGCTTGTCCACCAAAGCCTGCCCAACTGGCGGCAGATTATTGGATGAACCATGCTATATACTGTATAATTATATAATTAATTGACTAGATAATTAATTAATTAATTAATTAATTAATTCATTGAATTATTAAGTTAATTAAGTACTCATTCAAAAGTGCTGTGCAAGCATGGGTGTTTGAAAACGGGGATACCCACTTTAGTGACTAAAAAAGCGGGGAAATGATTAGTCAACTGCCGAGCGCCTTGCCGGCAATGAAACGACCTCGAAAAAAATGGGTTGTGACTTCAGTGAAGAGCATGGCTACTGTAGAAGCTAGTGAAGCCAGTAGGGTTGTTCTGTCAGAGTGACTTGAAGATTTCGAGCATAGAAGTGCTCTGAATCTACACGGCATGTGGAGGTTGGAAACAGTAAAAAATCCACAAAAGACGCGGAGTGCTGTGCTACCCATTCATTCTAGAGGCATTTTCAACTTTGGCCATTGTGCTTTCCACTTGGGCACTCCTGGGCCATTGTAACATCCAGATGATACTGTCTCTTTTGGCTGAACCAGTCTTTAGGGGGAGAGTTGCACAAACTAGAAATGGCTTCCCTGTGCATACCCAAGTTTGATACATACTTCCCTTTTCACCCATATCTGGGATGATGATGCAGCAACTTCCCTGTTGAGTGTGGGTACTCACATACCTCCTGGCAATCAAACAGGGTTTAGTGGAGCATTTTGACACTGTAGACGATTTTCCTACAGTTGGTGGTGGATAAGATGAATCTTCCTTTCCGCATGCTGCACTTCCGGAAGGCAAGCTTCAAACAGCTCATGAGTCACGAGTCCAACAGTACAGTTGAATAAATCTTTTAATTGGGGAATTCTCGGAAGCGGCGAGGGCTCCTCCTTCTCCTCCTCCTCCTCATCATCATCATCATCGTCGTCATCGTCATCATCATCATCATCATCATTATCATCATCATCGTCAGCATCATCATCATCATCGTCGTCGTCGTCGTCGTCATCGTCATCATAATAATAATAATAATCATCATCATCATCCTCGTCATCATCATCATCATCATCATCATCATCATCATTTATCATTGTCAATTGAAACAACTAACATTTACATATCCTCATTACCATTTTTCTACTACTAGATAGTCATGCTTTTTCCTTGGCGTTTCGGTCAGATGGCATCCTGGTGATCGTTGCAGGGACCATCTGGCCTAGAGCAAGAGCACCATATTTGCCGCATGCATAAGCTGTTGCGCTGCTGTCTGACTAGCTGTGAATCGCTGCGCGTGGCCACATCTTGACTGTTGAGACATTGACTGTGACAGCGACCATGGTTCCACACCTCACTTGACCTTCAAAGTTTCTGGCGACATTAGACCTCCATGAGGGTCATGGCGCGGCTCCATCAAAGCTCGAGCGCTGAAAAGCGGCAGTCCAGCGCCTATCAAAGTTTTAATTTCAACTGCTGAGAATTTGTAGGGCCCCCTAAATTCCTAAGGTGGCAAGAATAAGGTGTAAGCCCAAAGTATAGTTGGGATTGGCGGGGCCAAGCCCTTCAACTTCTTATGCGGCTTATGCGTCGTGCTCGTGCATGGGCCCGGCGTTGGCCGCTGGCGCACCCCACAGGTTTCAGCAGTCATCCCCATTTTTGCTGTGATGTTTTTTTTTTTGCTTGCCAAGGCATCATTTGGAAGGCCTTGCGCGCACCGGTCGACTGGATTTGATACTTGCAACATGTTCACAGCAGTGGGCGCAGCCGCTCCCATTTTTTTCCTTGAGTTATTTGCGGATGTGAGCCAGGCCTTTTCTCCTACCACCATGAACACAGGGAAAGGTAACTTGGCTATTTCAACATGCCTCTCCCGTACCCACACAATCAAATTTTTAAGCATGTGTTGTTGGTAGTTCTTCTTGCAACCCAAAACATCGGTATTTTCTAGGGCCTTTAGTCTTGACCCGCGCCTGTAAAGACCAGTTTAAGAGGGCTTGAGCAGAGTGTTGGGTACCCTGAGCTAGGCAAATGTTGCAAACATGCAGCAGGAAAAAGGTAGATACACATATAAAAGCATATATATATGTATATATTCATATAGATGCATATGTGTGTATCCCTGTACATATTACACATGTATGCATGCGTGAAAACATATTCACATATGCATACATAAATGCGCCTTGACACATACATACATACATACCTACCTACCTGCATGCCTGCATGCATGCATGCATGCATACGTACACACATGCACATACACAGATACATACACATATACATACACATAGACATAGACATACACATATACATGTACATATGCATATACATATACATATACCATGTACATATACATATATGTATATACATATTCATATTCAGATATACATTTGCATATATACGTATAAATTCGTCTAAACCATTGTTTGTACACAATTACATACGTACGCACACGCAAATGCATGCATACCAATAAAATACACGCATATAAATATATAAGTACATGTGCGTTACATTTCCATGTTTATATACGTATACATGTACATATACATCCACATACAAGTAAACTTGTACCGATAGATGCACATACGCATACGCATACGCAAATACATGCACATACGCATGCACATACAAAGACACACACAAACACACACACATACACATACACATATACATACGTAGGTACGTACATACATACGTACATGCATTTGGACATACATATAGACATCTGCACATACATATATACATGCACAAATACAAATATACATGCATGCATACATACATAGATGAGAAGACAGGCAGGCTGGCAGACAGACAGACTGACTGACTGACTGGCTGACTGACTGACTGACAGACAAACAGATACATCGATACATCGATGCATAGATACATAGACACATAGATACATAGATACATAGATGCAAAGGTACATAGGTACATAGATGCATAGATACATAGATACATAGATGCATAGATACATCGATACACGCATCCACGCATCCACGCATCCACGCATCCACGCATCCACGCATCCACGCATCCACGCATCCATGCATCCATCCATCCATCCATCCATCCATCCATCCATCCATCCGTGCAAACACAATGAACCGCGTTTGAAAACTGTGGTAAAATGTTGGTTTTAGTCGAGGGGTCATGGTTGAGACGGCAACCTCCTCTATATATATATTTACCCACCTGCAATACATATATTTGAAACCCTCCATTTCCCCAAAGGGCCCTTTTTGATCGTGCGGGTGTGGTGCGGGTTGATTTTGCAACAATGCCCAAATCTTGCTTCATTGCAACCCAGTGTATAGTTGTAAAAACCTTCATGTGTTTCTGAATGTTCTGACTCTAAAATTGGAACCAAACACGTTTGTTTTTTTTGTGCAACTGCCTCAATCCCCCCAATTCGTGTGGGAATCAGCAAAATATTTGCCAATTTGTTTGCTGTTTGTGATATGACTAGATGACTTGTACAAGTTGCCACGTCGCACATATTCTTTCCAATCCGGCCAAATTTCAGCATTGGCATACCTCAAGATTTAGGGCCCCACATATCCGCCAAAAAAATTGGGGTCCGTCCGGTGACAACATACCCAGCTTGACGGTCAAGAGGAACATGTTTGTTTGATTCATCATGTTCTTTTTGTGATTCATCATTATGGTTGCAACCGATTGCATGCGGGGATGGGTGCAAATTTGGAACCCGGGAAACCCCACAGATTTGGACGCGACAAGATGGCAACTGATTCGTATCCATGGAGTTCACCTCAGTTGAGCCAACTAAACCGACAGAAACCCATCGTTTGCGCCTTCCTGGTAGTTGGTTTCTGGATCCCACGTGAGGTACTGAGTTTGAAGGTGCCATTGTCGCCACGTTCCACTTCATGGCGTCCAGGTGAGCCATCCGAACGGATGATTTGGATGGATTTTCGGATCTTAGTTTTCGATGTTTCAATGATTTCTAGGATTTTCTAGCTGATTTGAACTGATTTGAGATGATTCCAAATCATCTTTTAGCAATTTGCTCCAGATCTTTCCCATCCCTCGTCGATCCTCAACCAACTAGCTGCGCTGTGCCAGGAGCGACAAACTCATCGCCTTGAAAGAAGCCTTCTATCGCCAATCGGCCCCGAACCTCACGAACCTCTTTGCCACGGTGCGCCAAGTAAAGCCGGAAAGGGGATGGCCTTCAGTGAGCTTAATTTACCCACGTTGAGGCTACCATTGCCATCGGATGAGTAAAGCCCTGATACCATGTTTTGACCATTGCAACTCTGATAGTGCAGGAGAAAGCTGGAATTTGGAAGTAGCAGATACACCAAATGTATCCAAATGTACAGTACATTACAGTGTTTTAAGCTTCCGTCATACTTGTTGAATGGCTGTGGGACAACCTCAAATCCTGGCTGTATACATCCATACATCCACCTACGATAGATGCATAGATCCATAGATCGATCCATCCCGTCCCATCCCCATCCCCATCCATCCATATACATGTGTGTACACGCACATGTGTATATGCGTAAAGATATGTGTATTTACATGTATCTGTGTTGGTATACAATGATGTATACGTACAAGTGTTTTATGCATGTATATGTGTACATGTATGTGCAGGTGTATGTTTAAATACAGCGTACCTATATATGAATCAGGGTTAGGGAAGCATCGGCAATGTGCTGCAGAGTGGCAGGTCTTGGTCTTCTTCGTGGTTATCTATTTCCAAGGTGCTGGATTGGACATGAGGATCAGAATACTGTAGGACATCCCTCTCGCCAAATTGAAGTCCATTGTGACTCATGCCGCAAGAGGCCACGAAACCTGACAGGTTTCAAAGTGGACTTACCTGTGAAGTATCAGAAGGTTCGTGGACAGCAGGTCGGACTGGCTTTCCAACAGATGGTCCGCATGTCAGAAAGGATGCTAAACCGCATCTTGGTTGTGGGAAATCCTGCTTTAAACTTATTTCATATTAATGTTCACTCAGGAACCACAATTTTACAGGGATTTCGTCGAATCGTTGAAGCCTTCGTATGTTTTTTTCGCGAGTCCCATGTGGCCAAGGTTAGGCATCAAAACTCGCGCGCCAGGGTTCCTATCCCATCAAGCTCTTCTACACCTCCAACATTCCCATCATCCTGTGCCTTGGACGACGGATCCGGATCCGACGGATCCGAGGGTCCCGGAGATCGCGATTCCGACCAAGGCAGACGGCACTGGTGTCCAACCTGTACTTCTTGTCGCAGTTGCTCTACAGGCAAAATGGTTTCGTTGAAGGGGAAGATGTTTCGGACATATGGGAGATGTAGGATATATACATTGAGATTGGGAAATCACAAACAATCATGGCCATATATGATAAGATATGGGGATATTTATCGACAATACTATCTGTGTGTGATTAACCCCCAATCTATGTGGCAGTTCTGATTGGAACATTTTGTCAAAACCATGGGATGGAACAGATGGAACGGGGTACCCTTTTTCCTGACAAAACCAAGGGTATCATTCTCAGCAGAGTGTATCTGAAAAATCCAAGGCAAAAAACTGGAAGTTCTGCGGAACACGGGACTATTGTTGAGACTTTGCCTTTTGGCGCCATATAATCTGGTTGGTGGTTTGTAACATTTGGATTATTTTTCCCATCATCTTGGGATTTTCATCATCCCAACTGACGAACTCCATCATTTTTTTGAGGGGTAGGTCAACCACCAACCAGATATAGTTGGTTTATTATTGTTTTGCCAACATAAAACCATAAAGAACCACCATTAACCACTATTAACCTTGGGTAAAATATGAATAAACCAACTAGTAATTGTGTGGTCTTGGGGTTTCAGGAAGCCTTGGGCCCCTGGCACCTACCACCAGGCGCTTCAAGTCCAACATGCTGGTAAACCTGCTGGGTCAGTGGCAGGCGCGGTGATGGCTGGGAATTCTGCACGGTGGCTTTGTCTGAAAATATCGTACACTCACATCCCATGGTTTTAGAACATCATAATCATTATTATTGTTGTTGTTATCATTATTATTACTATACTACTATTATAAATTATAACTACTACTACTACTACTAATAATAATAACAATAATAATAATAATTATTATTTTTATATTTCAGATCATATTCCCCATTTTTTGATTTCCAGTTTTGGGTATCCCGGTCTCCCCCATTTTGGGACATGGGATTTCGCTCACCACCAGGAAGCAGATTTCGGTGGCCAGTCTATCCCAGTGGGCGGCTTTGCATACTACATCTCTCCGCCCAACAGCGTGCCTTGGCTCCCGGCCACCCACCAGGGTGGCAATTTTCCAATGGTGAGGACTACACCACCACGAAACGTGGAGTTTTCCAATGGTAAACTAGATCTGCAGTACCTTTCTCAATATCATATATATATATATATATATATGTCCATATTTTTGTGATATGTCTACATACGTTTACATGTACACAACATACATCCATATGATATTGGTATATCTGCACAGACATATGGCGATCACTTTTGAACCGGACACAAATGCTTGTCGCTACGAAAGATTCGGATACTTCCTGTACCTGTCCATGTATCCAAGGGCCAAGCTCGATCAAGTCCATTGTAGCATCCGTCGAACTGGAATTGCTCTTCACTCTCAGGTTCAAAGCCCTTCAAGGTTTATATCTGACAGACGATACCATATGGATCCAAATGGGATGTCCATTATTTTTAACGAAAAGGGTAGGAAGCATGGCTGCTCAAGACATTCGGATCCAGCAGCCCCTTCTTGGTCAGGTCTCAAACATCTGGGAGGATCCGCTCCATGCGCGGTGCCCAAGGAACTCATGATCTCCGTTATGTTTCACTCAGCCCAGTACGTCCTGGACCCATCTGGACCCCAAGTGATGCAAGATCTATCCCCAACTGGACGACCTGGACGACCTGGCACCGATAAAGCATGAAAAGAAACCGCCATGGATCGTCCCGAGGCTCTGATTTACGTGTCCTTTGTGCTCATTTCCTGCGCTCTGTTCTCCAAGTTCTGGATTGAGGCGGAACGCACTGTCCATTTTGGGTCTGTCCGAAAATGGGGGGGATTCAACCCCAAGGTCCCAAGGTGGTCATTTTAAGAGGAACCATCAATTTGGGGTAGACGATTTTCAGATGGTCAACTTTGCGGTCGCTCGATGTTTCCACCCGACATTTATCACTGGGTATGACTTTTTGGTTTGTCAGGGAGCTTATCCCTTTGGGATCTTTGGGCAGCCAGCTCGGGTTTTTGGTAGACACATTTACATACTCCATGATCTCCATGTAGTTCAACGGGGAGCACACAAAAAATATCGCTTAAATTGGGCGAAGAACATCTGGACAGCGAGTGGATCAGGAGTTGGATCTTTTTTCAGGTTTTCTGACGGAGCTATAGAGGTCTCAATTTTTTTGTTTCCCCTTCAGAAGTTTCCCCATCGCAGTTTTCAGGTGTCCGGTTCATCTCCTCGAGATGTGGCGAAACAGCTGAGAGATAACTCCATGGTCTTCAAAGGTGCTGCTGCCCAGCTGGAAACGCGGCCACTGATTGGTTGAAGGACTTGAAAGTCTGAGGAGTCCCATTGGGCCATGGGCCTTGAAATCACCAGAAAACTCGGAGTAGCTGGCTGTTTGTAGTTTCTGGTGAGAGAATCAATGGGAGTTGCAGAAACTGCTCAGATTGCTCCGGAGAACTGTGGAAGGTAGGTAGATTGCCACTTTCAGGTGTTGCTTTGAGGCCTCCCGAGCGAGAGGTAAACCGGTCAACCGGTAAACCCGCCCCTTGAGATGGCCTGCCCCTGAGGTCACCGAGAAGAGTCTTTGTAGCGACCTCAAGTCAATCAGGGGTAACGTGTTCTTCTAATTTTACGAGATTCTCACGGTACTCATTGCTGTAGTACCAACGAACCAAGGGGTGTTTTGTTTTTGGGAACTCAGGCCGTGCTTGTTCAGCTTCCCGACAGCCAAGGTTGAAGGTACTTGACATGTATATCCCGACAGCTGCTGCCTTTGGAGGAATGTGCATCGGTCTGGGCCCCAGGTTGATGTGATATGGATGCTGGGCCGTGGAAGGCCTTAAAATTGATGAAGATGGCGGTGTTGCTTAAATCATTCTGGATGATCGATCCAGAATACCATTTTGTAATTGAGGAAGTCTACTTCAGAGTATGGTTTCGAAGGGGCGTATTTGATACCCCGGTTGGTGAATGCTGATATAGATTTGGGCAATTCTTCGTTGTAAACACGTTCCACCTAGAAAACTGGCATCTCCTGCGGATGTTGACAAAGGATGCTGCTTGGTCCTCGTTCCCACATCCGTGGCATCATCCCAGTAGACTCAGACCACCAAGCAGATTTGGTATTTCAGTGGACTCCGAGGCATGCTAACCATCATGGCGGATTTCTTGGGAGCCATTGGTTCTGGAACCGGTATTCTGCTGGCAGCCGCCCGTCAGATATCTCGATATGGGGGGGATGGAAAGGCCGCACTACGACCGACTGGAGAGCACGCTGAGGGTATTAACAAACGCGCCAGTGACACCGACTGGGGCGGAATCTTCCAAGCAAACTTGAGAGGCTGTTGAACAACTTACTGTAAGTACTGTAACTTAAAGCAAAGTTGATGCGTAGGGAAATGATGCTGGGTCCAAGTCACTCAAGACGGGCCAGTGATCAGCTGTTTCGGCCCTACTGTAGACCTTGGAATTGGGATATGGGGATGGGTCAAAAGTACTGGTGGAATCAACATCCACTAACCAGCTATGACCATCCGGGTACCATCCGGGTACCACCCGGGTACCAGGGTTTTGACTCATCGCCATATGGATCTTCCAGCAAAGATCTGGTAAATCGGACTTTGCCACAGATCTCCATCTCCGAGTCCATCTCTGGTTCACGTTGCGCCGTTTGAGGTGACCATTATCTACCAATACTTTGAGATGTTCTACAAGGTCACGGGTCACGTTTTGGGAGTTCAGCCCAAGTTGGGATCCACGGATGATGTTTACATTTTCCCATTTCGGGGCACCGCTAGGTATTTGACCATTGGTAAAACCTTGATTTGGCGACACGACTGAAATGGTCTTATCTTTATTGTCTGTATTGTTCTTATGATTGTAGCTATTTTCACTAATTTCTAGTAGTATCTCATTTCCTTAAGACTTTTAGTTGTCATGAGTTATCATCACTATCCGCATTCTCATTTTCATCATTATTGTGAATATTTGTTGGTGATCCGTTACCTATTGCTATCATTATGTTCGCTTTCTCGGGCCCAAACGTGTGGGCCAATTTGCAGTTTTCTGAACGTCCAGGAGAAGGAGCAAGGCAACATGCTCTTCTAATCTGCTCTTCACGTCCCTGTGGCAGTACTGGGGGGGGTTGAGCTTTGTGAAATGCTGCTTCAGAGACGTGAAATGATAAGACTGTTCGGTTCTTCAAATGCGTTTTTATTTTGCATCCCAACGAACTCACGATTTTTCTGAGGGGTTGAAACGATCAAATAAGAGCACGGCCGCCAAAGTGCAGGCAAGATGGGTGTCTACACCCAACCAAAGTGGGAGTAGAATGAACAAACTTTGGGAAGTAACAAAGAAAAACGGGGGGGGGGAGGGAATTATTCAATTGGAGGATTGCCACCGAGGGGGATGCAATCAAGACCAACCAATCAAAAGATACAAGTACTGGAACTTGAGAGCACATCTGGTGGGTGGGTCCCCATGGGTAGACAGACAAGGAAGGCAGCCAAAGATTGGCGTGTCTGAAAATTGGGTATAGCCACAACATGGTGATTTTTTCAGCAAAATTTTGGTGTACCCTATTAAAAACCAACTGATAGCAAGCATGATTATTGGTGAATCCCATGGTGATAATCATGGTCATTAATAATAATAATGATAATAAGAATAAACATGCTAATAATAATAAACATAATAATCATGGTAATCAGTAATCACCAGAATAACCCATTATTGATCATTCCCCAATGAATTTTGCTGTACCCTACTTCTTTCAGATGGAGCTGATGGTCTCATGTCAAGGCCAACTTCTTTGCGTGAATGTAGTGGGGCGTGGTGTTCTCGCGCCAGTGGAATTGAGTGAAAACAGCACTTTTTTGGGAGGTACAACCGGTACAACCGTGTGTAGATGTAGTTTCTAAGAATCGTTTCAAGTTTCAAGCATCATCTTTGTTTGTGGTTGTCTAGTTGACAAGTTTTGTTTTGGAAAGGATCTGAATCACATTGAAACAACTAGCAGTCAGAGTGCTGGACATTTCAGCGATCCTCGGCCGAAGATAAGCTTAAAACAGGCCGTGGCAAAGTGCCCGGCGGTAAAAGTGGAGATGGCTCTGCAGAAGTTAGCTGACTCCTATTGATTTTAGTCCTCCGCACTAAATTCACGACAGATCTTTGGGGTTCAAAGATGTACAGATCTGATTTTGGGGATGGTTCAGATCCCTACCCAATACCACTGAATGAAGCCAGATAGCTTCAAAATCACTGGGTGAGTTTTTGGCCGTCCCAACATGGAGGTTACATATCTTCCAAAAGATCTAGGGAAATCTGCCTTTCAAACATTCCAAGAGATTCCAAGACCTGGGATCTTTTTCTTCTTCTCCAACTTTTCTGGAAAGAATGAAGCAACACATCTCAGAAGGAGCTCAGAGCCGTGCTCCGGTCCGCGGAAATTGAGTCCCTCAGCCCTCACGATGGGACACCAAAATCGACGAGGGCCCCGGCGCAGCCGGCATTAGGAGAGCCAGGAGACGGATGCCCCGAGAACAGCACGGTATGGATTGATGAGTCGAGGATTTCTCTGAAAATCTGGTGTCATTGGAAGGTTTCCTAAAATGGGGGGGTACCCCGAAATCATCCAAATCAGACCATTTTGATCCATTTTGATATCGAAACCCATGGTTGGGGGATCCCCCACTAAAACAGAAACCCCCATTTGGTAAAGCCAATGCAAAAAAAACATAATTTAAGGAGATGAATTTTACCACTGATCAAACAATGGCAAGTCATTTGGGAAGGAGGTACCTCCAATGAGCTTTGGTTCACAAACAATATGCAACCATTTTATCCATGGATGTGAATGGTATATCAGATGCCAACCTGGGTTTGTCTGAAGATGGGCGACAGTCATTTTTTTCCATGGTGAATCATATAGTTTCATAACCTGAGATTCCAGAGCCTGGAGTTGCCAATTCCTTGGAATTGGCAACTAACATCATTTACATGATGAACATCTTAGCCATGTTATAGCCCTTAACAGGATATTAAAGGCATATCCATCAAATGCCTTAGCCGTTGGTTGCTGCATCCCATTCTTCGTTCTCCAAATCGCCGCCGGGTGGCCCTTGCGAGCACCAAACGAGCGCCCTCCAACCGGGGGTGGACAAAAATCCAACATGGGATGGGCGGCGATGTGCGGCTTGGTCAAATGATGAGTAAATTTCCAGCAAACGCTTCCTAAATGCCTTGTAAATGGTTGATAAGTGGTTGGTAAATTGTACATTGTGAAAAAAATGTTAGCAAATGGTTGGACGTGCACTCCAAGCTCGGTTGATTCTTGGCAAAACAATGGGCACACGACTACCCCCCAAAGCCGTTTAGTGAATGGATGATACTCCAGCTATCTGCATTTAGGCCAACTTCAGGCATCATTCCACTTAGTAACTGGCTAGTATTTGTGCTCAGCCAGATACATGGGGCAATGCCTGCTAGCGGATCAGCAACAGTGGTTCCTGTCCAGCCCATAGGCCCATAGGCTTCGGGTAGAGGTGTGGCTATGCCATGATGTCACTCCAATCCCTGCTGTTGGGCAGCTCTTCATGCCAAGATATTCACGTGAAATCGATGGTGTAAACCTCGGGTTAATTTATGTGGCGGTACCCCCAAATAGCGATAATCTGCTATTAAACTGGCACCATCCCCCCAACTAGACAGCCCGGGGGTGAATAAAAGTCCGGGGTTGCCATTACAAATCAATGGAAGAAAAGATCACACAAAAAGAATGTATAGATGATTTCCCTCTACCACCAAGACCATTTGGGCCTGTCTGAATACAGTGTAACCCCAAATTTGATGGTCAGGCAACATATACCTTACCTATGTAATTTTCAGACCCACGGACATATCATATTGATGGTTGTTATGTGAGTGTGTATATATATATATGTATATATATATATGTATTATCATCCTAGATTCTATCCTCAATATTATCATATTATGCATCCCTATTAAATTATATCCCATTAATTCCCAATGAATTGGATATATCAGGATACCTGTTTATTCAGAATTCATGGGATATCATAGGGACATCTTCCCGAATTCCCCACTTACACCTATACCCTCCAGTAATCAAACGTGGCTTGCTGGAAAATCCACTATTTACTTCGATTATTTTCCCGGCTGTAAGCTTGCATTTATATAGGAATTTACCAGCCAGCCATGTTTGATTACCAGAGGGTATCAAGGGTTAAATGAGGTAACATGTCAACCAATATATATCCCCGATATATATATATATATGTATATATGCCCCCCCCAGTATATATATATATCCCAAGATATAGATCAATTCCCCAAGATATTCCCCAATGTACACATGCATATATTAGCTATGAAACATCTTGTGGAAGATTTAAACCGCGCCGCTACGCGCCAAGGTTTGCGCAGTGCCAATGAAACCTTGGACCAGATCCAAAAGAGCCTCGAGGCGACTCTGCGGAGGGATATCCTGGGAAAAATCTTGGGATATCGTGAGGATATGAATGAGGATACCCTCTGGTAAACGTTTACATAGCTATGGAAAATCAAGATGTTTAATGGGTAATTCAACTATAAATGGCCATTTTCAATAGCTATGTAACAAATTACCAGAGGAGATACCATGAAAGTATGTACAAATCTTGGGATATCATGAGGATAATAATGGGAGAATGGATGCACATGGGGTCCATACCTGGTAGCTTAACAATTACGGAGCATGGCCCGTTTGGTTCGATGTTTACAAGATACATAGCAAACCTTAACAAAGATAGAAAAGTGACACCTGTTCCTAAAATAG
The DNA here is from genome assembly GCA_947184155.2 of Cladocopium goreaui. Lineage (NCBI taxonomy): Eukaryota > Dinophyceae > Suessiales > Symbiodiniaceae > Cladocopium > Cladocopium goreaui. The sequence goes on from CAMXCT020000446.1 coordinate 1,611,670, forward strand.
TGGTGTATATTACTTTATATCTACATCATCTCATATATATATATATGTTATGCGTATATATACATATACATATACATATACATATACATATACATGCATACATACGTACATACATACATACATACATACATGCATGCATGCATACATACATACATACATACATACATAAATATGGCTCAAACTTAGGTAGCCCAGGATTTGGATGGCAAGGGGTGGGCCCATGATCCAACTTCTGTGGCTCCGGTCTTGATGTTACCGACCATCCCAGTGAGGGAAAATTGATGGAATTCATGGAATGATCTATCGAGTGATCAATGGATTAACCATGAAATCAATCATTCTCCATGGTTTATCACTATGATTACATACTATGTCATACTATGTGTTCTACTGCTGACCATTTTCAAAAATCCCATAGAAAAACATCATTGCGCTGTTGGGGCAGGCTTACTTGGAGACGAAGCGGGCTGCCTTCCCGTCACTCGGCGATGCCCAGAACCATTGGGAAAGCCACGAATTTGAGGTGTGCAACGAACTTCGGAACATTCTTGGGACATATGTATATACAATTATATATATATACATTTATATTTTTCTAGTACTTTCCCAGTTGTTGATGTTGCTTGTGATATCCTAACAGTTTTCTTCCTCAATGGCAGCCTTTGAGGCGTTTCTACTTCTTGTCGGACGACGAGTTGTTGAGCATCATGTCTCAGACCAGGCGGTTTTGACACGGGCGGCGCGGGTGGCTACTCGTTTTTTAATGAGACATTTGGCGTAGCTCTCCGGGTTTATCCCTGGAAGATGTTGATGATGTTGATTTTTCCCCGGAAAATTTGATGCATGAGTTGGCATGAGGTTTCCAACATAGAAGCAGATTGGAACCAATGATACTCTGGCTGTTTTTTTTTGGGGGGCCGAAATCCTGATAGGTAGAGGGTCCCGATGGCGCCTTGGATCAGGGGATGTTTGGTATCCTTATTGACGTGTCATTTGTGCACCGAAAGACTCACTTGAGAGCCAGTCTGTCCGGAATTTCTTTGGACAACTTCAAATTCCACCAGGGTTTTGAACGATTTGAAAGGGAAACCACCTTGGCTTTGGAGCATCTCCCATTTCTGGACAGACACCAGATCACATGGAAATCTATGGATAGATCTCCTCGTGGGAGTTCTTGGGGTCACACAAAAAACTCCATCCCACCGCCCTTCAAGATCTATATACATGTGCCGCAGGCCAAAGGTTCAAGTTTCATGCAGTCATCATTTGCACCAGGAGATGTGAAGCGAAGCCCCATGGACTTGTCGGTTGTAGACACCTAGAATGAGTCCCTTCTCTTCAAGGTTTAGGACCATGAAACAGAGGGAAAAAACCATCCAAAGTGCTGCGCTTTCCAAGTCTACAACGTAAAAATGATGTCTGACTGTAAAAAACACGTGTTTTCGCCGTGATACAGCTCCACCTTGGCTCCCCAACACTTCCTATCCATGCCTCGATCGGAAATGATGCGCGAATGCCTGCGGCTGAGGAGAGAAGATGACTCTTTTGGATTGACTTATGAATAAGAACCATGTTGGATCCACTTCATTTTGAAAACCAGACCTTTTGATATACAACAACAATAATATCAGTTACTATTAATATCAGTTACTATTAATTTTCATCCATTTAATATATTGGATCATCATTTTTTAAATTTACATCTTAATAGTGCCGCTATTTGATTTTGGGATTCCACTTTTGACATTGACCGCAGAACGGAGCCGCAGGCCTTCGCAGCCGCAGCGTTTAGTCAACGCATCCATCAGTGCAAGAAATGGTCAGAGGCGAAGGGTTGGGAGGACCATTTTATAGTATAAATAATTATAAAACATAATATAGTAAGATATTACTAATATCAACAATAATAATTTTACAAGAATAATAAATGTACAATAATAATAATAGTAACTAATAATAATAACAATATAGAGGACAAACCATGAAGAAATGGGGTGACTCATGGTGCCTCATGGAGATTTTCATGGGATGTCGATGGTTCACCAATGGGCAACATGGGATCATTTTTCTGAGACCCCAAGAGGTGAATTTCCAGAGAGCTGTGGAGACCCCAAGCATTTTTAGGAGGTAAAGAATCTACACACCTGCCATTTTCCACTAGGATCGTTATGTTAGATTTCCACTAGCGGATCGTCAGCCACATCGCCATCCACAATCGCAATCACTATGATCTCCACCCCCATCGCCATCGCCGTGACCATCACCATAATAATGATAATAATATCCATCACGATAATACTATACTACTAATAACAAAAATAATCATCACCATCACCATCCCCATCCCCATCATCATCATCGTCGTCGTCGTCGTCATCATCATCATCATCATCATCACCATCACCATCACCATCACCATCACCATCACCATCACCATCACCACCACCACCACCACCATCATCATCATCATGATCATGATCATGATCATGATCATGACCATTATCATGTCAACCCCGAGTAATAAACCGCGGTTTATAAATTAGGGGTTCTCCCAATGGCGAGGACTTGCTACTTAAATGGTACGCCCCTTCAAACAGCACAAGGGGTTTCATTTACATATATGGGGTTGACATTAACCACCACACGATTTTTATGGCAACGCACATTTGGAAATTGGGGTTGGATGGAATAGAACCGACCAACAACTATCTCGAACCAACCAACAAAAGGCCTGGGAATAGGTCATTTTCGCCATAGCAACCTGTAGTTGAACCATTCCAAAATGGCGCACCAGAACGGTCTTACAATATCAGATGGGAAAAAAAACAACAGATTTTGGAGTACTTGGTATTGACCCACACCCACATGTATGGCTACAACAAGCTGAAATGAGGCCTGTTCGACTTGTCAATAGGGTTTTCCAACCACTAGCTTTAAATCATCCCAGTACTAGGATCAGTACTGGTTGATGGGGGGCATTGGATATGGTTTCAGGCCAAAAAAACCTGGTGTGCAGTGGATTTTTGATCCCGACGAGGACTTGGCTTTTCTCGGTTTCGGATTTTTGACCCTCATTTTCAGACATGCCGTTGCTGATGTTCCAAGAATTACAGGGCGAATTCCATGAAATCCCCATGAAATCACCATGAAATGCTCATTTTCCCGGGAAAATCCACCATTCTTCAGGCCATATGGCTGCTCTCCACTGCGCCCTCCCGGCGCCACGTTGCGGACCTCATCTGCCACGGTGCGGCCCTGGGACGGCGACGGCGGAAAGCGCCGTGGCGCCGGGCGGTGGCACTGCAAAGGAAGCTGCGGGGAGAGCGGATGGAGGCGCTGCAAAAACATGGGGAGAATTATTTATTTGAGCTATGGTCAATACTCATGGTTAATAACCATTAATAGGGGCTAGTCATCCAATGGTTCATAGGGATTTATAATAACCATTATAAGGATCCTTATTATGGATGGGATGATAGGTGTTCATGGGGAGAATTACCCTCTGGTTATGTCAAAATAGCTATTGAAAATGGCCATAGAAATAGTGGATTTTCCCATGAAAAATGGTGGATCTTTCCATAGCTATGTTAAATTACCAGAGGGTATCTGGTTATTTGATGACCCAGCTTTTTGGGATATCTGGTTATTTGATGATAAATAACCTTAAGTTATTTATGTTATTTGAAATCACCAAATGTTTATGGAGGTTATTTCAAATATCCCAGAATCCCAGCCATAAATGTCCCATACAATTTAACATCCAATGGTTTAATGGGATATTTGGCATCCGATAGAGGTTATGTATATACATCAAAGGAGGATATCCAAATAGAGGAGCCGTTAATGCGATATCTTAAAATTGGGGGAGGAGGGGTAATTACGTCAAGTAATAGTCAGGGTTTATGAATCAGAAATTAGCATTAATATATATATATATATAATATAATTGTATATGGAGGCTTCCAAAAATGGGGGTAGCCGTAAATCATCCATTTATGGATGGATTTTCCCATTATAAACCATCCAGCTATTGGGGATCCCCCATTCATATCATGATGAACTGATGGCATGTAGATGACCCAATAGTTACAGTCAATCATTTTGATGCTTCAATCTGGGCAACTAACAATATAGTTGATGTGCTAATATATGTAGATACGTATTAATTAATTATATATATACACATTGATTATATATATACACATACAGTACACATTATATACTCATTTCATAGTAGTATATACTATGGGTAATATATACTTTTGATGGGTCAATTAGTCTCAATTCGCCCCACTTCCGGTGTGGCCTCAGTTGTCGTCCATCTTCTACAACCTGCTGCTGGGTGCGCCAGAGGAATGGCGGAAGAGCTTCCTGTTGCTCCAGGTTCCTGTGAGACGCCCTTCAGCTTCGGGTCTGAAGAGTAGGGCTTACATTCACACTTGAGTCGGATTCACAATCTAAGACCAACCAAACCACAACTTGTTTTTGGCTTTGAAAGTCAAGACTAAGTAAACCATGGAATTTTGGTCATTTTTCTCCGTAGATCATCCACTATTTTGGCCTCCGCAGTGCTAGGAGATGCGACAAGAAGAGATTGAGACCTCCGTTGTGTCGTTCAGCACCGTCATGAGACCGGCGGCTGAAACCGATGGCGGTTGGAGAATGGCATGGACCTTGCTGCGGAGTATGTACCTTTGGAGAAGGATTCAGCACTTTTGGCATCACCTTGACCTTGGCTGCCCCTTCAGGGTCCATTGATTCACACCTGGTTTTTTGATTCTGTCAAAGCCTAGACTTTTGGGCCTTGCGTTTGCACAGCAGGCAATGCATTGCGGCATTGCGGCATTGCCTCTAAAGATTCAAATTTTTGGTGTTTTCGCGAGCTTTGCACCATGAGAAGAGTCCCATGCCCTTTATGAGGCCTTTTGCCACACTTGTTGGATGGTTTATGGTGGTTTTTATTTCAATTTCGCTCATCCACTGTTATTGGGGAATCGGGAATGGCACCTCTTATTATCGTCACTATCATTCTTGTTATTGTCAATTGTCATTATCATTATCACCATTGGATGTTGAAACACACATATGTAATATATATATATGTATATATATATATGTATATATATACATATATATACATATATGTATAAATACAGTATATACATATATTTACCTGAATGTGCTCACGATTTTTTTTTCTTCGTCTTAGGCAATGCGGCAAGTTGTGTCCAGAAGTTGTGCCAGGCACTTTTCAGTCCGCCTGGATGCCATCAGCTACAGCTCTGCTATGCCCAAGGCTGCAAGGCTCGCCGACATGGGGATTTTCAGGATTTTCCTCAGAATTACCTTCTGGTTATGTCAAAATAGCTATTGAAAATGGCTATTTATAATGGATTTTCCCATGAAAAATGGGTGATTTTCTATAGTTATGTAAACGTTTACCAGAGGGTAGCATTTAAATCCAATTTAAGGGGAGCCTCCATTTTGAGACAACCTCGTATCATATCATCTTATAGTATTCACATATATTGACATTCGTTGAACAGCTTTAACCAACAAAGATGGGGAGAAGTTGGATACCCAGCTGAAATCCTGCACCAGTTGGATGGGAAGTTTATCCCCTTGCCTAAAACACTCCTATTATTCACAGCAGTCTTTCATAGTTAGCTGTTGCCAACTGGTGCATGATTTTGTCCACAGTTGTTAAAAAAAATGATTCTTGGGAGTGTAAAGTTTTAAAGGGGTTGCCATTTCTCGCAGCTGTCACCCCGCCCCGCCCACAAATGAACCTCCATCTTTTAAATCTTACCCCACCATTGGTCAATTGGAGCCGCAAATCGTTGATGATTCATTTCGCAGGTTTCAGTCCCCATTTTTGATGGATAGAATCCCCATTTTTGGTGCATAATTCCTAAATGAATCATCACATTTCCCCATAGATACTTTGCATTTGACGCCATAATTTCATTTGCCCAAATTTCCCCAAGATTTCAATTTGATCTTGCCATTAGATCAGTAAACTCAGTAAACTCCCAGGTGGCCGCTGGTTCTGGCGCTGACCTCCCAGCTCCGCTGTGCGCTGGGCACGGAGGACGTGGTGCTTTGCAGCGACGCTGCCAGGTGCTGCGCCCGCCCCGAAGGCCTGGAAGGCCCCGAAGGGCGGTGGTGGAGGGCGATGGAGATGCTGACGGCGGCGAGAAAACGTGGGGTAGAGATGAACCTTGGAGGATTTGATGATTTTAGTAGGGTTTTGGTGCATTTTAATGGATCTGTTGATTAATTTTAAATGGATTTTACTTGCATATTGACATTTCAGGATGTTATGGCACCCCCAAAAAAAACTTAAACAGGATGGAAAAGCTTAAAGTGACCGCTCTTTTAGTAGCATTTTACCTGCATTTATTCAGGTTGCTATCACTGGTCAGCCTGGGACAGATTAAAAACACGTTCGTTGATCTTCTTTTGGGCAGTCTTCACCATGGATTTTCTCTTGATGTTTGGTGGAATTCATGTGCCATCCCCCAGTTTATTCATATGGAGGGTAACATTGCGATAGTAGATTACGTGGGGACTAGACTAAAAACCCCCCAATTTTGATCCTACATGATCAGTTACAGCGTTGACAAATTCATGGGTCGATGTGATTTTTAGCCAATGAACAATTCTGTTAGATCAATCTTGGGGATTCTTTGGGTATGGCTTCAAAGACTCACCAAAAGTAAAATCACGTACCCTCTGGTTATGTCAAACATAGCTATTGAAAATGGCCATAGAAATAGTGGATTTTCCCATTAAAAATGGTGATTTTCCATAGCTACGTGAAATTACCAGAGGGTACATTGGAGATGGGTTTATTGTGGTGCTTACCATTACTATTAAGCCCGGATGAATTAAAATAATTAAAACACCCTGGTTACCCGGTTGATGAATTGGGTGGTTGCCATACACAAGGATGAGTTCTCTATTGGAAGTTGGATGAGATGGTGGATCTGGCTTGGTTGGAGACTATAGGAGCCCCCAAAATAGATAGAAAAGCAATAATGATATATACATATATTATCACTATTCCAGTAGGATTTTCCACATTTCTGCATCTTTTGTGTCTGTTGCTATGAATGCTTTCTTAGATGTCATGACACTTATGCCACTCACAATCTCGCTCCAAGGAACGCCCTGGCCTTAAGTGCTGCCTGTGCTCAGTGGATCGACGGCTTGCAGCTCTTGAGCTCCTCGCGCCGTGGACGCATGGCTGTGAGTCGCGTGGTGCAAGGCATGGCACAGGATACCTGTGGTAAGGCTGAGCAGTGGCGCTGGGCCATGCGCATTTTTGAAGCCGAGAGGTTGGAATCTTGGATGAAGGGAGATGGAAAACTCTCCATGTGGCTTATTACAGACGGCAATTTTGCGACATGGAAATTGTACTGCATTTTTTTTTCTAAATGTATGCTTTTCTTTCCCCATGGGAGTGACTTTTCACAGAAATGGTGATGGTCTAGCTCTTCAGCGTGGGAGTTTGAATGCTGCTTTGATGGCAATGATGGGAAGGTAGCAACATGCTGATCATATTTTGAAACAGAAACATATTTGTTTATGATAAACCTGGTCAAGCTTTACTTTGTCTGTACCCCATGACTCCCGCGGTTCAAAGTTATTCTTACGTGGGAAAATTATTGCAATATCATTTTCGTGAGTTGTAGGCCACCAATGCATACTACACCAAATAACAGCCAAAAAAGCATTTGCGTTTGATCATGTATCATGTATCTCTCATTTTCTCGAAAAAAGAACTGCACATGAGACAGAATTCGATCCAACTGCCCCTTTGTTCAGACATGTTTGATCTGGTTGATTCATGACCTGAACGGCTGCGAATTTCCAGATCCAAGGATCCGGTCGGCTGCAGTAGCTGCATCAGCGCCTGCAAGCACTGGCGGATGGCGTTGACCTTCCTGGAGACCAGCAACTGCTTGGGACTGGAAGCCACTTAGGCTGAAACGATCCCAGCAGTTCTGTAGAGGAGCACTGTTGTTGTTCTTCTTCTTATTTTTCATATCTTTGTTCTAGTCTCATACCTGATGATGTCCCATTTTATCTATAGTATACTCATCACTTTTATACACACATATACATATACATGTACATATACATATGCATATACATATACATATACATATCATCATAATCATATAACCATTGTGATGTGATGTGATATATATATATAAATAACATATTAGTAGTTATATATATATATTATGTATTGTATATAGTAAATACACATAACCTGAGGCCAGCATCGAATGCCTTAACGCCGCTGCTGCCAGCTCCGGCCGCTGGACGTGGCCGACGGCCCTCAGGCGGCTGCTGGACGTGAAGCTGCAGGTCTGGTGCTACCCGGATGAAGCAGTGGATATTCAGTAGTGAAATGACACACGCACACACATATATGAGCTATGGTCAATACTCATGGTTAATAAATAGGGGCTAGTCATCCAATGGTTCATAGGGATTTATAATAACCATTATTTTTAAATGGGGATGGGTCAAAACCCTGGTACCGTGCCGTGAACCCCTAAAAATAGCTGGGATTTATGGATGTGAATAACCCACTAAAAATGTATCTATAGGTATTGACCCATACCCAAATAGGGATTCCCTATGTTACATCATGTCACATCTATATTGTTGTTGCTCATATTTTTTTTTGAGGTTAAACTAACGTACTAGTAAATCTTCATATTTAGCATACCTTCTTGGGGATTCGGAGTAGACGTGCATATTGCTGGGGGTGGTAAAGCCAGGATAGTCTCATCCATCTTTTTTTTTTCCGCCACCCCCCGAAAAAGCATGGTGGATGTAGGGGATAAAGCACACATATTTGGGACCATGCGACGGGGGTGTTTAATATTAGGGAGATGGGATTACGGATCATCCACAGCTATGGGATTTTTGTTTTGGCTAAAACATATCCAACGCACATGATCAGATTGGATCACATTGGCGCTTTTTCTTCTCTATATCCATATGATGGTGGTACCATTTTTACGGTGAATGGGGATATAAAACCCATTAAAACACAATTACTCAAGGCAAGTCACAACCCACACTTATTTGACACCGGTTCAGCTTTCCAATTCGAAAAGGCTCCCAGTGGTTAAACAATCATCCATACATTAAAACTGATTATCCCGCTGTAGAAAATGGGTGTTTCCCAGGCACGTTGGATTCCTAAGGAATTTGCCAATGCAGAAATTCCAAAGACAGTCTTTCTAAATCACACACAAACCACAGTTTTCTGTTCATCAAAATCCAGATTCTCACCTCATAAAACCACCATTTTTCGCGTGATGAAGCTACGAAACCCCATGGTTTTTTGCCCTTTTTCCAGGCAAGCCTAGTGACCTTCAACCAAGCCCTGCAGCTTCCGGCCTGGCAAAAGTCCCTGCAGTTGCGGGAGAAGCTGGAGATGAGCCAGCTGGAACCGGATCAGGTGGGGTACATACACATTGGTATACCCAGAATTTTTAGTGTATTTACCAGTTTATCATATCATATCATATCATATCATATCATATCATATCATATCATATATATATATATGTCTATATCTCTGTATCTCTGTATCTCTATATCTCTATATCTCTATATACATATCTATATATATATATATATCTATATCTATATATCTATATGGGGTTAATGTGGTAAACCCCACTGATGCCATATAAACATCACTTGGTAATGGCCCTGCGACTTATTTTTTTCAGGTCACCGTGACGAGCTTGGTGTCAACTCTGGGGCAAGGCCTCCAATGGCAGCTGGCCATGTTGCTGAAGCCGGAGGCGTGGCGCAGCGGAAGGGTGTTCTCCATTGCAGAGGGTAAAGATAACCACAGCCTCTGTGGGAGTTGGGAGGTTTTCCAATTGAGATAGGAAAGTTCAACTTGGTTCAACAACCAATTTGAGCTATTTGATATATTTGTTTCTGGTATCAATGATGTTGTGTTAGAGCTAGAGATGATGTTTGTGTCGTTAATATTTCCAACTGACCAGCTGATTATTCCTGGCATCAGAGAGATCGTTCGCATTTTTGGTTGGGATCTGAACGTTGACCTACACCCAGAAGTACCTTGAAGAAGTGGTTTGGAGAAACCATGATAGCAGGTTATATCAAGTTATATCACCACTTTCATGGGTATCCTGAAAAATATTTACATGGCCAATTCAGCCATTCTCCCATTTCCTATGGTTCAAAGCCTCTATTCTCCTGGAAATGTTCGATTTCCTAAAAGCCACATTCTTCATTGATGGCCGACATTCTCCTGGAAAAAGATATCGCTCTGGCTGGTTGAACACCCAAGGACTTTGATGGATTAGAGTCCAGCATTTTTGTTGAATGAACCTGATTTTTAGGACAAACCACGTGTGTTGCCACGAAAAAAACAAAACACATCCCTCTTTGATTGCTGGAAATCACGGTTTTTGATGGGTAGTAACTCTATAGATGTGACATCTGGCCAATCATATCACTGTTTTTTCTCCTATAAATCTCCGCCATGGCAGGCCTCCACTAAGGCGCGAGGTGCTATCGCCTCCATCAGCAGCTGGCGCGAGGCTTTGATGGAGGCCAGGAGCTGCAGGCCTGGACCATCCTGAAGATCATGGATATCATGGGCTTATGTTTGGATCACCACATATCAAACCAATAAATCATGGATTTTTGTATGGATTTTTGATGTGATATAGAACCAAAGATATTGTAAGATATATCACTGATAATATCAGCCTGTATCTCAGTGTGACTCTCTGTTTTCGACTTTGGGTGATTGGATCAGATTTTTGGTGATTGGAATTGGTTGTTGACCTGTTCGGAAAGCGCTAGGCCTGTGATCAGCAGCATCTTGCCCCGTTTATGGCCGAAGTGGCGGACGGCTGGCCAAGTCTTGAAGGATTTGACCGACTTAGGGTCTGACAACCCAGGGGCACGGTGGGCCGAGGACACCCTGGATGGGATGTTCTGGTGAGAATATAGTGAATATAGATCTTCCTGGAAGTTTGGAGCCTCATTTCAAGAAAAGTCGCTGTCTATTTGAGTATCTAAGCAGAGATTCAGAGATTCACTTGTTTTTGAGGTTCCCTTAGTTTGAGAAACACCAAAATCAGGGTCTTCGACCCAGTTTCTCCCAGATCGGGTTGGACGGTGTTGTCCTGGGTCGGTGGAAGCCTGAAGTTGGCTTCCAAGACACTTGGCTGGCCAAGGAGCCTCCAAGTGGCAACCTACGGTGCAGCCGCCTTGAGCCTGGGCAGCAGCAGCTGGCGCTGGCCGCTGCAGCTGCTACGGGACATGGCGTCGCAAGGCCTCGTGGCCAATGTGGGGAGGCCCAGGTCGCAGCTGTTGGTCCTCCGGGTGTCTCTTGCTATCCTTAGGGGGTCAAGTTTCTGTTGGAACATGTTGGGTGTCCAAAAAACAGATATAGGTGGGATGATGCCATGCTATTTTCCCCACATGTGCCACATGTTTCATGGATGTGCCAAGGCGCTGTCCCTGAACTCGGCCTTGGCCGGTGGAAGATTCCCCTGGCCCCGCGCGCTGCAGCTGGCCATGTGTGGAGCCTCCAACGACTATGTAGTGAACTCGGCACTGGCCTGCATGGCGCGGAGCACAAAAAGGGCCATGATGGGGTGCTGTGGAGTGGGTCCAACCATGGTACGATTTTCATAGGATATTATATATATATATACATATTATGTATATAACGCTAATTATCAAACCTGGAACTATATAGATGTTGATTCTGAGATGACGATCCTAATTCCACTAGAATCCCTTTATTTCCCTTTTCTTTGGGCCAGAAAAATGCCAGGAATCCAGAGGCTGTCCAGGAGCACCTCTGCAAATGTTTCGATGCCATCAGTTTCGTCACCTTTACCGAGGCATCGAGCTGTTTTCTCGGGAATGACGGAAGGGATGGGGGAAGCGGAAGGAGAAGCTTTGGCAGATTGGCTTTCGGATCTTTTCGGAGTTTCCACCTTTGTTGGGATGGGATGGCATCAGTGGGATACATCTATATATCCTGGACTTGTTGTGTCCTCTGAGCCAGGAAAAGAAGAAGGACATCATCGACATGAATGACATGATCAAAGAAAAGGTGCACGACACCGTTTCTGAAGTTTTGGGTGCTTGGAATTTGCTCCACTTTTTTGACGGGAAACGAGACTCCTCTTTTGGGGATCCTGGGTTGCCTAATAGCTGGAATACTGTATAACTCTGTTTTATTCAGCTGAAAAAACAATTAAAACTCTTCATTTGACAAAGATGATAATATGTGTCAAATGGGGAACACAGCCATTAAACATGATTAAAAAGAATCAAACATCATTAAAAACTATCAAACACCATTAAACATCATTAAACACCATTAAACACCATTAACGCATCATTAAACATCATTAAACACCATCAAACATCATTAAAAACAATGAAACATCATTATCCCGGCAAGAGACCCCAAACAGTTTGGGGGGGAGTAAAAGGATAATGTATTTTAATGTCGATGATGATGATGATGATGATGTTAATGTTAATGATGATGTTGATGATGATGGTGATGTTGTTGTTGTTGTTGTTGATGATGATGATGATGATGATGTTGCTGCTGCTGATGATGATGATGATGATGATGAGGATGATGATGATGATGATGATGATGTTGAGGATCATGATGTCAAGGGAGAGGAAGATGATGTTGATGTTGAGGAGAAGGAAGATGATGATGTTGAGGAGGAACACTTTGCACGAGCCTGCGCAGTCGAAACGCATGTCAAAATTTCAGGAGAGCCACTTTATACTAATTTATACGCCATTACTGTAAAAAAAACATCATTCAAAATCATTAGAGATCATGAAACATCATGAAACGCCATTGAACACTATCAAAAACCCTCAAACATCATTTAAAACATTAAAAAAACTATGATGCTATCGATTCAGACCATTTCACCGCGGCCAGGTGCCCTTCACCACTCCCGTGCAGACCTCTGGAAGCCCTGTGGAGAAGTGGCGCCTTGCCTCGATGACCGCGCCCGCTGTGGCTATAAACCACCCGACTGGGAATGGTAACCGTAACGATAGCACCTTATTTACGGTGACTGGGGGATGGTAAACATGACATGTTTTTTTTTTTTTTTTAATCCATATTGGAGATATTGACCATACGAGAATTTTTTTTTAATGATGGGTATCTATGGTTATATCAATAATTAATGATATCATATTGAACTGAATATTTTATTCTTGGAAGATATTCACCATTATCCTTTGGATCCAGTTACCCGTTAACCAAAAAATTGCGAGTTGGAAAAATCACCAGTTTCAATAGGTAAATCATCTATGGATGGGCCATTTCCCGTTACTATATGCCGTACTAACGAACAAAGCAAGGGATTTCCCTAGAGCTGCGGCCTGAGCTGCTGGTGTTAATCCCGATCCTGCACAGGTTGGGTGATATCGAACAACGCATGGTGGAAAGCCTTCATGCCGTGACCAAGGCAGGGATGTGTCAACCGCGGATGAGACCAAACCTTAGAAAAAATTAGGAGGATTAGCCTCCAAGAGTCAGAATCTATTACTAAACTGTGATCTTTCCAATGATATCAACGGCCTCGGAGTTGATCAATCCGGGCTTCACATTACATTGTATATACAATATGAATCAGTATTATACATCTATCTTACCCGTTGAACATCAGGAAATTTCTTGAATTTCTTGAGGTCCCAAAAGGTGGCCCCAGAGATTCCAGGTGGCTTCCTCTCACGATCCATGCTGGCTCCGTTCTGTTGTTTGGGCAGGCAGCAGTGGGTGCATACCCAGAGGTGCCCGTGGAGACGGCTTTTGTGGACAAACTTGAGACTTGAGCACTCCTCGACTGGTTGTTTCTTACAATGGGGGATCCCCAAAACCATAGGTTTCAACAGCAAAATGGTCTAATTTCTAAGATGATTTGGGGGTAGCCCCATGACTTAGGAAACCTCCAACTGGGTAAAGCCCAGCCATCCGATTTCTGTCATCCACCACTGCAGAGACAACCGTCATACCGGTTGAGCCTGCGAATCCCTAAGGGTTGATTTCAGGTAGCATTGGGTCACCATCTGGTTGAAATTGTTTTGGAGAATGTTAGGAACCTCACAGACAAATCTTTGAAATCCCATTCTTTCCTGACACCATCCCAACCTGTTACCGGAGCAGCTCAGCCATCTTCGTTCTTCGCCAGGATGGCATCATCCGAAAGGATTGGCTCTTTGGACCCTTCCCCGCCCAATCGGCCGCACCTGCACGTGACGGGGCCGACGGGGCCAGTGGTCCGTTTGTGGGCCTGCAAAGTTGTAACATCTTTGCGATTGGGCCAAGTGTTGTTGTTACCAAAGGGAAGTTATGGTCAGTTTGTGCACGAAACCAATTCTTGGGAATTCCCAAATTTGACCTGTCGCCCCCATCCCCAGATGTTTCAGGTTTGACCCTGATGCACACCGCTTTTGAGATGGGTACGACTAAGTCTAGGCAGCTGTGGCTCAAACTGAGGTTCCCGAACACCCAAGTCTGCTGATCTTTGGTGATTTTCCTGTACCAAAAACCATCACATCCATATGGAGGTTTCCACAAATGGGGGTACCCCCATGACTCAGGATGTTTTTTTTTCGTGGAAAAGCCATCTTTAATTTGGATGATTTGGGGGTACCCCCATGACTCAGGAAACCTTCATATCATCCATGGCCTTTTGCCAGGCTCTGGCGGTGGATCAGATCATGTGGACCAGCTGTGCTGAGGAGGCCTTGAATCAGGTGGAAGCCGGCGATGCCGAGGCGGGGTGCTGGCAGTGCCCCAGATATCATGGGGGGTTATATTAGAAATGGGGATGGCCAATGGTCATAATATGGTTTTTAAAGAACTATATATATATATATATGTATACACATAATATACATAATATACATAATATACATAATATACATAATATACATAATATACATAATATACATAATATACATAATATACATATAATATACATATAATATAATATCATACTTTGGCATTATATTGAATATCCCAGCATGTCTCAAAATGCTTTCATATGATGATGTGGTCATAAGAAACGGTGGATTGACCCAATCACCAGCGCCTGGGCGAGGCCATGAAGCGAAATATTGCCTTCACCAACAAGCAAAAGGAGTCTCCTGGCGATCAGATCTTTTTTGGAGCTGTTGGAGTTTTGGAAGGCCATTGGAAGCCACATTTTCCAACATTTTTGTGTTTTTCGGATTCTTGGTCCGGCGGAATCGGAACCCTCTTGTTGGTTTGGCGATTGGCCTCCAGGGTGATGAAGGGTGAAATGTTCCCTGCAACCACTCCTTAGGATGGAGGTATTCGCTTAGATCACTTAGCTATTTGAAATCTGTAAACCATGAAGGTCCTCCCCCAGCTTCTTCCTTAGCATTTTTTGGTGTCAAGAGGTCTCAAGAAACAGGCACCCATGTGAGTATGACTTGGTGGCCCAGGAAACTTAGACTTAGACAGACTTATGCATCCTTCGCTGTTCCCGAGGCACAGTGTTGATTTGGTCAGGTTGGACCTGACCAAGTTGCAACGCGTCCGGGGTCACAGAAGCGACCTGTCATGTCATGGACATCGAATTGCTGTGGAAAATTGAGGTATGGCTCAAAATGATCACCCCACCAAAAATGGATGATTTGAGACTACTTAAAACTGAAGATTTTTCTGGGTCCTTAGCCTCCATAGCCCAATTTGATTCATAGCCATGTTGAGACTTTATTGATCTTTCTATTTTGAGCGCGGAGGTCTTGATGGGTGCTCTCATCGTGCTGGATGCTGGGATCCTGGCTTGGCAGCCACATCATGAGCTCATCCAATTCCAATCGAAACTAATCGACATGTCCCAATGTTCATTCCAGTTTCTTCTAGTTTCCACTAGTTTCCAGTGCTTTTCCTCATGTTTTCTGAAGATTTCCGCACTTTCTATCATTGTTCCCTCATTTTTCCCTGGGGTTTCCACATTTTCCTTCAACAATTCATCCCCTTTCCAGCCATTTTTCAAGGTGCATGGCATCTCGGTTCTGGAGCAGATCGAGGCTGCCAAGTGCAGGTGGGACACTTCGCCCAGGAGACAGTACTTGAATGATGTTGAATGGATTGAATGGATAGATTTTGAATGATTTTGAACATCAGAAACTTCAAAAAATTGGGAGCGAGCCAGATTTAACTATGATTTAACCATAAGAACAACACCACAAAAGGAGACAAAAAGGGCTATATTTGTGGAATCTACTGAATCAAGAATTTAGCCAGCAAAAAACAATCCATACTCTAATTGGTTGTTTCCCCTGCGGGACATGATCTACATTCATGGTGGATTTTCCGTGACTCAATGTTAGTAAACACTGGAGGCTACGTTCACAAGAAAAAAGTTTTTTTTTCAGAGTTGGAGATGGGTTAAAATATGTGTTAAAATGGGTTAAAATGGTTAAACCATGTTAAACCTTTAATACAATACCATTATTTGGAGGGGTGCGCATCCATAAATCCAGCGTGCGAGTGTGTTGGGCTGTTGCCCAGTCGGTGCGTCACCATACATTTTTGGCTTTTCACATGCATCCCAAACATGGGGAAGCAATAGATTTGGGATTGAAAACCCAGAATATGAGGATGGTGTTTTCAAGTTGGGAATTATGTTCCTTTGCCAAGGAATGATTGGGCAGACTCAATACAACATGCAAATTATGCAATGGCTCAATGATGCCAGACAATTCTAGATCCACCAATAAGAGTGAGGATTGATGGCCTACGGGCCCTGTTCCTAGTTGTAATGGCATACAAGGGCTCCGCTCTTGTGACCTTTTCTGAAAACCACAGTGATTAAATTTGTATAAATTCTTTGGACCCCCCTCTATATTATATAACATTCATATATATATATATTGACGCATTATTGGTAGCGGAGGCATATTTTCCCTTTGGACAGTTCTCCCATCAGACTATCGGCAAGCAAACTTTTCGGTCAAGGTCCGTCAACGACTTCGACTGGAGCAAGCAGCTTCGCTACTACTGGGCTCTGGAAGATGTTTGCAGCTGAGATGCTCCCGTGATAGTCCTCCATGGAAGCATCTCATCTCCAACGTTTGTTCCTCCCACTAGTGCAAATTTTGGCTCCTATCAAGTCATATGGCTATGAATCAATACCTATTAATACCATTTTTAGGGGGATGAACATCCATTTACCAGCTATTTTTATGTTCACCAGGGGTACAAGGTTTTGACTCATACCAATATCCACAGAAGTGTCACAAATCATCCAAGTCATCCATGTCATCCAGGCCATATTTTCGCCAGTTTTCACCATGGATCATTGACATCTCCACGGTGTCTCCGCGCCAGGTTCCTATGCCTGGAGCTTGGGGAAATGCCACAGGTCATCCAAGATGTTGATGGCTGAAATCAATAGAAAATTCATATAGAAATCTATGGATTCTATATAGGATTGAATAGGATACTATATATGATTATCCCATGATACTATATAGAAATCATATTATGTCATATGT
>CAMXCT020000446.1:1634279-1681807 GCA_947184155.2 Cladocopium goreaui
TGAAGGGCCCATCTGTGTGATGAATGAGATGTGGTTCGTGCGTGCTCTGAATCTTCATATTCAACCACTCACAGATATGTACAAAGTATGCATCTATATATACATAGCGATCATATATGTCTACCTCTAACATATTAGAAAGCCAATATGGATATATATATATATACAGTATATATATATATACACATACAGATGCAACACAACGGAAGACGACAACACCTATCATTGGGACCTGGAAAGCTCCGAATTTCCCAACAGTGGCAGGATGCCAAAAAAGCTGCATCTTTCTGGGACGTGCCCGGATGCAAGGCGCGTGGTGCTTGGTAGGATGCACCGCTTGGGTCACCAGCCTACTGGTACTCAGATTGGTATCCTTTTGAGATCAAGAAAAGACGTCAGACTTCGTTCTGGACCCTTTCGTTCTGGCTAAAACCGTCGGTCGCTACAGCTCTAGGAAATTGACCCAACTAACATTGGACAAAGGGTGGCTGCTTGAGAACTCCCTCTCTTCAACACCTGGAAGACATCCTTTTCAATATTTCAATGACAGTTTTTTGTGGAAACTCCCCGAAGCTTCAAAGATATTTTCCAGGTGACTCCCAACCAAATTTTGCGTAGGTACCCTTTGGTAATTTGACATAGCTGTGGAACATGTTCATTTGGTTCGATGATTGACCTCTAAAAGAGGTGATTTTCCATAGCTGTTAGTTAATTGGAGGGATTTAAAAGGTATATCTATGAGTTAAAATATCTCTATATTCTCATTCTATACCCATCATATGTGATGGTGAAATCCCCAAAGATCTCCCCCATCGCCACATTGCAAGGCCGGCGTGGTCACGGGAGAGGTGGCCTGGGGATTGTTGCAGCACGCAAAGGCGCATGGCTTCTTGGACGCACCGAAATGGGACGGTCTGCTGAGTCTGCTGTATTTTATCACCCAAATCTGTGGTTACCCTCAGGGAAACTGTCACATATATCTATGGAAAATCACCATGTTGAATGGGTAAATCAACGAACTAAATTGAACTAAATGGACCATTTTCAATCGCTCTTTGTATGTTTGCCAGAGGGTATATCTTGAATCAAACTCATTTTGTTCATAGTCCCTGCTGATCATGTCCACCCAGATGGCTGACGCCGAGGCTATGCCATCCCGGCCTTCAATTGCACCAGCACCAGCAGCCCGGTGTTTTGCTGAATTTACAGGCTGACGATATTCTGATATTCTGATACCCAGCTAAATTGATATTCAGCAGCTTTTGTTGGAACATTTTTGTTGATATTCCATAGATTGGAGTCGTCTGGGCTTGATGATCCCCAGTTTTTCTTGCGAAATCAGCATCTTGGGCTGCACCTGGGCCGAGGACATTTTCCCGGCTTTGTCAAAAACAGGGTGCCCATCAATTATCATGGTTTATCATCATTTCTGAGGATTTTGAAACAATGGTTTATCATGTGGCCTTATCATCCATTAACAGGGTGCCATTTTGAAACATGGCAACCTCTGGATATTTCTATATACCCTATATGTATCTTTGCACACAAAGATCATATGACAGATTCCATGACCTATCCCGAGGCACCATCAACTCGGTCCTGGAGGCTGGCAAGGCGTGATGGGACTGGGTTGACCAACATAAAGCGGCTGGTGATGGCTGGGGACTTTAGTACAAGATTCTTGTGCTGTAACGGGGATATGAATCCTACAGCTAGAAGAACATGAATTGCAGGTATCTAACATGATGGCCATGTTATCATCAAGCAGATTGCTCGCTTTTGAGAGGAAATCTTCCCTGTCTTGGGTACTTAATTATATAATGCCTGACGAAGATTGATAGGAGAGGGCGGGGCATGGACCAAGGTGTTTTAGGCATTGCTCATAACAGGCATACGGGGCGGACTCAGATTTGACATTTCAACACTGTGAAGGTACACAGATTGAATAATCTTCAAGGGGTGTCGCCATTCTCCAGCAAGTTCTTTTGGACAGTGTATCAATCCATGATTCACACTTGATAATGCAGGGCTCTCCCAGATTCGACCAACTCTCTGCAAAACTTGGCTGGATCTCCCAGATTCGTTGGCAAAATTTGCAGGAAAGCCTTAGAATCCATATATTTGATAGCCAAAAAAACATGGTGAAACCTAATGTTCCCAGTAGATCTTCCCTTATGTACGCCCAGTGAAACATCTGGCTTGCTCCTGCAGGCCTTGAACCGACCCATCATGATCCAATTCTCGGAGGCTGCAAAGCAGGGGTGTTTTCTGTTGGGGACTTTGGGGACGGTCGGAATGATGATTGGAAGTTGAAAGTGCATGGCGCATAGATGTGCATAGGCTGCATAGGATTCAATAGGATCATGCCAGCACTTGTATTGAGAATTTCAACGATGAGCGATGACGATTCCAAGCAGAAGGAATTTGCCCATTAAAGCAGCAATGTTTGGTTCAGTCCCGAGCATTTGCAATCCCGGAGGGCAAATTCAAGAGGTTTTCCATGGTTTTCCTGTCTACTAGATGGTAGGATCAACATTTGTTCCCATCGATGGTGCAAAATTTCCAGGGCGGATCAGCCTTCATGGCCGGAAAGAGCCTTCCCAACGAGAAGGGGGTGCTGCAGGTGGGCTTTCAACCACGTCCCCCCATTTTTGGTGTTTGATGTGGTTCCCAATGTTTCTAACAGCACCAAACATGGTGTTTTTTTCCTATGTTTTTCTTGGAACCACGAATCTACATCTACTGAATCTACTCAGTCTTTTTTTCATGAAATGGCAAGCCATTCACTGATGCTTTGTGACATTGGGGAACTATCACATTACTGGCGACCGCATGGATATCAGTGGGAAATGCCCAGGGGACTTTCTGTAGACGTGGGGTTTTTCGCCTTCCAGCAGGGCTCTTCTACCATGTAACTCCATAGAATAGCAAGGCACCAAACTCTGAATCAAATCCAGGGATATTTTGGGAGGAATCTATGGAATCTATGGCTCATTCATGTGAAATCACAGCGGCAGCTGATCGCATCTGATCGCATCTCGCCATTTCTATCCAGGGTGAAGGATCCCGGAGGTTGGGGATGATTGACCATGAAAAAATGAGCTACATCGGCTGTACCTTATTTTCAGACACACTGATCATATATTGTGCAAATTGGTTATTGTTCCAGATTCTTGCTCTTGCTGATAATCGATAAAGCCAGAATTGCTTTCATCTACTGTCTACTGCTTTGTTTTTTAGTAATTTGGGGCTAAAAAGGATTGGTTGATGTGGCTTGAATCCCCATTGATATTTGGGTGAATGAATGGCAATTTGGACGGTGTAGCCCAATTTCAGAGACATGGTGACATGGTCATATTTTGTCCTTAACCCCCAAGAAAGACGGAAACGCCAAATCCTAGACCAAAATCCTGATGAATTCCTTTTCAATCATCATCAAGTCACCATTTTCAATACCCTCTGGTAAACTAAAAAATAGCTCTGGAAAATGGGTGACTTCCAGTTGGTTTACCTATATAAAATGGTGATTTTAACCGCTATGATGAATCCCCACCCCCTGGGCCCCCTGGGCTGCAAGCTGGAGGCCTCCATCCTGGGAGCTGTGGCCGGCGCCCAGTTCGTACGGACCGTGGCGCCCGCCTATGGCATTCCAGTCGCGAGCCGAGCGATCTTTCTGGGGCCCGGATGGGGATGGGGATTATGAAGAAACATGAAGAAAGCCATGGTTGGGGGACTATCTACATAAGCCATACTGGCCATAGTCTGGGTTGGGGGACTATCTACATAAGCCATAGTGAACGGGAAAGCGTTTTCAACCAGTATTGCAAAAAGATGGGATTGAGGGTATTTTGAATGGCTCAACTGGCAAGATTCCCAAAAACATGGTAGATTTATTGTTACCATTTTTTCAGAAACAGATTTTGCTACATTGGATGTTTTGAATGAATTGATTGAAGGGAAAATCCGGTTGCAACCACTGTTTGCCTGTAAATATTAGGGTTTCTTATGCACATTTCCATCCAAACCCGTTTGAATTTTTGGTGGGTTACGGTTGAACCTTACAGAAATGACATGAAATGACGGTGCGGATGACACAGATCATCTTCACCCGCAATGTTACGCAAGCCCAGATCCCCGAGCTTCCAATGGCTGAATCAACTCATGGTTTGTCACAGGACATGGAGTCACAGAATCACCTTCCCACATGTCTTGAAAATCACGGCAGGTTTCCTTGACAGCAAAGGTTTCCTGGATTGCTTTGTCTGTACAATGATTGGGGTAAAAAAACAATCTCAACGCCGCCAGCAATTTGTGCCAAAGTCTGGGTCATATTCACATTATACACCTCGTATATAAATAATATACCACCACGAATCCATACCAATCCGATATGTTATAAACTTATAGAATTTTATACAATGTTATAGTTATACATGAAATGTAACATAATGTAACCAAGTTATACATGAAATGTAACCCAAACATGGACACCACCAGTCTGGTTTTGAAGTTCGATCATCGCCCCCCACAACCACAGCTACTTCCTCAACGTTCCAGGTGGTAAGAAATTTCCAACGATTCCAACATCCCAAGTGGTTCCCCAAGTTCCAATGGTCCCAATGGTTCCAATGGTTCCAATGGTTCCAAGGTTTTCGTGCACTCCGACCACTGTGCCAAGAAATTACTGCCATGGTTCGATGGTATGTTGGAGGCAGACGAGGCGATCAGACATTTGGAGCACGGCAGATTTTGGATCAGACATTTGGGGGATTTTGGGTACAATACAAAACCATAAATCTTGGTACTTAGGCCATACGTTGAATCATCCAACAAAAAATGCGTCATTGATCTTGATAGCAATTGCAAGGAAGATTATATATATATATATTTATATATTATATATATTATAGTATATATATATATTAATATATATATACACATATTATATTATATTGTGTATTATACATTATATTATATTTATATGTATTGTATATATATAATATACATAAACATGCAAAATCATGCAAATATCAAGGGGCCCATGTTGATCGCAATTGATATTGTCAGTGACTCGTGTGCTCCCAGAGAATTGACTGGAGCTACTTGGTGCGTGCAGATCAGCTGTGTCGTGGCTTGTGTTGGCTTACGAGACCGTGAGCTCAACAACTCCTATTTGGGAAACATCATCTTGGAATTTCTTGGAAAATTCTTGGAAATAGAGACTGGAAATTCTTTGAAAACTATTCTAAGCAACTTTCCGAGACTTGGGTCTCAGTAGCAGGTGTTCTTTCTAAATTCTTGGAAATACAACGAAGATCAACAAAGAGTATTGCTGGAAAATCGGTTTTCTCTCCAAATCCTTCTTCGTCACCCTCCGTTGCAAGACGGGCCTTTCTCCCAAGAGGGGCCTTTTCAGAATGCTGTAGAATTTGTTGGGGTCCAAAGACATACGGTCGCTCGCTGATCCCCATATGCTCCATGTATACAATATTTATCAATATTTACCAATATTTACCCCACAAATGACCCGAGTGTAGGTAAATATACTATACACGGAGCACATGGGGACTTTCTAAATCCACCATCAGCCACGCTCCAAACTGCAGGGCTACTTTAAAGTGCATGGTGAGCCGCTCTTTTCCTCCCACATGTTGGACTTGTCGGAGGTGCCCTTCGGGCGTCAGCGGGCAGCGTGATGTTGCGTGCCTGAGTTCTTTGGTCGTGACCCTGCGAGGAAGTGGACGAAGAGAACATTGCCATCTGCCAGAAATACTTGAAGCGTCCGGACCCTCGGATCCCTCGGATCCCTCGGATCCCGCGGGACACCTGGGACACCTGGGACACCTTTGGGTCCTTGGGATGGCGTCAGCTGTAGCCCAGTCACCACGTTCCAAGGGATGGCGCCGATGAAGTGCATTCTGGAAATGGAGAGCTTTGGCCAGTTTTCTGGGGTGACTGATCCAAGGGATCCAAGGGATCCAAGGCAAAGGTCGACAACTGGGTTGACAGCCTTAGCTGAAAGCTAAGGGCAACAGGTTCAACAGGTGCTAACCCATCAGACATTGGGAGATAGTGGGGATAGT
Organism: Cladocopium goreaui; assembly: GCA_947184155.2. Classification (NCBI taxonomy): domain Eukaryota; class Dinophyceae; order Suessiales; family Symbiodiniaceae; genus Cladocopium; species Cladocopium goreaui. The sequence goes on from CAMXCT020000446.1 coordinate 1,640,363, forward strand.
GGGGATAGTGGGGTAGTTTGTTGGTTTGGGGCTTCAAACAGTCTCGATTCGTGGATGACGATCGACTATTTCACCAGATATTTTCTTCCAGTTTGTTTCTCTTCGCCACTATGAAGTCCATAGGTCCCATCGGTAGATTACACCTGTTTCCGACTTTGCAAGTGCCAATGTTTGCACACGGGGATCATTTCCTGTATTTCCAAGGGCTGAAACCACCAGTGGTTTTCTGAAGCTCTCAGGATTGGCATCACTGGTGGGGTTGAGGCTTTTGGTGGGACGGTTCAGCTTCTCTGCTCTGACTGCTCCACTGCACTTATCTTAGGAAATCTTGCTTCACATGCTGCATGAAGAGTGAAAAGGAAGGCAAAAGACTGTTGCAAAGTATTTCGTCACTGGGTTGATCGAAGGGAAATTCTACACAGGAAAAACAACCTGTTTTAACCGGCAAAAACAAGCAGGTTTCATGTAAATTTGACCTTCAACTTCTCCTGAGTCGCCCTCAGAGGGTCGCTATCCCGTTTTCTTGGTTCACCCGTCACCTAAAATGATTGATAGATCCTGGCGAGTTCTGGCCCGATCAGGGCATGTTTTTTTTTTTGAGACCTTCCCGGGATGCTCAGTGGCCAGGATGGAGTTGACAACACTGGTGCCTCAAAGGACAAGTTGTACTCAACTCCAGAGGATGTCTTCAAGGCAGCCAGACATGGCGATTCGCATCATCACAAAATAGGCTGAAGCTACAAAGCAGTAGCAACCAGCAAAACCGCCATCAACCACTATCAACCACCATCAACCACCAAACACCATCTCTTGACTCAGTTTTGTCCCCACACTTAAATAGAGTTACCAGTAGTAACCGCATGAGGCGGGCCGGAAATTTCAAACATAGGACCGAGTTAGCGACAAAGACCAGATTGAAGGATCAATGACATGGATTCGAAATGAGTGACACAAAAACCAGCCTATTTTTTGGCACAACGCTGCAGTCCTATAAGACCACCAACTGACCTACTGATCTACCGTCAATTTTTCCTACCGATCCGTGTCCCTACTTTGATACACTATTCGGACTATTCCAGGCATCCGTAGGGAAGTTTCTCATCCACCTGTGATACTCTCCTGATCACCAAACTGCAGTGGCAACTGTGGCGACTGTGGCAGCTGTGGCAACTGTGCAGGTCTATGAGGGATTGAACCCCATTTCGCCAATGTTCACCATTGCTGGAGCTCCCAGCTGTTGGAATGGGCAGACTAGGACAGTGTCAGGTTCACCTTGTGTGGAGGTTGAAATAGGTTGAGGACCTCGGGGCAAGCTTTTTCCTTCGACCTAATACCGTAGTTTTTTTTCCTTTTCACATGCCTTTCTACATCAGCCATGTGCACATAAAACCGCCAAATTTGGTTTGCCCCTACGGACCGTAGGGAATAATTGAATTTGAACTGTTTTTTGGGGCTAATTGAAGACGTTGTTCATGGTAATGTCCCCGCGAGGGCGTCGCGGAGTGTTGTCATTTTTTCATGTTTGCGTCACTGTCGAAGCATCCATGTCATCTCACGTGCTTCCTTGTTTTCGTGTGCGTCGTTGCATTTTCCGCGCGTTTTGCTGTGTTTCTTGACGCTGTTGCGTTTATAGTTGCGTGTTGGCATGCCAGGGTTTCTTCGGGGGGGTGGGATGGGGTGGGGGGGGGTGGGGTGGGGTGGGGGTGGGGTGGGGTGGGGTGGGTGGGGGGGTGGGGGGGGATGATAACGTTCTTGTTTATTAACGTTCCTGCATGTGCGTTCTTGACACGCTGTTCATTTGTTTGTGTGTTGTTAGAATAGTTTTGAAAATAAAATGATCTCATGTCTTTCGTTTGGTTCAGACATTTTCGATACGTCTTTGTTGCTTATGTTCATGTCTTCGTGTCACAAGTGGAATGTTGCTTTGTTTCATGGCTTTCACCTTGGTTTTGCTTGTTGCGTTGTTCTGGCTCATGTCTGAGACAAACGAAGGTAGGAAAGAATCGGATGAATGTATGCTCACTTTATACATTTACAGAATTTTACAGACATGTATATAGATATGAACATATATGATATATATATATATAGATATATGAACTACATGGTGAAGGCACTGCATATACACATATATATATATAAATACATATATATATACATACATACATACATTTGCTGTATTATATATATATATGTCTATATATGTATTATGTATATATATATATATTTTATGTTGTATATTTTAACTACATGGTGAAGTTGGCAGTGGCGATCTCAAGAAAAGAACGACTGTGTCTCACACCTGTCCAAAGCTTTGAAAGCAATGTATGCGCGATGAGGTTTAAAAAAAGTTACTTCGGAGACCCCTCTTGGAAGATGCATTTTTAAAACCTTCACGAAATGCAGGTTTTAAAGGCGTTGTGTGTTCAAAAACGCACGACGCCTAGGAGGGGACCTTCCCTTGTTCATGAATCTATGTTGTATTTTGCAGTGGTGCAACAGCTATGGGTAGACAGACCATGACACCCGATGCTATGAAGGACTCTCGTCCACAGACTTTTGGACAAAACTCAGGAAGGGAAATTACTTCACAAGCGGAAACTCATCTTCCACGTACTTTGACCCCCAAAAGATAGAAATGAAAGTATCACTGTCTTCATAGGATTTCACTTTTTTACTTTTTTATACTTTTTTGGGGTTGCCTTTTACACATTGCTTGCGTTCTTGAGTATAGACTCTGAAATTGCACGAACAGAACCAAAATACGGCCACTGTGATGCTACCTGCAATAATGCGATAAAGCCAGTAAAATTACACCGGCATAGACCCCAGATAGAAAAGGTTGGAACTGATGGTTTCCAACGTGGGAACCAAAGGTTACCATGGCAAGGAACTGCCGGTTCCCAGACCTTGAAACTTAGGGTTCCCAACCTGGGAACCAGAGGTTACCATTGCAAGGAATTGCCGGTTCCCAGAAGTTAGAATTTATGTTTTCGAAGCTAAGCAACTATCATTGTAAGGAACTGCCGGTTGCGAAAGCTTGAAACTCATGGTTCCAAACTTGAAAAAGCATACGTTACCAGTGGAAGGATCTGTTGATTCCAAAAAGATAAAAATCCTGGTTCTTAATGTTGTTTTGTTTTGTTTGCTGAGCCGGTAACAAAACCTTTTGTTTTGCTTAATGGACCGGTAGCGGAATGTTTGCGTTCGGCTGCTGGGCCGGCATAAAAATGTAGGTACATGTCAAAATGATATGAAAACAGTTTCTTTACAATTTTTTGGTTTTGCTTAATGGACCGGTACAGAACGCTTTGTTTTGCTTAATGGACCGGTACCGGAATGTTTGCGTTTGGTTCATGGCAAGGAATTGCCGGTTCCCAAAGGTTGGAACTCACGGTTGCCAACGTGGGAACCACAGGTTACCATGGCAAGGAACTGCCGGTTCCCAGACCTTGAAACTTACGGTTCCCAACCTGGGAACCAGAGGTTACTTTTGCAAGGAATTGCCGGTTCCCAGAAGTTAGAATTTATGTTTTCGAAGCAAAGCGGCTATCATTGTAAGGAACTGCGGGTTCCCAAAGCTTGAAACTCATGGTTCCAAGCCTGAAAAAGTAACGTTACCAGTGGAAGGATCTGTTGATTGCAAAAAGTTAGAACTCATGGTTCTTAATGTTGTTTTGTTTTGTTTACTGAGCCGGTAACAGAACCTTTTGTTTTGCTTAATGGACCGGTAGCGGAATGTTTGCGTTTGGCTGTTGGGCCGGCATAAAAATGTTTTTGCACGAAAAAGGTGCATGTCAAAATGATATGAAAACAGTTTCTTTACAATTTTATGGTTTTGCTTAATGGACCGGTACAGAACGCTTTGTTTTGCTTAATGGACCGGTACCGGAATGTTTGCGTTTGGTTCATGGCAAGGAACTGCCGGTTCCCAAAGGTTGGAACTCACGGTTGCCAACGTGGGAACCACAGGTTACCATTGCAATGAACTTCCAATTCCTAAAGGTTGGAACTGATTTTTCCCAACGTGGGAACCACAGGTTACCATCGCAATGAACTTCCAATTCCTAAAGGTTGGAACTGATTTTTCCCAACGTGGGAACCAAAGGTTACCATGGCAAGGAACTGCCGGTTCCCAGACCTTGAAACTTACGGTTCCCAACCTGAGAACCAGAGGTTACCATTGCAAGGAATTGCCGGTTCCCAGAAGTTAGAATTTATGTTTTCGAAGCAAAGCGGCTATCATTGTAAGGAACTGCGGGCTCCCAAAGCTTGAAACTCATGGTTCCAAGCCTGAAAAAGTAACGTTACCAGTGGAAGGATCTGTTGATTGCAAAAAGTTAGAACTCATGGTTCTTAATGTTGTTTTGTTTTGTTTACTGAGCCGGTAACAGAACCTTTTGTTTTGCTTAATGGACCGGTAGCGGAATGTTTGCGTTCGGCTGCTGGGCCGGCAAAAATGTGTTTGCACGAAAAAGGTGCACGTCAAAATGATATGAAAACAGCTTCTTTACAATTTTATGGTTTTGCTTAATGGACCGGTACAGAACGCTTTGTTTTGCTTAATGGACCGGTACCGGAATGTTTGCGTTTGGTTCATGGCAAGGAACTGCCGGTTCCCAGAGGTTGGAACTCATGCTTCCCAACCTAGGAACCATAGGATACCATTGCAATGAACTTCCAATTCCTAAAGGTTGGAACTGATTTTTCCCAACGTGGGAACCACAGGTTACCATGGCGAGGAACTGCCGGTTCCCAGACCTTGAAACTTACGGTTCCCAACCTGGGAACCACAGGTTACCATTGCAAAGAACTTCCGGTTCCTAAAGGTTGGAACTGACGGTTCCCAACGTGGGAACCAAAGGTTACCATGGCAAGGAACTGCCGGCTCCCAGACCTTGAAACTTACGGTTCCCAACCTGGGAACCAGAGGTTACCATTGCAAGGAATTGCCGGTTCCCAGAAGTTAGGATTTATGTTTTCGAAGCTAAGCGGCTATCATTATAAGGAACTGCCGGTTGCGAAAGCTTGAAGCTCATGGTTCCAAACCTGAAAAAGTAACGTTACCAGTGGAAGGATCTGTTGATTGCAAAAAGTTAGAACTCATGGTTCTTAACGTTGTTTTGTTTTGTTTACTGAGCCGGTAATGATATGAAAACAGTTTCTTTACAATTTTATGGTTTTGCTTAATGGACCGGTAAAGAACGCTTTGTTTTGCTTAATGGACCGGTACCAGAATGTTTGCGTTTGGTTCATGGCAAGGAACTGCCGGTTCCCAAAGGTTGGAACTCACGGTTGCCAACATGGGAACCACAGGTTACCATTGCAAGGAACTGCCGGTTCCCACAGGTTGGAACTCATGGTTCCCAACCTGGGAAACAGAGGTTACCATTGCAAGCAACCGCTGGTTCCCAGAGGTTGGAACTCATGCTTACCAACCTGGGAACCATAGGTTACCATTGCAAAGAACTTCCAATTCCTAAAGGTTGGAACTGATGGTTCCCAACGTGGGAACCAAAGGTTACCATGGCAAGGAACTGCCGGTTCCCAGACCTTGAAACTTACGGTTCCCAACCTGGGAACCAGAGGTTACCATTGCAAGGAATTGCCGGTTCCCAGAAGTTAGAATTTATGTTTTCGAAGTTAAGCAACTATCATTGTAAGGAACTGCAGATTCCCAAAGTTTGAAACTCATGGTTCCAAACCTGAAAAAGCATACGGTACCAGTGGAAGGATCTGTTGATTCCAAAAAGTTAGAACTTATGGTTCTTAATGTTGTTTTGTTTTGTTTACTGAGCCGGTAACAGAACCTTTTGTTTTGCTTAATGGACCGGTAGCGGAATGTTTGCGTTCGGCTGCTGGGCCGGCATAAAAATGCTTTTGCACGAAAAAGGTGCACGTCAAAATGATATAAAAACATTTTCTTTACAACTTTATGGTTTTGCTTAATGGACCGGTAAAGAACGCTTTGTTTTGCTTAATGGACCGGTACCAGAATGTTTGCGTTTGGTTCATGGCAAGGAACTGCCGGGTCCCAAAGGTTGGAGCTCACGCTTGCCAACGTGGGAACCACAGGTTACCATTGCAAGGAACTGCCGGTTCCCACAGGTTAGAAGTCATGGTTCCCAACCTGGGAACCAGAGGTTCCCAGAGGTTGGAACTCATGCTTCCCAACCTGGGAACCATAGGTTACCATTGCAATGAACTTCCAGTTCCTAAAGGTTGGAACTGATGGTTCCCAACGTGGGAACCAAAGGTTACCATGGCAAGGAACTGCCGGTTCCCAGACCTTGAAACTTACGGTTCCCAATCTGGGAACCAGAGGTTACCATTGCAAGGAATTGCCGGTTCCCAGAAGTTAGAATTTATGTTTTCGAAGCTAAGCGGCTTTCATTGTAAGGAACTGCGGGTTCTCAAAGCTTGAAACTCATGGTTCCAAGCCTGAAAAAGCATACGTTACCAGTTGAAGGATCTGTTGATTGCAAAAAGTTAGAACTCATGGTTCTTAATGTTGTTTTGTTTTGTTTTGTTTACTGAGCCGGTAACAGAACCTTTTGTTTTGCTTAATGGACCGGTAGCGGAATGTTTGCGTTTGGCTGTTGGGCCGGCATAAAAATGTTTTTGCAAGAAAAAGGTGCATGTTCAAATGATATGAAAACAGTTTCTTTACAATTTATGGTTTTGCTTAATGGACCGGTAAAGAACGCTTTGTTTTGCTTAATGGACCGGTACCGGAATGTTTGCGTTTGGTTCATGGCAAGGAACTGCCCGTTCCCAAAGGTTGGAACTCACTGTTAGCAACGTGGGAACCACAGGTTACCATTGCAAGGAACTGCCGGTTCCCAGAGGTTGGAACTCCTGGTTCCCAACCTGGGAACCATGGGTTACCATTGCAAGCAACTGCCGGTTACCAGAGGTTGGAACTCATGCTTCCCAACCTGGGAACCATAGGTTACCATTGCAATGAACTTCCAGTTCCTAAAGGTTGGAACTGATGGTTCCCAACGTGGGAACCAAAGGTTACCATTGCAAGCAACTGCCGGTTACCAGAGGTTGGAACTCATGCTTCCCAACCTGGGAACCATAGGTTACCATTGCAAAGAACTTCCAGTTCCTAAAGGTTGGAACTGATGGTTCCCAACTTGGGAAGCAAAGCACAGCACGCTGCACAGCACCCTGCACAGCACCCTGCACAGCACCCTGCACAGCACCCTGCAGAGCACCCTTCACAGCACCCTGCGCAGTACCTTTGCCAGACTTCGCCACTGCAGTCCGGACAGCACCCTCCACACCACCCTGCACAGCAATTTTGCCAGACTTCGCCACCGCAGTCTGAACAGCACCCTGCACAGCACCCTGCACAGCACCTTGCACAGCACCCTGCACAGCAACTTGGCCAGACTTCGCCACTGCAGTCTGAACAGCACTCTGCACAGCACCCTGCACACAATTTTTGCCAGACTTCGCCACTGCAGTCACTGCAGTCTGCAGAGCACTCGCCACTGCAGTCTGGACAGCACCCTGCACAGCACCCTGCACAGCACCCTGCACAGCACTCTCCACAGCACCCGGCACAGCACCCTGCACAGCCCCCTGCACAGCACCTTTGCCACACTTCGCCGCCGCAGTCTGGACAGCACCCTGCAGAGAACCCTGCACAGCACCTTTGCCAGACTTCGCCACCGCAGTCTGGACAGCACCCTGCACAGCACCCTGCACAGCACCCTGCACAGCACCTTTGCCAGACCCTGCAGAGCACCCTGCACAGCACCTTTGCCAGACTTCGCCACCGCAGTCTGGACACCCTGCACAGCACCCTGCACAGCACCTTTGCCAGACTTGTCCACCGCAGTCTGGACAGCACCTGCACAGCATTGTGCACAGCACCCACCTTTGCCAGACTTCGCCACCAACACCCTGCAAGCACCCTGCACAGCACCCTGCACAGCACCTTGCACAGCACCCTGCACAGCACCCTGCACCGCACCTTTGCCAGACTTCGCCACTGCAGTCTGGACACACCCTGCACAGCACCCTGCACACAATTTTCGCCAGACTTCGCCACTGCAGTCACTGCAGTCTGCAGAGCACTCGCCACTGCAGTCTGGACAGCACCCTGCACAGCACCCTGCACAGCACCCTGCACAGCACCCTGCACAGCACTCTCCACAGCACCCGGCACAGCACCCTGCACAGCCCCCTGCACAGCACCTTTGCCACACTTCGCCGCCGCAGTCTGGACAGCACCCTGCAGAGAACCCTGCACAGCACCTTTGCCAGACTTCGCCACCGCAGTCTGGACAGCACCCTGCACAGCACCCTGCACAGCACCTTTGCCAGACTTCGCCACCGCAGTCTGGACAGCCCCGTGCACAGCACCCTGCACAGCACCTTTGCCAGACTTCGCCGCCGCAGTCTGGACAACACCGTGCACAGCACCCTGCACAGCACCCTGCGCAGCACCCTGCACAGCACCCTGCACAGCACCCTGCACAGCACCTTTGCCAGACTTCGCCACCGCAGTCTGGACAGCACCCTGCACAGCACCCTGCACAGCACCCTGCACAGCACCTTGCACAGCACCCTGCACAGCACCCTGCACCGCACCTTTGCCAGACTTCGCCACTGCAGTCTGGACACACCCTGCACAGCACCCTGCACACAATTTTTGCCAGACTTTCGCCGCCGCAGTCTGGACAGCACCCTGCACAGCACTCTGCACAGCACCTTTGCCAGACTTCGCCACTGCAGTCTGAACAGCACTCTGCACAGCACCCTCAGCACCTTTGCCAGACTTCGCCACCGCACTAGTACAGCACTCTGCACAGCACCCTGCACAGCACCCTGCACAGCACCCTGCACAGCACCTTTGCCAGACTTCGCCACCGCAGTCTGAACAGCACTCTGCACAGCACCCGGCACAGCACCCTGCACAGCCCCCTGCACAGCACCTTTGCCAGACTTCGCCGCTGCAGTCTGGACAGCACCCTGCACAGCACCTTTGCCAGAGTTCGCCACCGCAGTCTGGACAGCACCTTCGCCAGACTTCGTCACCGCACTCTACACAACACCCTGCAGAGCACCTTGCACAGCACCCTGCACAGCACCTTTGCCAGACTTCGCCACCGCAGTCTGGACAACACCCTGCACAGCACCCTACCACCGCAGTCTGCACAGCACCCGGCACAGCACCCTGCACAGCACCCTGCACAGCACCCTTGCCAGACTTCGCCGCCGCAGTCTGGACAGCACCCCACAGCAGAGCACCCTGCACAGCACCTTTGCCAGACTTCGCCACCGCAGTCTGGACAGCACCCTGCACAGCACCCTGCACAGCACCCTGCACAGCACCTTTGCACAGCACCCTGCACAGCACCTTTGCTAGACTTCGCCACCGCAGTCTGTACAGCCCTGCACAGCACCCTGCACAGCACCCTGCACAGCTCCCTGCACAGCACCTTTGCCAGACTTCGCCACCGCACTCTGGACAACACCCTGCAGAGCACCCTGCACAGCACCTTTGCCAGACTTCGCCACCGCAGTCTGGACAGCACCCTGCACCACCCTGCACAGCACCCTGCACAGCACCCTGCACAGCACCTTTGCCAGACTTCGCCACCACAGTCTGGACAGCACCCTGCACAGCACCCTGCACAGCACCTTTGCCAGACTTCGCCACCGCAGTCTGGACAGCACCCTGCACACCACCCTGCACAGCACCTTTGCCAGACTTCGCCACCGCAGTCTGGACAGCACCCTGCACAGCACCTTTGCTACACTTCGCCACAGCAGTCTGGACAGCACCCTGCACAGCAACCTGCACAGCACCTTTGCCAGACTTCGCCACCGCAGTCTGGACAGCACCCTGCACAGCACCCTGCACAGCACCCTGCACAGCACCCTGCACAGCACCCCGCACAGCACCCCCGCCAGACTTCGCCACCGCAGTCTGAACAGCACTCTGCACAGCACCCTGCACAGCACCTTTGCCAGACTTCGCCACCGCAGTCTGGCCAGCACCCTGCACAGCACCCTGCACAGCACCTTTGCTAGACTTCGCCACCGCAGTCTGGACAGCCCTGCACAGCACCCTGCACAGCACCCTGCACAGCACCCTTGCCAGACTTCGCCACCGCAGTCTGGACAGCACCCTGCACAGCACCCTGCACAGCACCCTGCACAGCACCCTGCACAGCACCTTTGCCAGACTTCGCCACCGCAGTCTGGACAGCACCCTGCACAGCACCCTGGGCTCAAAAGTTCGCCACCGGAGACCCCCACCTAAGAGAAGTAAGAACCCCTATAGCTTGCCAGCTATCTGGGGAAAAACCATCCGCAAAATCATCACTGATCACTTTTATGGGTGGTATGAACCAACACCAAGTCCCCAGTTATCGTAGGTTTATGGCAGCCACGGTTTCCCAGAGTCGAATCATGCCGAGGCAGCGGCCTTCGGGAACGTCCATGGTGTCTACAAGGCCTGCTCAAGTGATCCATGGGCCTGGTTTATGGCACTGATCTTGCCTGGTTGGGAGGGGATGTGGCTTTGCTGTGCTCCAAAACAGTGCGTTTAAATGGTGAGAACGATGATAAAATATGATAACCCATACGATTTGTATTACGTAATTATTACAGTACCCGATTATTTTGGACACCCCCATGTTGTTTTTGAATTGATTGGATTGAGTCCACTGGAGAGATTTTCAAGCGAAAAAGATACCACAAAACAATGAGCCATCCGTCGCATGGCAACGTCCGTCCTCATTGTTTTTTTTCTAGATCCTCCAGGTTTTGGTTGTGCACACATCCTTGACCCTTGTGATACTTTTGATTTCGAAATGTACCCTCTGGTAATTTAACATAGCTATAGAAAATCACCATGTTTAATAGGTAAACCATCTATAAATGGGCCATCTATACCATAGCTATGTTAGTTTACCAGAGGGTATCTTGATTTTGTTTTTATTGCTCCCTGTGTCTCACTTACGACTACAGATCTTCGCAACGTCAACATATCGCATCATCGCCTCATGGGGTGGCCGCGGTTTGGGGAGGCTGGTAATGTGGTGCTGCGTCCAGAGTTATTGGGCGAGTTTCAAGCTTATGCGGAGAAGCAGACAGGAGTCAGCAAGGTGGGGGCTGCGGTTGTGGTTTATTGAAGTTTTTGTGTGTGTGAAAAAAAATTAGCCGTAAGTTTGCCAGAGAATTGGATACGTGCAACGCAACATCCATCATTTTCCGAGGGACACTTAAGGATGTTAAGGTTGAGTGACTTCAATATGGAATACGGTGAGTTGCAAATTTGGGTGTGGGTCAAAACCATGCCCCGTAAACGAACTCAAATAGGAAACCACAGTGAAACCTCAAAAACCTAGCGACACCCTACAGACACCAACAAGGTTTGGAGAATCAGAAATCTAGATTCATTCCCGAACGGGAATCAATGAATCAATATGAATCAACACGAATTAACCATGAATCAACCATGCATTTCCATGGCTTTTTGACATCGCCTGGCAGCCGCTCTTCTTCGTCTTCCACGGCGGCAGTGGCTCAGAGAAGCATCACATCACCACGGCCCTCAACAACGGAGCAGCTCGGCAGCACCTTGTGGGTGCCAAAGAGATGGGATGATGCGGGAAATTGCGGGAAGATGAGGAAGGAGACCCATGGAAAAAAAACGAGGTGCTCTTCCATCTTGGACAGTTTCTTCCCCACCTGCCAGGTGAGGGTTGTTAGATTTTATGTCAGTTGCCTCCTCCTCCTGCTCCTCCTCCGCCTCCTCCTGCCTCGTCCTCCTCTCCTCCTCCTCTTCGTCCTCCTTGTCATCCTTGTCGTCCTTGTCGTCCTCGTCGTCCTCGTCGTCCTGGCTCAACTGCGACCCGCGATCCACAGTGTTCTCTGCCGGACCTCAACCACGACCACCCACGCCCAGTGTTCCCTGCCGGACCTCAACCACGACCATCCACGCCCAGTGTTCCCTGCCGGACCTCAACCACGGCCATCCACGCCCAGTGTTCCCTGCCGGACCTCTACCACGGCCATCCACGCCCAGTGTTCCCTGCCGGACCTATCCATGCCAAGTGTTCCCTGCCGGACCTCAACCGCGAGTATCCATGCCAAGTGTTCCCTGCCGGACCTCAACCGCGAGTATCCATGCCAAGTGTTCCCTGCCGGACCGCATGTAGGAAAAGATATGGGTGCAAAGAATGCAGATAGAGAAAGATAGCCAGATAGAATGCCAGATAGAATGCCAGAAGATATGCCAGAAGATATGCCAGATAGAGTGCCAGAAGATATGCCAGAAGATATGCCAGAAGATATGCCAGAAGAATGCCAGATAGAATGCCAGAAGATGCCAGAAGAATGCCAGAAGATATGTCAGATATAATGCCAGAAGATATGCCAGATAGAATGCCAGAAGATTGCCAGATAGAATGCCAGATAGAAGAAGATATGTCAGAATATATGCCAGAAGATATGCCAGAAGATATGCCAGATAGAATGCCAGATGCCAGATAGAATGCCAGAAGATAGAATGCCAGATAGAATGCCAGAAGATATGCCAGAAGATATGCCAGAAGAATGCCAGATAGAATGCCAGATAGATATGCCAGAAGATATGCCAGAAATATGCCAGAAGATATGCCAGATAGAATGCCAGAATGCCAGAATGCAGATAGAATGCCAGATAGAATGCCAGAAGAATGCCAGAATATATGCCAGAAGATATGCCAGAAGATATGCCAGAAGATATGCCAGATAGCCATGCCAGAAGAGATAGCCCAGAAGAGAATATGCCAGATAGAATGCCAGAAGATATGCCAGATAGAATGCCAGATAGATAAGATAGAATGCCAGAAAGATGCCAGAAGATATGCCAGATAGATATGCCAGAAGAAATGCCAGAAGATATGCCAGATAGAATGCCAGAAGATATGTCAGAATATATGCCAGAAGATATGCCAGATAGAATGCCAGATAGAATGCCAGAAGATATGTCAGATAGAATGCCAGAAGATATGTCAGATAGAATGCCAGAAGATTTGCCAGTAAGAAAATCTATAAATGTCATGGTGGGGATCACACGAAGTAAAGTAATTTTTTTTGATGAGTCCTGACAGTCCTGAAGTCTTCAATTTCCCTTGACGGGAACAAGGTGATCACGTTAGTGGCCACTTACCCCCGAAAAACATGGTGATGTTTCTAGTCCTGGAGGGATGTCCTGATCGACTGTCATCCTGGGTCATCCTGGAGTTCCGTGCCGAATCATTCCTCCCGAGGTCTGCAAGATGAACGTGGACACTGACACTCAGTGGGCCTACTGGGAAGGTGAACCCCTGGGGATGAAGCGGGGATGAAGTCGCTCCAAGTTTCTGGCTTTGGGAATGATCGTAGAAGATGTGCATTTACAAGTTATAATAATGGATATTAATGGATGGTGTTCATTGTGTAATAACTCAGTTGCTACCAGGAGTAGTATCAAGACCCAATATTGAATCTTAATGGAATCAAATTATACGTATGGATAAATGCACTGGTAAGTAGGGGCTCTATCCAAGCCACACTTTTCGGATTAGTGAATGATTGTAATTTATGCAGAATTATTGCTTTTCCACCTGTCGCAACTCACTCACAACTTGCTTCCTTTCATTGGTGAAAGGAAGCTCTGCACGACCTGCCTTGACTGGTAACGCCAGGAAGGCTTCCCATCTTTCCTGCAACGCGCTGATCCACCCCATCCCTGACAACATTCCGCTAGGTTTGCTGAACTTCTACCGAGCCAAAGAGGGCTATTTGCAGGGCCAGATCGGCAACCCTGAGGGCGAGGACGTGCCAACCATTTTCAGCAGGGGAAAAACAACCCCAAAATGATGGCAATTTGAAGAACATGATGATGAAGCAGTGGATTTTGGGCCCATTTTCGGACAAGCGAATTATTTCCTGAGGTAAAGTTTCATGTGGATATGGAACACACAGAAAACACCATGTTTTTCCCCTAGGAGATGATCCACGAAGGGTGGATGTCCGTATCCCAGTCAGTTTACTGAAGGGTTCCCACGATGTTGGATAGTATCCAGTGATGCAGCACCCCAATATTGAACCGATACGCATACATCATATACATCACTACACCTTACACGACTACATAAATCTAGTATTCTCTCATACCTTACCAGGACCTACATTCATACCAGGCATAGTTCTGGGGCAAAAATGACTCCAGAACTTGAAAAACAAAAACGGGGCCCGCCCTTCTGGAGCAGCAGCTGGGAAGAGTCGGGCAGCCAGGACAAGCCCAACAAGAGCTACTACGATCCAAGGAAGTGGATTCGTAGCTTGGCCCTGGAATGTTGTTGTTGCAGCGCCTGGAAAGGGTGTTTGTGTTTTTCCCATGGGGCCATGGGCCCCCCAAAATGATGGAAAAACGAGGACGAACATTGATGAAGCATCAATTTTTTCGGGAGGTAGCCATTTTTCTCAGACAAACTCGAATGGGCATCAACTTTCAGAAAGGGATTGAGTTTCATGGGGGGTATAGCTGCCCACGAATCTAGCTGGCTTATCTTCATGGTTGTTACACCTGCAATGCCTGGGATGCACATCAAAGTTCATGGTGGTTCATTGACGTTCATTCTGGTTTATAACCGGTCTATTGTGATTTTTGGTCAGACATAAAAAACCGTGTTGACTTTGGAGCTGTGCAGGTGTGCTCCGTTATGACGTTGCCACGCGGAAGCCGTATTAAGATTTTAATCTCCTCAAGGCAATCGCGCTTTGGTACTGTACTCTCCCTGACGGGTCCCGCAATGGCGGCCTTTGCGATTCTGTTCTCAATGTATTTGTGGTCGCTCGTGGTGTCCCAGGACCCGGACGATCCACAAAAATGCGGGGTGTGGGTAAACCGGGTACCGAGGAATATGAATGTTTGATTCTCATAGAATTGATAGGTCCATCGTGGCTGGTTTGACGAATGTTTTTTTTTGCATAGGGAGCCACAATGGAACCGCCACCATTGACAATGCAAATTCGCGGACAAGTTAGAGTCCTGAGAACACCAAGCATTTTTTGTCGACAACAGTCTTTAATGTTTGTTTCTTTCATAGGTATCATAGGTCAGAGTGCTGCAGCCATGTCATGGGCCCCTGTGATTTCTCCCTGTCAGGACAACGAAGCCTGCGTAGGAGAGACGTGTGGTTTCAACGGCAACGGTGGGTCCCAGGATGTGGCCTCCATGGTCCAACTCAATGCTGGCCAGGTCAATGGCTGGGTTTTGGCAGATGCAGGTCGCTGGATGGAAGCGGAGCTGGTTGTATAATATGATGTTATATGCATGTTTGGACAGAGAACTGGGAGCAACAATTTCATGAATTTGTATAAGAATCATGAAAAAAGAAAAACACAAGTTGCATGATTTGCAGTCATTCGTCCTGTTTTAAGTTTTAACCACAAAAGGTAGCCGATGTAGCCGAGACAAAGCTACCTGAGTTCCATGTGCTTTAGTACATAAAATGTATTTGGGTCGGAAACAAGTCGCCGATTCTTCTCGACTTGTAAATCTTCTCACGTCCCATGATCATGTTCTGTCTGGAAAAGTCAAACGGTTTTTGTGATTCGTTGAGCTTCTTGTGTGGCTGCGGCGAAGAGTTGGGTTTGGATGTGTTTGGATCGTATATTTGTTGGAGTCAGGTGTATCGTGTCGGCGGTTTCTCGGTGTTTCACCAGTTTTTTTTGCAGAAGTGCTGGTTGCGTTATGGTGGAGTATCCGAGCCTGAGCTCAGCTTCGTCAGGGGCGACGTGTCGTGTGTGTGTTTCAATTGTCCGTGTGGGTGCTGTTGTCATGGCATGCTGTCTCAGGAAATGCTTGTTTTCTGGCTAAGTTCTTGCATGGCATTTGTTTATCATTCTGCGTGTCTAATCAGGGAGTCAGATAGACAGGTCTTTTGTTCTGTTGGAGGCGAGGATTGGTCGTGTGGAATGTAGCCGATTAGCCTGGTGTGTTGGATTGTTTTTTTTGATCAGAAGCTTGCCTGAGCCGTTTTCTTGGCTGGTTGAGTTCATTCGCTGCACTATTGTGTTTTCTGCGTGTCCAATGATTAGGGATTGGCGAACATTTTTTTTGTGTGGATTGGATAATGGCTCAAGTGACCATAATGAAATTGAATGTTACTTGGGAAATTACAGAACTGAAACTCCGGTGAGAAACACCCAACACACCCACGACACGCGGTTTACCGAGGCAAAAGCTGCAATGACAAGTGCCAAAACGGTTGCAATCTACCACTGATGAAAACTCTTACCACTCAAATTCTGCAATTTCTGGCTGCATGGAACGGAGGTGTTATAGCGGGTGGAGGCAGTGGCTGCAATAGCGAGTCTTCACAGGCAGATGCAGGCTTGCCTGCGCTCAACATTCAAAGTGCTACTTTTGGTATTGACATAGAGTGCTTGATGACCTCAAATCCGGAGCTCATGACGTGCACTGCACTTCCTCCTTCTGGCCAACGGGTTTGCGCCTGTCTCGCGACTCCCCCAAATGATGGAACGACTCCTCCAAATGATGGAACTGTTGGGGGTGATCCCCACGTCCACAGCTTGCGGGGAGCCCATTACACCCTGCTGCAGGAAGGCGTTTTTGTCGCCTGGAATTTCTCCAAGGCTGTGCCGGCGTCAGGTGCAGCTCGTCCTGCAGCTCGTGGGTGGCAGCTCCTGGCGGCCTATGCGGGCAAGCGCTTCGTTACCCAAGGCTACTGATTCCAGCCACGATCTAAAAATTAGGTTTGGAACACATCCAGTGTGTCCCAGGGAGGGGTGACTTTAAAGTCATAGTTTTCTAGTTGGGATTTTTTGAAATGAAGGCCATCATGGTCGAGCAAGGTCGAGCAAGTAGTTGTGTTATATTAGGTTTATGTTTAATGAATGATGATAGTGTTGCTGATGATTTGGTGATTTAGCCAACCAAGTTGTAAATTCTTGTGGTATTTGCTGCTTTTGGATCTCAAAAGAAATGAACCCACCTATGCCACAACACTGCAAAACTAGGAGAACTGGAAGTTGTTCAATACATATCATGACATGTGAACATGGAAGTCACATTGCAGGTACCAAAAAATGAACATAATTTTGATATTATACATATATACAAACAAATACACACAAATGTGAACAGTTAGATAGATAGATAGATAGATAGATAGATAGATAGATAGAGAGATAGATAGATAGATAGATAGATAGATAGATAGAGAGATAGATAGAGAGATAGATAGATAGATAGATAGATAGATAGATCGATCGATAGATAGATAGGCATATATATATACATCGTATTAAATGCATATGTACCATACACCAGAATCTTTCGTAGCAAACGACTCCTCGGGGCTTTGCCATGGTTTACTTTTGAATCATCATGGATGACGATGATTCCGGTGAGTTTGGCCCTTTACAGCGGCGAAGTACGGCATCGCATTCTCGAAGCACTGAGGGCAATCAAGGGAAACAGGGAAGTTACCAACTACCGCAAAGCGGTGTTTGTTGGGTGTGGCATCGGGATGGAGCGTACTATACAGGTTTATCAGTCAGGGACATCGGGGCCACGCTGGATATATGTTCTTTTGATTTTGTTGAACAAATCAAATCGGCTTCAAAGATGAGAGGTAGAAGGTCCAACACTGTGTTACCGGATGAAGATCGGTTTCTCCTGAAGGGGGAATGTGTCGATGGGAATGCCAAAATGACGTTTCAATCTGGGACTGTTGAATATGATTGCATACCAAAGGAGTCCACTATCAAAGATGTCGAACATTTGGTACGCCTCACTTGCCCATGGGATCGGAAGAATTCACATTGGTTGGAAATTCAATCAGCTCTACAGAGATTGGGCAGAAAACCTACTTCCATAATTTCTGTGCACCCGGGTGCTGATAGCTGTTCGTTAGTTGCAGTGTCTTCGGCAACGGGGCCTGGAGCTGTTGAGACTACCCAGTCCGAAATTGACAAACTCATTGGGTCTATACGACATGTCCTTCATGGTTTGAATCAGCAAGAAGCTCTTTCCAATCTGAGCCAGTTGAACCAACTACTGGAAGTTACTTGCTAGATTTTCAGAAAGATTTAATGTACGTTTCATTGTTTCATGATGTTCAAATCAGGCTGTTTTGTATATAATCTTTAGTTTCGTTTCATTCCTACTGGTTTCAAAGTTTCAAACATGACGGAACATGTTTGCGTTATTTTGTTGTGGCTTCCACCGTCCAACTGCAGGCTGTATCAGGGAAACAAAGCCGGGAGAAGGGTGGATTTGGCTACAAGCCAAGTTACATCCTTGATGCTGTCCTCATGTCTGATAGAATCAAATGCTTGGATGATATGAGCGATGTACTTGAGGAGCATCTGGGTTCTGAAGCCAAGCACTTCTTACTTCCTATTTTGTTATTCCCATTGAATTTTGATACAGTACGTGACATGATATGAAGACAAAGGGCATTTCACAATACCAGCAATTTGAGGTCTTTGGGTATGCTTGTCTCCCCAGAGCTTCGGGCCCACATCATGCAACAAGTTACCTGGGCATAATTAATTTTTGTCTTTTACCATCATTCCAATAAAGCGTACGTGAGCGTTGGTATATGGGGTAATGTAATTCGCGTTAATTTTTGATTTGGTTGGACATGAAATGAAATATTGTTTGAAATTGTTTGACTGGGTGGATGGATGTTGCCAAGGACATCAGTGTACCGAAGCATGCAACCCTTTACCATTATCGTGTAGACTTGGACCTGGCCTCAATGCTTTGGGCTAGAAAGTATCGCTTTGGGTTGGAGGCAAAGTGGGTGGTACATTGTCGAATAGATAGTAGTCCGCAGTTTGGGCGTGATTTTCTGATGGGCGAATGTGACATTGTGTACTTGGCTGGTGTGGGGTCGTGGTTGGACATTGGAAGGGAAGGAGTACTTTATACTCGACTTTTGGTGGGGCAAATGGTAGGCGCAAGGGCATCTGGCGCCATGGTGAAAACACGCAAATTGTTGCACGCCCTATCGTTGGAATCTCGATTGTTGCCCAACATCGATCTCATGAGTTTTTGTTTTGTGGCTTTTGGCGAACCAATTTTGACATATTATGTGTTGCACATGCCATTCCTTATTACCTGGACCTAGTGGCCAATCCAAGGAGTCAGAAAGTCTTGCAGGAACCTTGAAGAGGACATTGTCTATCCTATTTGATTGGGGAGCAGAATCTGCAGTATACCGTTCACCAAGTTCTTTCATTGAAGAATCCCTACCTTCAGACAACATTTTTCCGTTAGCCTTGCCAATACCAGACCATGATCACTCGCTACATCATGTTTCGTGGTGTTCCATTTGTTATTTTTGTTTGTTTCGGCGGGAGGGAGGCCTATGGTTCGAACTACTTACCAACATCACAATTCAGGTTACTCTTTCAAACCCTGAAGCTGCTAAGGTGATGGAATGCCTGGAGGATTCATTCAAGTGGGCAGAATATTTCCAGCCGAGATTACATTCTCTCAGCCTCTTCTTTTCCAACATTTCGCGCTGCAATAGATTCAGCAAAATCTGTATCCAACAGAACCCCAAAATTCCTGAACCTTGCAATTGTCTTTTAATAGTGTTGTTTTTTTTTTGGGGTGGTTGTTGTTTTAGTAACACAGCTGTGAGATTTGGGGTATCTTATTTTCAGACAAACTTGGCTAGTGAGGATAGAATGGGGATAATTTATCTCAAACATGGGGTGCAATAGCAACCATTCTATGCGTATATCTGCATATATATATATATATATATGTATGGGATTCAATGTATATAACCAACAATATGGGGAGAGTACAGGTTTGTCTGAAAGTAGGTAATACGTGGTATACCCAAGAATGGCAATTTGAAAAGGGAAAGTGATGATAGATGACTGGAATTAGATGGATCATATTTTCAGACAAACCCATCTGCTGCTTAACCCAGAAGATTTGGGGTATAGCCTAGCCTGTTCTGAAGTTTCTCAGAATGAAACATTTTTCTTTTTGGGGGAATGTTTCCACAGCTGAAATTACACTTTGTTTCCAACTGACCTTCTATTTGGAAAACATTGGCAAGGATCCCAGACTCAAGCAGAGCTTCATGTCAATGTTCCAGACCACTTGCCCAACCATGTACTCACAACGATGGCAGTATGTGTTTCTAGCCAGCAAAGGTAGTGTCATGCTGTTTAATTGTGATGATCATAGCCGCTATTTAATAGCCTAATACTTTAATACTACTTTATGTTTGTTTTTTGAAATATTGATATAATATATATATACATATTAAATTACACCTAGAATATGTATGTAATGTAATGTAATGGAATGCAATGCAATGGAATGGAATGTAATGGAATGCAATGGAATGGAATGTAATGGAATGGAATGCAATGTAATGTAATGTAATGCAATGTAATGTAATGCAATGTGTGTGTATGTATGTATGTATGTATGTATGTGTATATATGCGTTAATATATTTTGATATATATATATATATATTTGTATTTATATACACATATGTTTGTATTGACCATATGAAAGCGAACTACCAGGTATCATGTTCTACTGTGGGTGATGCGACGACGTGCTGCATTTGCATTTCTATTCACTGATGCGGGATTTACTGATTCAAAGGAAATGACTCAACATGAGCTGGAACATTTGACATCTGTATCCTCTCTGGATTCCCCGGATGGACACAAGTTTTGGTCGACATGCATGGTGGTTCAAGTTCTTTCTGATTGGGGAGCATCAGTCAGTGTGTGGATGCATGGGTGCATGTGCGTACACCACAAAACTGAGAAAGAGAAAGGTAGGTGCACTCTCAAAGGGAGAAGGGGAGTCGAGATGGCTTCTGGGAAGTGGCGTTCATTTCTGGCTGAGCTCAAATCACTGTCGCTGACTCCGGCAGCTTTGGAAGCCATAGCAAGACTGCGAGACTGTGGCCAATCAGAATGGGGGGATTTCCTTATGACATCTTTCCAAGAATGTAAGGCAAGCATGGAGATGAGATGTATCCAGGCATGGTCCTTCTGGGGATCCCTACCTTACAGTATTTTAGAACTGGCTTCACATTTTGTGAACCCAAATCATCCTGAGACCGCTTCACGATCAATGGCCAGAGATCTTTTGGAAACCTTTGACAACCAACCTGGGAAGTCCGAGTTTGGATTTGCTACATGGAACATTTTTGGGGATCCTACAAGCCGTGGGGAACTGGTAAGCTGGATTGAAGGTCAGCCATTATCTAACGAATTGAGGGATCTATTCATTGGGTATGGATCTTCCCTTCTAGTGATGGAGCGATTGGAGGGGCGTCACCATTTAATCAACCTCTCCATGTCTCGTGGACGTGCACAGAAACCTTCAGCGATCATTGCTGGACTACGAAGGGTCAGAAACAAAGACTTGATCACTTCAACTTTTCGAGGCTTGCTTTCGGCTTTCAGACCTTCCGTTCTGTTTGTTTGAATGTTTTTATCGTTTTACACTTTGACTTTTGACTGGTTGGTGACTGCCTGCTTTCTGTCAGCAAAACAAGGAGACGAACTATCAAATTTGCTGAACAATTTTGATGCATTAATTGCTCAGCAATGGGCTTCACGCAATGAACTGTTGGGATTGGTGTGCGGTTTCTCATTGGATTCGCTTCATCCAAACATGGACTTCGAGGAAAAGCAACTATCCCGTCAAGCAGCATTGATGGACACGTTCGCTCAAGCCACAGTTGCAAATGTAAACGCCAGAACAGTACCTAGGCATTTGTAAAAGTTAACCAATATTTGTATTCAATACATATATGTTATGTGGTGTTTGTGTGGTATGCTTGGATGCGTTTTAACAAGTTTACCTGATCGCAACAACTGCTGTATATGTTTATGTCAAGATTCACCCATCAAGAAATCGTCCAGGCAGCAATCCAAGCAGAACACCTTCATGCTGTTTTTGACAGGAAGGACAAAGTCAAGCAACCTACTGCTGGTGTGTATGCAATTCCTAGCCCGGATGCTGACCCAGACAGTAACGAGTTCATAGTGTTCAAAATCATTTCTATGCATCCAGAACGGAGAAGTTATCTTCAAAGGGCATTCTCTTTGTCGCAGGATGTCCCTTGTCGTACTTTCCACAAATGGTTGGTATTTTTGGAAAATTGTATGTGATGATTGTTGTTTGGTCACTTTTATGGATACAGTGTTTGCTTTGCATTCAACTCTAGGACTGGAAAAATTCAGTGGCTGTGAATATCCTGGGGGTGGTCAAAGGTGTCAAGACTGGGGGCGCCATTCAGCTACCTCCGCTGCGATCATTTCGCAGTTCAGTGGAACCGTTGTCATTAGGGTATTTGTTCAAGGAGAAACGCTGGCAACAAATCCACAAGTTTGTGGAGGTTGGGACGGACCAAGTGGGTTATCAAAATGGTTATCAACTACATTGGTTTTGTTTGATGCTATGTTTTTTTGAATTAGCAATTTTCCCGCTGGCTTGCACCCCCCCAAACGAATTCCCCAAAGAAAAACAAATCCCCTCCGGAGGGTCTGTTTTTAGGTGTTTTTGGGCAATGGCAAGCCACGAGGAAGAATAAAAATTTGAATGTGATATGGGGATCTTAGTTTGTACCCTGACAGGTTTCTCCACTTGTTGACATCTGTACGTCGTTGATGGATGGGGATGAATGGGGTGACATTGATTCAGAAGAAGAACAAGCCGGTTCTTCATTAGCAAGAGATGTTTTGACCACTTCAAAAGCTTACGAAATCTGCTGTTCAGCTGTGAACGGTACAGGGTATATTCTCAACAACACTGATGAAAAAGTATTGAACGTTCTACGCAAGTACAACATGATTGAACAACTGGAATCTGGAGACATTGTGTTGGCACGGGATGCTATACTTCATGGGATCATGGTTTCACGACCTGTTCTTGAGAGAGATTTAAGATCATCCTCAACAACATTGGAGTTGCAGTATGACCTTCGCGAAAATGGCTGGGAGTTTTCATGTGACCTTCAACAAGGTTCTGTGCACGATAAAGTTGCTGTTGATGACAACCCTTCCACATACTACACGTTGTTGACGTATTACTCGGAAGCCCTTGTCATGTACGAAGAAGATGAATCATTCCACCACAAACAAAGTGAACAATATTACAAGACTATCGAAGTGGCCTTGATTTGGTTTCCTGCAGAAATCATTGATGTTCCAACATACAAGTCCGCCAAGTACTATCAACAGCTCCAAGCATTTTTGATTGACGAGTCTGGGACTGTTCCAGACCCCCGGGATGACGACGAAGACCAGAGGAGACCCAGGTGTTGGTTTGTCAAACCAGCTTGTAATCCAACTGATTTGTTTGGAAAATACAACTTTACGTTTTTTTTCAATATTCTAAACGCATGTATTATGTATATATGTAGAATTTGATTTAGCAAAATATTCTTAGACATATTATATCAAATGTATGTTATGTGTTACATGTTACATGTTGAGTGCAATATGTTTTGTGTACCCTTCTACTACCTCCTATACTCCCTGCAGGGAGCGTGCGAGGGTCCACCAGAACTTGAGGGGACAGCAAAGTCAGCAAAGGAGAGTGGTGACGAAGAGTGTGGTTGACGTGTCATCAGAGTCACCAGAGGACCCTTTGAATATTGAAGATTCTCAATCACCTGGGTACTCGCCAACATCCCTTGCACAAGAAGGCTGTTTGTTCAAAGTTCCAAACCTCTTGAGATTAGGTGTTATCCATCCTTTCCAACTAACTTCCCAGGGGTCTGTTGCATTTTTAACTTGTGACTTTGCAAGTTGTTTGAGTTACCTGATCTGATCAAACACAAACCGTTTTACGTGGCTTTAGGTTACTAATATATGGTTTGATGGACTACATAGTTCACTTGTTGTGAACCTATACCTTCCTTGTCAGAAAGACAATGTTTCGTTTATGCTTCCCCGATCCAGACAATGTGATGGACAATGTTATGGACAATGCTATGGACAATGTTATGGAAAGTACTGATGAAGAATCTGAAGAAGAACCTATTCAAGTTCATGTTGCAGTTCCAGAAGATGAAGATCCCGCCCAACCAGTTCTTTTACCTCCAGCTGTTGTCCCGCTACCAGTTGAACCAGTGGCACCACTGGTGCCAGAGCCACCAGTGCCACCAGCGCCGGTTGTAGGGCCACCGCCAGTGGCTCCTGTACCTTTTGATGAGTTATTTCCTAGAAGGGATAGGTTTGGAGACGCTATTGTCAGATATGCCCTTCCGTATTTAGTACGGCTTTTGAGGGACCCTGCAAACAGACTCAAACCCCCAAGAGACCTTGTCAACAATGCCTTAGACATTTGCAAAGCAAATGGTGAAATGTTTTGGGGTATGGGCGGTGTCTACTCACGCAAACGTAGCGTGTGCGACGCTGTACTTGCTCACTATTTCCAAGACATCCAGGGGTATCTTTCAAGACATGCTCAGCGGCGGGAATGATTTAAAAATGCATAGACATTGGAGTGATAGGGAAGCTGTATTTCAAAAGCTTTGCTAATGATGCTGCAACCAAGATGATTTGGAGTGTTTTTTTTCACAAATAAAAATGAACTGAATTTGTTCTTCTGTGGATAATTTTTTACAACTTACCGTTTTGAAGTCAGATTGTCACTGCATCAACGCATGTGCTATGTGTAGTGATACATTGGGCCCAAGAGACTGCTAAGTAAAGCTACCATGGATGATGATCTACCACCATCATCGTCTTTGACCACAAGAACGGCAAAGCAGGGACCCAGGCCCGGACAAAAAATATTGCAATATAATGCTTTGGTTGTATTTTCAGATCCAAATTTTTACAGGAGATAAGACAAAACAAATATTTACTGTTCATCTATTTGCAGGAGTGCGCATGCTGATGCTACCGCAAGCAAACGAAGGACAACTGCCGCATACTTTGTAGTTGCAAATGATGGGTTAGATTCGGTGTCAAATCTATATGTCAAACTGATACGCTAGCTTGACGCAGCAAAATCAAGACAGGGTTTTGGCGTGTTTGCTTTCTTTCAACAAGAACGAAATGTTCAATGTGTTGCATCCACTGCAGGAGAGAGTCAGCAGAGCTGCATTGTCCAGGGCCAAATGTTGTGTCACCGGATGTTGCCAGGTTACAAGCTTGGAATGGCCGAATGGGTTCCACTTTGAAAGATGGCATTCCCATTTGGCATTCCCATTTGCAAACATGTTGCAATCAGAACTGAGTTTTCTGGTGTTGGAACAGCGGAAGAAGCTCTCAAAGCAGCAGTCGCACCATTCAATACGGCCATGGACAAGGCTGATGAAATCAACCTTGAATTTCAGTCAATGGGTGATTGGGATTCCGCATCTAGATTTGTTGCGATGTTGAACTCACCAAGTACATGTCGTTTCGGAGACATTATGGGTTTGGCTGGTGGGAAGTTACGAGACAAGTTACAAGCTCCAGTCACCGAGGAGGCAGGGCAGGTTGAATCTGTTTTGTTTGGTTCAATACATACATTTATTTTAATGACAAGAAACAGAAACTCAATGGGTTTGTGGCTCCTCTTTGTCAGCATTGTTTCAGGTGGCAGTGACAAAAGCAGAGTTGCGAGCTTGTGTTGGCAACCGGGTCACACTGAAAAGAATCCAAGACATCTTTCGTAAAGATGGTTGCTTGGCATTCAGCCTTTATCACTTTATCATTAGTCTTCAGACTTTAGAGAATTTGGTATATTTGACCGATGTTTCTACAAGTAAGGTTCCATGAAGAAGTCTCTGGGCAACATCAACAAGGGCTGTCATGTGAAATACAAAGGACTAGATCCAGGAACAGCTTTGAAGGACAGATATTCCGATCTTAGAGATGCATTCCCAATACAAAACACTCATTAATCGACTGGCAGGATTTGGCAGGTCAAGACAAGCTGGACGCCCACATCAAGTTGACAGTGACACGCAGGCAGGGTTTAAAGTTTCATCCATATTACAAAATGTATCAGATTGGAACAGACCCAAACATGTGCAAAGCAAGCTGTCTTGAACAAGTTTGAGTGATTTTTCATGTTGAATAGTTGGATTAACTAAATTCGAACATATCATAGTTCAAGATTTATGTGATATGTTGTTCTTCCATATTATTTATGTTATACCAATGGTCTATCAATGTTCTACCAAACACTTTGGTAGAGCAAGGTGCTCTACCAAACTAGTTTGGTAGAGCAGGGTGCTCTACCAAACTAGTTTGGTAGAGCATGGTAGAACATTGGTAGAGCACATGTTGCTCTACCAAGCTCTACCAAACTTCTCCTAGTGCTCTACCAATGCTCTACCAAACTGCTCTACCAAACTAGTTTGGTAGAGCACCTTGCTCTACCAAACTAGTATGGTAGAGCACAATGATTACATTGTAAATGGGTAAACCATTCATGTTGCAGGCAATCGCTGGACGAATTATTGAAGTCCACAAAGATCTTGGACAAGAAGGTGAAGCTGAAGGAACAGGATATGTATGTGCCTGAGTCATGTTGCAAAGGATCATTTTGATTTTATACTCTACTTTCCCTAGGTGTGAACGTTGTGGCAAAGAATGTCGTCGGCTTTTTGGTCCTAGAGACATTTCCAAGAAGGAGATCCAACTTTATCTCCTGGGATCACCGTGTACAGTCTGAAGCTCAAATATTAACTTTCAATCCGAAAGCATTGTTATATGTTTGTTTGTTTGTTTTTGTTTTTATCTAAGGACTATTCCCTATGGGGACATGGACTCGGGTTACAAGGACCAACGATTCCATTCTTGCTGATCTTCGTCAAATCAGTGCTTCAATCATTGCCGGACATTGTGGTGCATGAGAACGTTTTGCAGTTCCCTTTGGATATTCTCGTTTCACTTCTGCAGGGTTGAAAGCTTAAATCGAACTTCATTTGATATATCAATTGTATATACATTGCATCAAAAAAAGAAACATTCACATATTTTGTTTCAATCCTTCTGCTAAGATTACTATGACGACTCCAGCTCGGTCATAAACCCAAGCCAACACTGCGGCCTACCAGTTGAACGGGCGAGACGCTACGCGATTTTCACTTTGAGAAAAACAGTGAGGTGCTCATAGTTTTATGTTCTTTTTTGCTGAATCAGTATGACTTTGCATTACAAAAACTTGCTGCTGCTATGGGAGGCAGTCATGTACTCTGGAAGAATTTGTGAACAAGACTTCCTTGAGGCTTAAGAAGTCCCACACTATGGACATGTTTATCTTCTTGAAGCCTGATAACCTTCTTCTACGTGGTATGGACAACCTCATGGGAGGGAAGAAGGACAGACCGAGCCTCAGTACATTGTGTTCATCCTCAGTAACTGCGGTTGACAACCTAATTTTAATGCACAAAAAAAATGTGTGCCTAGGACTGGATAGATACTTGGAGATTCACAAGGGTCGATTGGTGTATGACACCAACCAGAGTCCTGACACCAGACCACGTAGGGCTACAAAAGAAGGAGTCTTGCAAACTCTTACGACTGGTGTCAATGCATTATGGTCATCTTCACATTCCCGAGTAGTACGTCAGACGCCAAGTTGTTTGATTGTGTCGTTCATAGTACATATGGTTATCCACTTGTTCTACAACAAAACGCATTTCCAACATCTGAGATGGACTGGAGTTGCTATTCGCGCACGGGCTCCAAGTGGAACCACGCACTGCTCACCAAATGGGTTTGGTGGTACTTCAGCTGGGAGATTTGTCCCACACCAAACTATGTACCTCAACTGCCGTAGGTTGAGTGCTTGTTTTCAGTTGATGATTCATGCATTTGTCCAGTTATTGAAGATTAAGGTAAGCTCGCTGGAAACTCAATGCATGCTGCTGCAGTGGGCAGAGCAGTATCATTTGCAATTTTTCGTTGCACAAAGAAGTAAAAACTTATGTACAGAATGGCCCTCATGTCATATGACTTTGATGGGCGACGTTACCACGGTACAATCTGGGGAAAGCTCAGATTCTTAGAGTTCATGGTATACATACATCATCAGCAGAATTCTCAGCTGATTTTGATGACTTGACTGTTCGACAGTGGGCCCGGACCCAAGGGGAAAAACCTACTGCAAATGCAGGGAAAGACTTGTGTGTGTGTGTGCGTATGTGTGCATGTGTTTGTGCTCAGCGTGTGCCATTATCAACCATGTGTTTGTGTTATTGCGTCCGCAGTCTCATTTGAGCCATTACAACACGGGTCAGTCACTAGTGATTTGAATTGTCATCCATTCGCCTGTGCTTCCCTGCCCGAACATGTCGGAGTCGGGCGACCATAGAGGGGAAGATGCGGAGCATGATGACGACAAAAAGATAAAGAATTTGAGCTACTTGTTTGAAATTCGAAACTTGATTGTTTTCTTTTTGGATCATGGACAATCTTCACTTTATATGTAGATATATGCATATATATATTGCTTATCTATCTATCTATCTATCTGTCTATCTATCTATCTAATCTAATCTAATCTAATCTAATCTAATCTAATCTATCTATCTATCTATCTATCTATCTATCTATCTATCTATCTATCTATCTATCTATCTATCTATATCTCTATCTATCTATCTATCTATATCTATCTATCTAGTCTTATCTTATCTTATCTTATCTTATCTTATCTTACTATCTATCGATCGATCGATCGATCGATCGATCTATCTATCTATCTATCTATCTATATCTCTATCTATCTATCTATCTATATCTATCTATCTAGTCTTATCTTATCTTATCTTATCTTATCTTATCTATCGATCTATCAATCTATCTATATATTGATCTACCTAATCTATCTAATCTAATCTAATCTAATCTAAATCTAATCTAATCTAATCTAATCTAATCTAATCTAATCTATCTATCTATCTATCTATCTATCTATCTATCTATCTATCTATCATATATGTATATATAGATATATTCATATTTACATGTATATATATTTAATTGTGTATGCATATATATATGTATGTATATATATATATTTAGTTATATACATACATACATACACACATACATACATACATACATAGATGCATACATACATACATACATACATACATACATACATACATACATACACACACATACATACATACATACATACATACATACACACACACATACACACACACATACATACATACATACATATATACATACCATTACATTAACATTACATTGCGTTACATTACATTACATTACATTACATTACATATATATATATCTCCGCTCTACAAATCATATGATAAACCCTTTGTCTATACACTGTGCCATTGCCTGCAATCTCCTGGGCCTAGGTGTGTTGATTGTGAGGAGATCGTTACGTTGGAGAACTCAGTATCGGCGGGTGGTGCTCGATGTGCCGCCCGACGGTGTCGCAAGTGTCATGGGAGTCGTAAATCGGTTCGCGCTTGGTATGTCAACGCCAAACGAGTGGAGGAGTGGGACAATATGTCAGTGGATGAGAGGAGAGCCGTCATTCGCCAAAACAAAGACAAGGGATGTGGGAAAGGCATCAAACGACAGGTGAAGGTGAGTGAAAAGGCCGAATGCTCCGACTCGCTCAAACTGGGACAAGACAAGCCATTTCTGACGAAAAAACAGTTACTTGTCTTACTACTATGTCTTGCTTTAGACTTTTGGATCAAACAATACTATGTCATAATATGTTGTTCATTTCTGGCCAACGATGCACATATATGTTTTGTTCTCAACTCAACAGGTTCCTGGCAGAGCTGGAGAAGAGATACGATTGGTCACAGGAAGATTATGAAGCGGAATGGGAGGCAGCAAAGTCAAATCCCAAGGCGGTATGGAGCAAAGATGACTATGGAGTTCCAGTTGTAAGTCTTTTGCGAACAACGACAGCATCCACAGCCAGGGAGATTAGTCACCGAAAGGGAATCTCAACAACAAACACGGAAGAGACAACAGATGTGGAGGCTACGTTCAAGGGTGTCTCAACTAAACCAGTTAACATCTCATCACACCACCAATAGGATTCCGATTTGGAAGTTAGTTGGTTTTTTACAAAACATCCATATATATATATTATAATCATATGTATTAAAATACTATTAATGTTCAATTCATTTAGTGTGTAATTATATACCTATAATGTTCGCTCCCCAGTTCTGCTCACCCCGATCTTCTGCCAAATTAGGTGCTGTCAGTACAAGCTCTATGCATCAAGACGCGCGCATCTTTGACCAAGCACGTGTGGGCCCTCAGGTTTTTACAGGTGTGGCTATGGTTATTGGCAATGTTTTTAAATCATGGTTCTGAATCGTGAGACATGAGAACCACAACCTTTTTTGAATCGTTTCATTTCAACTGATCACATTGATTTCATTTGAAAGGGTTTATCAGCAGTCATCGTTTCATCTTGTTCGATTCAGGATTCAACCACTTTCAGAGCATGCCTGTCCTACCTGGAGATTCACAACCTTTGTCTCTCACGGCGGGTGGGAAAGGTGCAAGGAAAGGAGGAAGATCCGGATCCGGAAAGGGTAGGAAAGGCGGAAACAGTGTGAAGAACGGTGATGATGCTGAAGAGCCATCAACTCCCAAACAGAACCAACAGAACCAGGGCCGGAAGCGTAAAGGGGATGAAGAGTTGCTGCAATTAGATTTGAAAAGGCAACAGTTGCAAATACGGCGTTCCTCAGAGCCACGGGTTTTGTTTCATTAGCCCTTGTCTTTGGTTAGTTTGTTTGGTGATACTCAGGTTCCTTTCATATTGGGTCATATTTTTCTCTACACAGCCTATACAGCATGAGCCAAGGAGAATCAAGCGAAAGATTGGGAATGTACCATTGCCGAGCAGATGGAATCAACTTCCAATCTGCCTGCATTGGAAGGGCACAGGGATTTGGTTGATCAAAGATGGCAATTGGTGAGTGCGTTTTCCAACGGAAGTCAGAGTGATTCAGTTCTTTCACCAGAATCACAAAAATTGAGGAAAGAACTTTTTCGAAAGGAAGGGCCATTGAACGAACTATCACTCAAATCCTACAAGAAGAGGTTCACAGCATACATGCAAAGGCTGAGCAACGCGAGTGAGCGGCTGAATGCTGTTCAGAAAGAAGAAGTAGAGGAAGGGGATGTTGGTGACTTTAACGCAACAACGACAATAGTATGTATGCATTCATTACATATGTCTATTATACTTATACTATTATCTATACATATACACATGTAAAACAACCTATAGCTAAAATATGCTCAAATCTAGTATTTAGTATTTGGAAGCATAATGTGTATTTTCTGTTCTGCATGTGTTTTGAGGTGAAGATGAAGAAGTCGATGTCCCAGCTCTTGGTGACAAAGCGGAGTCAGCGTCTGTGAACCCCCCCGAGTCCATGGTACACCTTGACCTTGAGAAGTACTCACTCCTGAAGGATATGATTCGTCTTACCACTACTTCCAAGAAACTTGTGTTCGGCGCAGTTTGCAAGGGAGAGCCAGTCAGCCCACATCGGCCATGCAGCTGTTCCTACCTTTTGGAGAACCTCAAGACCCCAGAGCTAGGTGGAATTCCTAGGGATGATATTTACACAGAGTTGAAGAATGACATCACGAAAGAAGCTAAACAAAGACGGGACTATGGTTTTCCAGATGGAGAAACAGCAGCCTTGTCCAAACACATGGATTATTCGAACTCAAATTTACACACTTGTCTTGTCTTCCTTTTCTTCTTTCATTGATTTAATTGATCTCCCGATTCCTCAAGATCCTTCCCGTCTCTAAGTTCAAGCCTACTTGTCCCTTCCCGTTCCAAGGTATTCAAAGATCTTCCTTGCTTGAAGTTCACACTGGCTGGGGCCGACATGTTCAAACATCACCTGAAGAACTTTGAGCTTCAGGAAGACATACAAAAGAGACATGTCGCAAAATAATTTTGATACATTTTCATCTATGTGTTTCACTTTGTGAATCAACATACAAAAGACATTTGTCGCAAAAGGGTTTTGATATAGTTTCGTCTATGTGTTTCAATTTGTGAACCAACACCAGCAAAGAATTTGCAGTATTTATTTCTCAACTCACATAATCAAAAAAACACTTACAGTAATTAAGCAACGCTTTGAATTGCGCTAAGGATGTTTGCGATGAAGATGCTTTACAGCAAGCCGAGTTGGAGCACGCAAGCACTGACAGACATGCTGGCACCGGTCGCAAAGTTTCAAATCCGTGGGGAGAAATTGATTCTTGCGTGCCCATTCGCATGTTTGGCAGCAAACATTCGGTCAAAAGCCAGGGGTGTTCCTCCTTCAGTGGTCAACATGTGTGAGGAGATGTTAGCCATGGATGTCAAAGCTTTTGAAGAAGCTGGTGGTGCGTGCGTGCATATGCATGCAGGGGATTGTTTGTGGGTTCCTGACTGCCATTTGGTATGCGAGTTCAACATGGAAAAGCATGAAATTTCTACTTCGCTCAGTTGGATTGCCATGACCAAGTTCCATTGCAGCGAAGAATGTGTCAAGTTTGTGTGCAGCAGCGTCAAGTCAATCTTACAAAATACATGCCAGCCATCTCAGAAAAGCATGGAGACTCATTTCCAGGTGTGGGGTTGTTTCGAAAAAAAATGTTTCAGGGGTCGGTAGTACGTAGGGGATGTAATGGGTGGTTGTGGTAATGGGTAATGGTAGTGTGAGTGGAGAGAGAGAGAGATATATATATATATAAACGTATGGCAAATTCATCAAAATTCCCCGTGTGTATCTAGGTTCTTATCATGTGGATATTTTTTGCCCATCAACCAGCTGTCACATCCCCTGTAGATGGCAGAAAAGACATTGACAAAGCTATTGGAAGTGATAAGGAGCGAGGAAGTAAAGAAGGACATTCAGGGCGGCCAGATTGGATTGGGAGCATTGGTGTCATATCATTATCACGATATATATCTATAAATATATTATTATATATAAATTATATTTGTATTTTAGTTCAAGCATTATCAATGATCATACCAAAAGGGATTCACAATTCAATGGTGGCCAACACACCAACATCATGTTACTATGCAGGAACCGAATGACGTGAAGACAGAGGAGACTGAGGAGACAGTGGAGATTGCACAGGCACCCGCAGCCACAGCACCAGCCAATCCGCCAGCCCCTGCCGCAGCTGAGGCAAATGCAGGAGAAGCAAGCATAGCACCAGCAGATGAACCAGAGGAGTTTGGAGCAGCAACATCACCGGAAGATGGCCAACAAAAGATTTCAGCACCAGCAGCACCAGCCAATCCGCCAGCCCCTGCCGCAGCTGAGGCAAATGCAGGAGAAGCAAGCATAGCACCAGCAGATGAACCAGAGGAGTTTGGAGCAGCAACATCACCGGAAGATGGCCAACAAAAGATTTCAGCACCAGCAGCACCAGCCAATCCGCCAGCCCCTGCCGCCGCAGCTGAGGCAAATGCAGGAGAAGCAAGCATAGCACCAGCAGATGAACCAGAGGAGTTTGGAGCAGCAACATCACCGGAAGATGGCCAACAAAAGATTTCAGCACCAGCAGCACCAGCCAATCCGCCAGCCCCCATAGCACCAGCAACATCAACATCACCGCAAGATGGCCAACAACAGGTTTCAGCACCGGCATCACCAGCCAATCCGCCAGCCCCTGCCGCAGCTGAGTCACATGCAGAAGATGCAAACACAGCACCAGCAACATCACCGGAAGATCGACAACAGAAGATTTCAGCACCGGCAGCACCAGCCAATCCGCCAGCCCCTGCCACAGCTGAGTCAAATGCAGAAGATGCAAACACGGCACCAGCAACATCACTGGAAGATGGCCAGCAAAAGATTTCAGCACCCGCAGCACCAGCCAATCCGCCAGCCCCTGCCGCAGCTGAGGCAAATGCAGGAGGTACGACACAGACACTTGCAGTTGAACAGCCTCCAACACAGAATCGCAATGACACAAAAGTTACATTGCCAAGGATTGACACTGTGAAACAAGAAGCAGAGAATACCGCAGCACCAGTTCAAACTGTGGCATTGAGCGGTCCAATCGACATTGAATCTAGCGAGGATGAGAAGATTGAGGAGGCTAGCACACTCGTGGCGAATGCACAGCCAACCACAGAGCCACAGGATGTGTCTAGTTGTGAGGAAAATCTTCCCCTTGCTACTTTGAAGGTTGCAACACGCACTCAGACTGCGAAGCATGCTGAGCCTGACGCTAGCACCAACGTTGCTACAGCTGCAGCTTCCACTCTTGCTGAGGGTGAGTCAAGATTGGAGACAAACAGTGACGACAAGCAACAGCCAGATGTCAGCAGCAGCAGCAGTGACCAGAGCAGCAACACGGCAGAGGAAGACGAAGACGATGCTTTGACACCCCCCAGGGCAAAGGCCAAAGGAAAAGCGAAGGCAAAGGCAAAGGCCAAGAGCAAAGCAGCTAAGGCAAGTCCGAAGCCGAAAGGGAAGCCCACAGCCAGCAAAGCCAAAGTGGCACCCAAAAAAATCAATGAGAAAGCTCCAGAGCCAGCCAGTGGTCGAGGAGGAGGCCGCGGACGTGGGCGTGGTCGGAAAAGAAAAGCTGATGCAGATTCGGCCGAGGACTAGAGGACGGTGTGTCAGGGCGGGGGTTCTGAACAGAATAGGACACTTGACTAATTATATTCAACATAGGACAACAACTGTCACTAACGACAGATTGACATATATAATTATCTATTATATATATATATTATGAAATTATATTATATATATATATTTGTTTTTGACATCTGAAATTATTCTTTCAATACTTACTCCGTTAACCTGTTAGCTTTTAGTTTCAATATCGTTTCACGTTTTTGATTCTACTTGATCCTAATCATAACTCATCACATATCATACCCTGACTGTCAGCTGGCAGGACAGACAAGACCAGGGTGAAGAATCAGGTATCCAATTGACATTGGATGACCCGGCGTACCGCAAATTTTGGCATTCTCGTTGATAGGCTGCTTGTGTTGGGTTCAGCCTACTCTTTGCCATATTTGCTCAATTAGATGCTTCATTTAGGCAGCCTAAAAACAGGCTGACAATCCTCCTGAAAGATTCTGAGAAAGATTTATGCTACTTACTGTGGAGGCCAAATAGGTGGCCTAAACAGAACCAGCAAACTTCGAAGACATGATGACGCGGTGAAAAAGAAAGGAGAAGCATTTGGTGGTTCTCAAAAAAAAGACTGCAAGGATCAACTTCAACAACCCCACTTCTATTGTTTTGTTTGGGAAACAGCTTCGACAGAACATCCAACGGTTTTGGGTGAGTATTTTTTGCGGGGGGAACACCGAGCATTGCGTTGCTGGGTTGGTACTTCAATTTGTGCGATCTGATGTTTAGGGAAAAAAAGAATATCTGGGTTGGACAAATGACAATTCTAACTATGATAAATTATGAGTGTTTTTGCATCAACAGATCCATGTCAATGGCGAATTCATCTTTTATGCACAGTATAGATACAAGATGAACATGTTACTATCTTTAAATGTGACATATTATACTTCATCATCCAAGTTTTTTACTCGAATCAAATCCGATTATTTGGTTTGTATTTAGACTATATCAAATATATATAGCAAATACATAGCCCCGGAATATGCATACTCCTCCCTCCGTATCTTTTAGATCCTCGTCGGAATCAGTACCCAAGGCCTGCTGCTCTTGGATCCCCACTCCGGGCAGTCCATGGAGATCACCGCAGAAGACTGCTCTTGGCGCGTGAAGGAGAAATCCCAATGGCGCAAGGCGCAGGCGGAGCTGCTATCAGCAGAAGACGGGACCACCAGCCTCCAAGTGAAGAAGCTACACGAGAAACTCGGTGAAACCAAGATGCTGAGGTCTGCAATCCTGTTGCAGATGGAGTCCGGTTCCCACATGAAAAAGATCGCGAAGCTTGTGGTCCATTGCAGGCCACAGAATCACCTGGACTTCAAGATGACGATGTTCCAGAAGAGCGACATGGACCATGTGGGTGGCGAACTTGGAGTCGCTCCGGATGCAAACCACAGCTACCACTTCTTGTTCAGCAAGCAAGGAATGATGCAGATGAGGGCAGACCAAGAGTTCAAGGCCAGACTGACAATTCTGGGGGAAACAAGACAAACCATGACAAACCCTAAACCCAAAGAGCTTGCATTTTTTTCACCTGACAGCTGTGGAAGGTCCTATACTACTACGTATACTTTGAATGCATCAATACAACTGTCTTCAGCGCTACTAAAGGGCTCTTAACACATTGGATACTCTAACGGGATCCCTGACGCTTGAAGTACAGGATCCAAGATTTTCCCGAACACTTTTTGCTTCTCAGCTGTTCACCAGAGAAGTCAAATGTATAGATACGTATAGTATGTACCTTATAGTACTATGTATACATTTCTGTGTATATGTATCATACGCATTGATGCACTTGAACCCTGTTACCCTTCAATGCCATTCCATACCATGCCATGAATTTTCAGACACTTTTTTTTTGAGGCTCCTGGATCGTGGGCCACTTTGGGTGGCAGTGAAGCTGGAGCCGCATACTTGGAGAAGGAACACCAAACAGCACTGGCGCAGTTGGGGGTGCAGTTGGGCTGCAGTGATACTCAGCAGGAAGATGCCAGAGCGATTTGTTCCAAGCATCTCCAGGAAACGACTCACCCAGACATGTACGCGGATTGTGTGTTTGACATCTGCCATGGAGCTGATGAATCTTTCGCCCAAAGTGCGGCAGCATTGCTGGAGCTTGAGGAATCCAGCGCCTGAGACTATATCCTGTACAAACAGTTTAAGCTGACGCAAAAAAGCGTTCGTTCTTTCCTTTGCTGCTGACGAATAGCTTTCCAATTCCCTTACTTCGAGTGATCCCCACCCTGACACACTATTCTGACATATTCTGACATTGTTTCTGACATATCATTTGGAAGTATATATATATGGTATATATGGCATAATAAATAATAAATAATAATAAATAATAATAAATAAATAAATAATAATAATAGTAATAATAATAATATATATATATATATACATATTCTGACATTCTTTCTGGCATATACTCTGACATTCTATTTGACATTCTTTCTGGCATTCTATCTGGCATCTATTATGACATACTTTCTGGCATATATATATATTATATCATTCTTGCTGACATTCTTTCTGACACCCTTTCTGGCATTCTATCTGACCTTTCATTTGACATTCTACTTTCAAATATTCTGGCATTCTATCTGACATATGTTCTGA
The DNA here is from genome assembly GCA_947184155.2 of Cladocopium goreaui. Taxonomy (NCBI): domain Eukaryota; class Dinophyceae; order Suessiales; family Symbiodiniaceae; genus Cladocopium; species Cladocopium goreaui. The sequence goes on from CAMXCT020000446.1 coordinate 1,677,675, forward strand.
CATTCTATCTGGCAGTCTTTCTGGCATTCTATCTGGCCTTCTATCTGACACTCTTTCTGACATTTTGCCCTGCGTGCCAGGTGATGGTCTCTCGGTTTCAACAAAGGTGCCACTCCTCCTCTTCCTCCTCCTCCTCCTCATGCTTCCTGTCGTCGTCTTGTCTTCCTCCTCCTTCGTCAGCTCCGGATGCTATGGGCACGCCAGGACCCGGACACATGCCAGAGAGAATGTCAGATAGAATGCCAGGCAGGCTGCCGGATAGAAAACCAGAAAGGATGTCAGAAAAAATGTCAAAATAGATGCCAGAAAGAATGTCATAGTATATGCCAGAAAGAATGTCAGAATATATATATATATATGCACACCATATATACTTCCAGATGGTATGTCAGAAACTATGTCAGAATAGTGTGGCATCTATCCTGTCATTCTATTTGGCCTTCTATCTGACATATGTTCTGACATTTTATCTGGCAGTCTTTTTGGCATTCTATCTGGTATCTATTCTGACATTCTATCTGGCCTTCTATCTGACACTCTTTCCGACATTTTTCCCTGCCTGCCAGGTGATGGTCTCTCGGTTTCAACAAAGGTGCAACTCCTCCTCTTCTTCCTCCTCCTCTTCGTCTTCGTGCTTCCTCTCGTCGTCTTGTCTTCCTCCTCCTTCGTCAGCTCCGGATGCTGTGGGCACGCCTGGACCCGAACACATGCCAGAGAGAATGCCAGGCAGAATGCCGGATAGAATGCCAGAAAGGATGTCAGAAAAAATGTCAAAATAGATGCCAGAAAGAATGTCATAGTATATGCCAGAAAGAATGTCAGAATATATATATATATATATATACACACGATATATACTTCCAGATGGTATGTCACAAACTATCTCAGAATAGTGTGTCACGGTGGCATTCTATTTGGCATCTATCCTGACATTGTATCTGGCATTCTATCTGACATATATTCTGACATTCTGTTCGGGGTTCTCTCTGGCATTCTGTTTGGCATCCTCTCTGGCATGTGTTCGGGTCCAGGCACCCTCCGCAGCATTCTGCGCTCGGTCCCAGATCCATGGCTCACAACAATTGAAACACACGGAGCAAAGGAGGGAAGTAGGAGTAGGAGGAAGAGTAGGCGGAAGAGGAGAAGAAGGAGGAGGAGGAGAAGAAGAAGAGGACACGTTGCACCTTTGTTAAAATCTAGAGACCGTCCTCATCGGGCACGTGGGGAAAAATCAAACACTAGCATTCCCAAACTGAGGTTTTTCAGCTGGGTGACACATGCCACTCACAGATTCAACAGTGGTTTGGTTTTAGGTGCTTTCAATTCTTCTTCAATCCAAAGAAGGAACAGTGACTAAACCCCAAGGTATTCTTGGATCCACATCTCCCTTTTTGAAAGTTCTCGAATCTTTATCCCGCAGTTCCACTCCAATTTCCTTCCCTCCAGTAAAAGGCCCCCAGTTAGAAATTGGTTTATGGAACTAGTTCGATATATCCACCCATGAATCCAACAATTAACCTAGTTATAAAATGTTATAAACCAACTTACTTGGTCTAAAATCATCCATAAATCAAACTTATTTTGTTGGGGGTAAAACTTCCGTTTTCCTATCCTTTGGGCCATCTCTCTGAGGTGAGTCTGAAGCTGCGATGGTGAAGCGAGTGAAAGAGGCGTGTGCCGACCTCAACAATGCCCGGGGCACCCAGCTGCTGAGAGCTGGGGGAGCTGTGGATACCCCCATTGTTCCTTAGCAAAATATATGATAAACCACTAGATTTATGGGAGGGGTACCATTTGTTGAAATGCAGCGACTTGCGACTAGTTACATATAGTCTTTTGGTGGAACCTCAGTTCTGCGAAGCTGCTGAGGTTTGAAGGCGGCAGAGGGGAGCCAGGAGGATTCATTGATTTGATCTGGTTTCGTCCCCAACTTTGATCCATTGCCACACCCACTAACTCATATGAGTTAAACTGGTCGGACGGCAACATGAATATCAGGGGTCGCGGTCACCCTATGTTTTTCCCAAAAGCATCTTCGATGCTTGGGTTCTCGTTTAGTTGTTTAACCGCGTGGGGGAGCGACCTGGCTCGAACGGTGGTGTGCGGACGGCGTGGGTGCAAGGGAAAGGAAAGGAAAGGAAGGGAAAGGAAAGGAAAGGAAAGGAAGGGAAAGGAAGGGAAAGGAAGGGAAAGGAAGGGAAAGGAAGGGAAAGGAAGGGAAAAGGAAGGGAAAGGAAGGGAAACGAAGGGAAACGAAGGAAAAAGGAAGGGAAAGAAGGAAAAAGGAAGGAAAAAGGAAGAGAAAGGAAGGGAAAGGAAGGGAAAGGAAGGGAAAGGAAGGGAAAGGAAGGGAAAGGAAGGGAAAGGATGGGAAAGGAAGGGAAAGGAAGGGAAAGGATAGGAAAGGAAGGGACAGGAAGGGAAAGGAAGGGACAGGAAGGGAAAGGAAGGGAAAGGATGGGAAAGGAAGGAAAAGGGAAGGGAAAGGAAGGGAAAGGAAGGGAAAGGAAGGAAAAAAGGAAGGAAAAAGAAGGGAAAGGAAGGGAAAGGAAGGGAAAGGAAGGGAAAGGAAGGGAAAGGAAGGGAAAGGAAGGGAAAGGATGGGAAAGGAAGGGAAAGGAAGGGAAAGGAAGGGAAAGGAAGGGAAAAGGATGGGAAAGGAAGGGACAGGAAGGGAAAGGACGGCTGCAGACGGCCTGGGTGCAAGGGAGTGGCTGGAAATGGGTGGGGAGAAGAAGCCGCTGGTGATGAGCGAGCTTGGCTGCGCGGACGGCTGCGGACGGGGAATGGGTGCGGAGAAGTGCGCGGACGGTTGTGGATGGCGCGAGTGCACGCCGTGGCTGGAAATGGATGGGGAGAAGAAGCCGCTGGTGATGAGCGAGCGTGGCTGCGCGGACGGCTGCGGACGGCAAATGGGTGCGGAGAACTGCGTGGACGGCTGCGGACGGCGTGGGTGCAACGGAGTGGTTGGAAATGGGTGGGGAGAAGAAGCCGCTGGTGATGAGCGACCTTGGCTGCGCGGACGGCTGCGGACGGCAAATGGGTGCGGAGAACTGCGCGGACGGCTGCGGACGGCGTGGGTGCAAGGGGGGGGCTGGAAATGGGTGGAGAGAAGAAGCCGCTGGTGATGAGCGACCTTGGCTGCGCGGACGGCTGCGGACGGCAAATGGGTGCGGAGAACTGCGTGGCGGCACGGTGCAGGCAGGAGTGGGTTTGCAAGGGGTGCTGGAAATGGGTGGGGGAAGAAGCCGCTGGTGATGAGCCGACCTTGGTGCGCGGACGGTGCGGACAACAAATGGTGCGGAGAACTGCGCGGACGGCTGCGGACGGTGTGGGTGCAAGGGGGTTGGCTGGAAATGGGTGGAGAGAAGAAGCCGCTGGTGATGAGCGACCTTGGCTGCGCGGACGGCTGCGGACGGGGAATGGGTGCGGAGAACTGCGTGGACGAATGCGGACGGCGTGGGTGCAACGGAGTGGCTGGAAATGGGTATAAGAAGCCGCTGGTGATGAGCGACCTTGGCTGCGCGGACGGCTGCGGACGGCAAATGGGTGCGGAGAACTGCGCGGACGGCTGCGGACGGTGTGGGTGCAAGGGGGTTGGCTGGAAATGGGTGGAGAGAAGAAGCCGCTGGTGATGAGCGACCTTGGCTGCTCGGACGGCTGCGGACGGGGAATGGGTGCGGAGAACTGCGTGGATGGCTGCGGACGGCGTGGGTGCAACGGAGTGGCTGGAAATGGGTGGGGAGAAGAAGCCGCTGGTGATGAGCGACCTTGGCTGCGCGGACGGCTGCGGACGGCAAATGGGTTCGGAAAACTGCGCGGACGGCTGCGGACGGCGTGGGTGCAAGGGGGTGGCTGGAAATGGGTGGAGAGAAGAAGCCGCTGGTGATGAGCGACCTTGGCTGCGCGGACGGATGCGGACGGCAAATGGGTGCGGAGAAACTGCGCGGATGGCTGCGGACGGCGTGGGTGCAACGGAGTGGCTGGAAATGGGTCGGGAGAAGAAGCCGCTGGTGATGAGCGACCTTGGCTGCGCGGACGGCTGCGGACGGCAAATGAGTGCGGAGAACTGCGCGGACCGCTGCGGACGGCGTGGGTGCAAGGGGGTGGCTGGAAATGGGTGGGGAGAAGAA